>OX637333.1:21043414-21643414 GCA_951799405.1 Agapetus fuscipes
ATTACTGTCTCCCTTCCCGCCTAATTCTCTCCATCTCCCCATTTCCCCGCCGATTTCTCCACCATTTCTCCCGTACTTCTCTCCTGCTCCTCAAGCACTTCAAAAACTTCACAAATAATAATTAATCAATCTCCAATTAGCTCAATTAATGGAAAAAAAAATTAAAATCTCAAAATTTTTTTTTTTATTCAACCCCCAATTTTTTCTTCTCTCCATTTTTGTAATATTGACGATGATGATGATGATTTTAACATTTATTTTTTCATTTAAAAAAAAACGAAAAGAAAATTGATTTTAATATTTGTAAAAAAAAGTACCTACCTACAAGAAATTCTGAAGGATATCTTCCTAATAGGTTGATATGAGGATGAATACCCATATTGTAAAAAAATGTTCATTGTGCCAATGTCACCCCTATTTCAAGGAAGGTTGGCAAAAGTTGCAGGGCATATGTTCATTTGGGATTGTGTTTTTATGTTGTAAGTCCACATGCGGCATGTGTAAGCGCGAACTTATACGTGTATGCTTATGGGAGTTCATGTAATTTGAATCTCAAATCTATCTAATTTATCTCGGCAACTTAGATTATAGATAAAGTCATGCGGTAGGAGTTTGAGACTGGAGAAGAAAGACGATGGAAAGACAAGGAAAGGCAGCGGTTGATCAAGGAGCCCAAGACCCATCCCATTTTGTTTGTCCAATGATGACGATGAAGATACAACTGATGCATTGATCGTCACCATTTGGATGTTTTCCCAAAGACGGAAATTGCATTTTTACTCCTTTTATTTCAATCCTAGGATTTGTTTGTAGCAATGTTCATCCATCTTTCTCGCCATTTCTCCCTATCTAAGGCCATCCTTCTGAGCTCCTCGCAAGAGGAACAGCACGTTTCAAAATTGGTTCATGGTATGCCACTTTGCCCTTTAGCGTGGTTGTTTCCAAATTTTTCACATCCTATGCCGTTGACCAAGAAGGTTCTTCAAATAAGGTTAAAATTTCAATTAAATACAAAAGAGCTATAGTAGTCTTCTTGCATAATTTTTGCGAGCTTTGTAGCCTACGGTATTTTCAACGTTAGCATAGCGAATTTCTACTGAATGAAAAGGACGCACTTACGTCAATCGTTTGGGTAGTTTTTTTTATCAGTTTAAAGTCACATAAGCTAGCGTTGAAAACCGGACCTTGAATTTCGGAGAATATCTCAATGCAGTTTTATTTGATAAATACTGGGCATTAGAATTTTTAATGCAGTTTTACTTGATGAATACTGGGCATGGCGCCACAGGAAAGAATCATCCATCATCATCATCATCATTAGAATTTTTAATGCAGTTTACTTGAAACCTTTTTCCTTTAAATGCAGTGAACCGTGCGTCTACTGCATATAAGCCAGATTTAAATCACTTCAAGAAACAGGCTCTGGGCAGCGGAAATATTTTTTATAAGCTTTACGAGCTTTTAGTAAGAAATATGTATTATAATAGTAAAAGTTCATCAATAAAGTCATACAAATTACTGTCAATCTTGAGAATTTAGTCAAAAACAACTTAATTGTTTACATTTTACAACAAAAAATATTTTGAGCTTTGTAAAATTGTGTAGTTTTCCAAATGGAACATATTAATTTTAAACTTTCTGGAATTAAGGTGTACAAACAGGTTGTGTTGTAAATGAAATGTAATAATTTTTAATATTTTCTTCTTCTTTTTCCATATCTTATTTTTTTCTCGGATGTCTCGTTTTCAAAAAACTTACAAATACGGTAAATAAAGTAAAATATTTTATTGATTACGTTAATCTCACGTTTAAGAAATAATAGTATGAAATATGGTGTTCAAAAATATCTTACTTCTTTCAGGAAATGCTGAAAGCTGCAGCGAAGAGCTTTTTTAAGTCCGAAAGTTTCACAGAAGCGCACGAGTAACTTGATTTTATATAAAGTTTTTCTCTAAAAAAATCCGATACTTATAAGTACATAAAAATACATAACACATAAATATTTCTTTCAGTTTTCTTGAACCGCAATTTAAATTTTCCGAGTCAAAACACAACATTAGTTTAATTCATCAAAATACGATATTTACGTTATTATTTCAATTCACTGAACCGAAGTTGTACGCTTATTGTTATTTTAAAACAAAAACAACACAAAATTTAAAAAATCAACAAATTTATGAAGCAATAATAATACTTTTTGTTTGTAAATGTCAGTACTTGTTTATTTTAAAATCCTACAACGGACACTGTTTATTTTGCCTTTAAACCATTATGCTTTCATAACTCTCAGTGCACATGAATATTATATCAATTTCAACTTTTCCGTTTTATTTCAGACTTTACGATTCGAGCTCCGTACGGGCCTCCCGCAACACAACCTTCCAGCTCAAGGGCTGAACGTAGACTGAAGGCTTTACAGCAAACCAGTGCATCGTCTCGCTTTCGCACGAGCTTTCGCTACGAGTTAAACAGAGTAAAAAGACTTCCCTGAATGCCGTCTTTGAAAATCTGTCCAAGGGTTGATTTGGATGTTTTTATCTTCATTTAAAATTCATATTTTGGATGAAATAGTAAAATTGTAACCCCGAAAATTTTGATCTATTTGAATGTTTAAAAAAATAAATATTCATGGTTAACTATTTACTTGAGCGTGGGGTAATCAGTTATGACATTTTTGTTGGATTTTTTAACCCAAATTCTTCATTACCGCATTGCGGGAGAGACTCTATCGACGGGTTTTGAAAGCTCAATCACCGCACATTGACATATTATATTTTTAGGTATTTTTTTTTCAAAAAATACATGTAGAAAGTATAAAGGTAGAAAACATTCATAGATGTAACTCTTCCTGTTTTTATTTTTTTTCTGTAAAGTAAGATAAAGGTCTTTCTCTATCTGCCTGCTAGATGTTTTTTCATGATTCTAATAGAATGAGGTTGACCTCCATACCACGATCAAATATTTTGGGATTTTCAGGATTTGGTGCCGTGGTTAATCGGAGTGGAGCTTCCGCACGTTTTATAACAGTTTCATCAAAAGCAGATTTCATCATCACCGTTCCCAAATCAAAGAAACCCATCGCAAATATGAGCGAAACGCCCGGAAACTCCTACTCCGATAGACCACGGAAACATATCCCGGATAGCAACTCTCCAGTGTCACTAGCAAGTCGTGATATATTTAAGTAAATATGAAATTGCTTCATTTTTTCAATGTCACCCAAGAGCAAAATTTATTTTTTTATTTAAATTTGGTTTTCCCACTACACTTGTCATAATATGTACTTATATTGTGATTTGTGAATATAAAGGATATAGAAGATTTGGGTAATGTACCCTTAGTATTAAGCTTTAAGTTTAAACTTTAGTTCTTATGTAACTATAGCGTTTACCACAAAATGTACGTAAACTAAAACAGCGCTTTTAGTGAGAGATTTAGTTCTGGTACACTTTTGGTAAATCGCTATGGTTGAAAATATAAAACGTAAAGGGATGTTGATTCTTTTACACATTGGTTCCAAAGTAATTTTCTTTATGTGTTTGTTCATTTGATATCTGGGTTTTTATTTTGTGAGTTCACATGTGTAGGTGCGAACTTACACGTAGGTAGGTATCTTGGGCTCACGGAAGCTCTTGAGCTGTGATTCACCTATCCTGATATCCTATCCTATCCTAATATTATTTCCGGACGATAGCTCAGTTGGTAGAGTGCTTGCATTCCATGCCGAAAGCTCGGGTTCGAATCCCGCCAAGGGTCTCAGAAATGATTTCCCATTTCGGTGTTTATTTCAAACCTTAAATAAAAAAAAACCGGCAAGGTTTACTCAGCCTTTATAAAAAATGAGTAACAGCGCCCTCGGGAGCTGGGAAACCCCCCACTTCACAGAAGTGGTTGGCGTAAGGCCGCCCCCCTTACCTGTAAAAATAAATAGGTTCAACTCGCCACATGCGAACCCTTCGGGGATAACGCGGCAAGAAGTTGCACTATATGTGTAGCTTAGTTGCGTTTTTTTTTAGTTGCGTTAGTTGCGTATTCTCTTATTTTGGACATACTATAAATGCGAATCTAAAATGTAGGTATATTTTTCTTTTGATTATATATATTTTTTATTGCTAGCAGTCCAGTCGATAACTCAGTTTGTAAAACACTTCAAAACTAGAGAGTTCGATCCCAACCTGGGTGTCAGACATGATTTGCTGTTTCTGTACTGTTTTCGTACACAAATCAATACCGGAAAAGTTTACTCAGCTTTCATAAAAAATAATAGTCTGCTCCCTATTATTTTTTGTAGCTTGGCGCAAGATATTGGAGCAGGTTATTGGAGCAGGAGCAGGGGTATTGCCGTTTCAAGTTTTTGTCAAATCTAGATAAATAAATAGGTTTCATCCGCCAAATGCAACCCCTTTGGTAAGAAGGCGACAAGAATTCGCATACCCTCTGCATGTACCTACAGCTTAAAAGCAAGTTGCTTTGTACATAAAAATTAAAGGATGATCCATGATTATTTTTTGCTAACTTTTTATTATTCTGTTTACCATTCAGAACCGCCGAACGGAACATACACACCCAGATAGCATTTTAAACTTGCATCTGACTTGCAACAAGTTTGATGTGTCAAAAGTGAAGGCTTGCTGCAAGTTCGCCATGGCAAGTATATACACTTGAGGCAAGTTTGAATCAAACTTTCTAGTTTCCCAGCAACAAGCTTGCAGGAACTTTGTCATAACAAAGTTCCCGCAAGCTTGTTATGACAAATTTGCCAAATAATTGCTTCTGCAAATCATATACATTTTTTTATAATATTTAAAAAAACAAAATTAGAATAAAAAGATAAAATATTTTAATTTTATTTTATTTACAGTTCGCTTATAGTAGTAACAAAGTTTTATAATAATCACATCATCATCATCATTGGCACGACCTCCCTCAGCAACCGCTGCCACCGCTGTCTATCCAACGTCTTCCTCCTCCAGCCCCACTGCACGACAATCCGCCACGACTTCATCCAGCTATCTTGAACGTGGTCTTCTCACTGTCCGCCGTCCCTCCGGGTTCGTCATTACAATCGTCTTCTCCAGGCTATGATGGTCTAATTGCTGAATGTGCCCCAGCCAATGCAGTCTGTTGACCTTTATTGAGCGGACCACATCAGCGTCCTGGTACAGCTTATACAATTCGGAGTTATATCTTCTTCGCCATGTTTCTAGTCACACTCAGGTACATTATTCCCCTAGCCCCGTTGCTTTGTCTCTCGGCTCTGTAACAAAAAAACAAGGATATTTTTAGTAATTATATTACAAATCATTTATAATTAAGGATGTAATATACACTAAGTACTGATTTCATTATAAACAGTTTTAATTTTCTTTTTAGAAATTTGTTCCACGGTACTCCGTTTTCTTTGAAATTATTAAAGCAAATATTATAAAATACCAAGATCGGATTGCCCTGTAAGGAGTTATTTATGGAAACACATAAAAATATAATTTCCGATGAATAAATTTTAACTGTAACACACATCAAATGGCTTCATCGAACTAATTTTGCAACTTATTTTCACAGAATATGTCACATTTAGGTTACAAACAACTTTGCTGAAATTTACTTTCAAATTTTTACGTGAAAATATTTGAAATAAATAAAAACGTAAGTTCAAAAAGTTAGTGCCAAAATCTAGATAATACACATTTCTTATTTCTACAAAAAGTACATCAAACACGTCCTACTAAGTATTCAAAAGGAAATAGTTTTACATACCTGGTAAATATGATGTAGGAACCATGCCGAAACATTTTAAAAGACGTAAGTACATTACTAATCGTCAAATAAACACGTATCTGATTCCTTTAACTTCCGTATTGAAACAATGAGGTACATAACAAAGGCGACTGGACATTATAAAACGCAAAATAACAAAAATGTAAGAAATTCACAAAGCGAGCTCGTATACAAATAATGGCGACCGGCCACCCGCCGTGCACCCGCCGCACGCGGTCGCGTGGGGGTAGGGATACCAGATGAAAAATTTAAAATTCCTGACAAAAAGCCTAATTTCCATAGAAAGTCCTGACATTTTGTTGCAAACGTAATTAAACACTGCGTACTTACTTAATAAGTACAAAGCTAAAGCAAAAACAAATATTTCAAACTAACTTGTGTTTCAAATATTTTTCTATGCTTTGACTATTAAAAAATTGAAAAGTCCTGATACTTCCGAAATCCGGTCGCAATCCCGACAAGAGCCTAAAAATCCTGACGTATGGCAGCCCTACGTGGGGGGTCTCTCGTGACGTCATTTCAAAGTTGTTTGAGAAACAGCCACAGAGAGAGTAAAATTCAGAAATAATGTTGCCAAAACCAAAATATGCCCAAAGATTTCTAGGCATGCGCGTCACAATCTGTCAACTCGTGTCTGATCAGTGCTGCCGCTGGGAAAAAAGTCGCGAGATTTAAAAAAAGCAAAATAGCAAAATCGATAAAACGGCAACACTGCTAATCGTATTTTTGACAGCCCGTCACGCAAGTTTGTATCAAACAAAAAGCAAACTTGTTTATTCATATTTGAAACATGATGCAAAATGCAAGCTTGCAGCAATATTGCAATAAACTTATTTTGTCATATTTGACATGACAATGTAAAATCAAGTACAAATCAAACTTGCAGCAAACTTACCTGCTATCTGGGCAGATTCAAAAGAAGAAGAAGACGTTTATTACCATCTGTGATTACAATCTAGCGGGCTATAGGTACAGAAGAATATTTTTTCTTCTGGATTGTTCTTCAAAATTGGCTCAGATTATAATCTGAGCCGAACATTTTTTTTTAAATCTTAGCCTTTCATAAAGAAGAATTTATAAAATACTGAATTCAATAAATTTGATAAAAAAATATTGCCATCACTATTATCTTATGCCATTCCTTTACATTGGAAAGCGCCATCTTACTGTTGTCGCTATAAAGAAAGCACACAACATCAATAAGCTTTTTTATTTGAGCACAGATGACAGTTTTTTGTTTTTTTTGTTATATTTCAGGATTCACTAAGATTTGTAAATATGTGTGCGCTACTCGTGAATGTTTAAAATCTGTCAAAATTATAAAATTCAAAATGTTAGAAACAAATCGACTCTTTCATTGTGTAATGAATGACTTGAATGAATTAAAGAGTCATGCGTGAAAAAAGAAGAAGATTTTTGTTATCTATCTTCTCTTTTGTAAACTGAAAAAAACATGTCTAAATAAAACTATATATTAAGGTTGTTATTTAAATATAAGCCTGAAGTATTTCTTTGTTACTTTATATTAATAAAACCTATTTTGTTAAAATTTCTTGTTATTTATGGTTCCATATTTTATTGTTACAATATAAAAAGTCATAATATGTAAGTATATATTAATTGTCATAATTATGTCACGGACATGAGTCTGATGTGGAAAGAATGTTTAGATATTTAATTACTAGCCTATTTATTAAAAGTAGTATTTGTACAGGGTTATTCAGATTTATTAGACTGTTGGGTGTGTTTTGAAACAAAAAATATTCAGTGGTTTGTTTTCCAGGTGAGAAAACACAAAAAAATCTTTGTAATTTTTTAGTTATTTAGGTACTTTGTCGAACGGACAGAGAATTGAAAAATATTGTACAAAAAAAACTTGTTTTACAGTAGGTAATGATGCACCCTTGTTTGCTTTGTCAATGCCTTCCCAGGTTTCAGGGAATGGCGGCAGAAGTAGCATGTAAGGTTTGGTTTATTCTGTATGTACATATTCAGCATGTGTAAGTACCTATGAACTTACAAGTGCCTGCCTGTGGGCATGCATTAAATGTGAGCCTTTTATGTCAATATTTTTTTGCAACTTTCATAATTAACAAAGATTATGGATTTTAGTAACTGAGCATTCCAAACCCTTTTGTTCACTTCTGAGATAAATTATTTCAAAAAGTTTTTTTCCATGATGTTCCTTTTTGGTCTTCAATATTCAAATCTGAACATGATTATTCTCACAAAAATAGAACTCACTAAATAGATAATCCTAATATTATTTTTATTTTTACATTTGAACAGTCGCAATGTCCTTTGCGTGGTCAAGTGTCCGGGTGCGTCGTGTCTTGTTCCCTTCCACACCCGCTGCGTCTCCTGGACCAGCTTACTTCACTCCGCTGAGAAGCAAACATCTCAGTGCTGCTAAAAAGACAAGCAAGAGCAGAAGTTGGCTCAAGGTCAACTCGGAGAAACAAACAGTGTCTGCGCGCAGGTAACGCTTCCGTTTTACATTTTTGAAGCTAGATGAGGGACTACTCGCTGCCTTAGTTCTTGTTTGCCGTATAGACCATTAAGCCAATTTAACATGAGCAATGTTTGCATGAAAACAGGATATTGAATTCAAAAATATTTAAAACAACTCTCACATTATCAAGTTTTACGTTTTTTCTTAGCTCAGATTGTATAGTCATATTTGACCAAATTTGTCTATACGGCAAACAAGAACTGGTGGAGCGTACTGTAAACTCTTTTTTTAAGCAAATGCACATATTTTCATGTATTTTGAAATGAATTGTTTGGAGGGGAAGCTAAAGTTGTCTTTTGGTAAATTACAATTTATTTGTGGTTGATTTATAATGAGACCCACACATGAATTGATAAGTTACATGGCATAAAGCGAAAAAATATTTTATTATTGGTTGCTAACGATCATAATACAATCTGACATTTGCCAGCCAGTCCATTATAAAATATCACTTTGTGAACAACCGAGCCTTTAAAAACGTGTGATGAATTAATTTGTTAAAATTAGATTATACGAATATTGCTATAATTAGACCTTCACTATCATGAAATATTTGTTTATTGAATAAAAACGCAACGCAAAAATGCAAACTAAGCTACACATATAGTGTAACTTCTTGCCTGCGTTCTCCCCGAAGGGGTCGCACGTGGCGATTCGGGACCTATTTATTTTTACAGGTAAGGGGGCCGGCCTTACACCACCCACTTCAGTTGAAGTGGGGGTTTCCCAGCTCCCGAGAGGGCTGGTTCTCATTTATTGTGAAGGCTGAGTAAACCTTGAGATCGAACCCTTGCTCTTGGCATAAGTATTATATAAAGTCACAACTATTAATCTCTCCAGCCGTTTTAAAACTGGGTAACCTTATGGTTGAACTGTCAGTATTGTGGCTTGCAATCACTTTATAAGTGTTTTTTTCTAAGCATATTGACTGACTGATTGTTTTAATTATTTTTTTAGGTTCCGAGCTCGTCAGCAACAAAAGAAAAAGTTTGGTTTCTACCAAAAGTCTCCATCTTGTTGTGTTACACCGTCAGCTTGCAAAGAAGTCAGACGGACCCTCAATTTTGAAGAGGAAGAACATGAAAGTACTCCTAATAACAATAAACAAGTATACATAAACACTATAACAAATCATAATCAACAAAACAGAGATATAGGATTACACAAAAGTCAACTTGCCGCAACAAGAGACAAACAACAGCATACAAATGGAACAACAAATATCACACAACAAAATAGTGTACAGAATCCAAGTGTGTTTGCTATAACATACAAACAACATAACATAAACACATCAGGTTCCGAGCAACAAAATCATCTCCAGAAACCAAATGTGTTTGTGACAACATACAACAATCAACATAGCTTGGACACAACTACAAAATATTATGAACAACAAAGCAAAAGTAATGTTGGAACATTCAAGCACCCTGGTACAGCCTTGAATGTTCCGGCATGCTCTGCCACTTTGTCTCCTGCAGCGCATCAGCTGTTGATGTCCCTGTCTCCAGTCACAGCTCATAAGCCGTTGGGGAGAGGAAGATTTGGTACCGTCATTGCTGCCGTCTATAAAGGTGCTGTAACTTTAACTTTTCTGCCATTTTAAAATGAGATTTCTGTGGAATGAATTTTCTTTCTTCCTATCTTTGCAGAATTCATTAAATCCGCCACTTTTGTTCATGTTTTTTTTTTGTCATTCATATTTACTCTCTATTAATATTCTCTTTATTAGCATTTTATTAACTTTACTATCCAAATGTGTAATCTATATCCGTAATCATTTTTTTAAGCTTTTTATAGTTTCATTCCTCATTATTTTGTTTTTCCCTAGATACACCGTGTGAATCTTTAAAAATACCTCATTTTATATCTGAATGTGCTCTTAAGTACTTACCGTCACGTCTTCTTTATTTTTCCCTGTATTCTCGTTAAGTTTATCATTTCCAGTGAGCATCTCTTTAACAATGAAGTTTACACAAATTCTAAGCCTACTGAGAATTAAAATTAAAATTTGTGCCACGTCCATTGTTTCACAATACGAGTAACAAGCCAATGCTTCAGTTCTATACTTTAAGACAGTGAATCCATTGTTTAATAATTTTGATGGCATTGTTGCTACTCAGGAGTCCCTGTGGCAGTTAAGGTAATCCAGCAAGCCATGCACCGTTTGCCTCCAGGAGAGAGGAACCTGGTGGGCAGGAGACACCCTCGCCTGGTGAACATCCTCTCCGTGATAGAGACAGTGGGGCGGTGCTGCGTGCTGATGGAGAGCCAAAGAGGAAGCAGCTTGTACCATGTCATACACAATCAGCACTATCAGATTAACTTCACCAGAATCATCAGGTAATTACTTTACTTTTTGTATGGCGATTCGGTAATTTTAAGGTGCCATTGTCTGCGTCACCCAATCCAAGATTGAAATTGTTGACTCCCGCTCAGCCAACAGATGCACCACCTTCTGAGTCACCCTGTGGATGTCCGCCCAGTCTCTATCTTAATCATGTTCCTAGAAGATTTTAGATTTAAATTAAAATTGTTCTGCATGGTTGTTACACAAGTCAGTCTACAGGATTTTTTCAGTTGGATGATTTATTCGGCAAGCATTATTCTCTCTGAAGAGTTGCTTTCCGGGATCTGTTTTCATGGTCTATTGAGGCTGGAGCTTCACGACATATCACCCAAATCTGCGATGGGCTTCTTGAGCGTGGAGGTGATGTATCAATTAAACTAAGTGGTAAACTCAAGGTTAAAAAACAAAGTTGTAATTTTCAATTTTTAATTTTATTTTTTTTTATTTACAAATAAGCTGTTATGTTATTTTTAAAAAAACATTTAAAATATCAGAAGTGTGTGCAGTGCATGTATCGTGGGCCGAACAGAGCTGAACGGTCACGGAAACAACCGAACTGCGCCAATCGGCCGTCTATTATCGCTCGCCAGTTCTCGGCTACCTGTGAGCAGGGTCAGACGTCGGCGACCCACTACCAAGCGATGCGAGGGGGGGCACTTAAATGGAGCTCTCTCCCCCTTCTACTTGGATTTCCTGCCAGCGAAGGAATCTGCCTTGTGGACCAGAGACGGGTGCATAGGAGCGCCCACCCAGGGGCTCAAACGTGTGGAAGCGTCAGCTTCGTGGACCGTCGCTGCCTAGGGCAAAGCCCCTTAGTGCGGAACTCCAGTCAACAGAAAAGTGATGTGAAGTGACATGTAGGCTTTCTGAAGCAGGTCTGGCCATTTATTGTTTCCCATTTCCAGTCCCTTATTAAATTTTAAATAACCCCATTGTTGTTTCCTTTAAATCATGTTTCAATATACAACCCTTCCCAAGGTATTAAGTAAGCAACACAAAGAAAGAACCCCACGCCCTGAGAGTGATGCCGATGGAGCTAGCCGGAGTGAGTATCCTGTAGGTACCTCAAAAGGTACCTTTCCATTCAAAAACCTAACAAAACCTTTATAATGGCTTACCACAGTGTTTCACTTGATCAATTTGAAATCTTAATTAAACTGATATGAAAATTAGGAGATCACTCCAGATATGAGCATGATAGAAAAAGGTACTTTCCATTCGCGTGTTAAGTGCCTTATAGTGCTTTGAAATGCATGTAAAATGCTTTTATGCAATAAATTGATGCATTTTAATTTTTTTTATGGAAATAAATTTGTTAAGTACATACATTTTTTTTAAACAGTACATGCATAAAAGTCTTATGATCTTGTGTATCAGTAATAACACTTTTATTTGTCATTGTTACCTATGTACAAATTAATTCACAGGTATGCCCTGGATATGTGTGAGGCCGTTTCTTGGTTACACTCTGAAGGTATCTTACATCTTGACATCAAACCTCGCAACGTCCTTTTGGGGCTGGACGACCGCTGCAAGCTGTGCGACTTTGGCAGCTCAATCCTGATCAAAGATACAACAAACCAAACCAACACAGCATTTCCAGGCACAATACAATACTGCGCCCCAGAACTATTGAAAAATTGCTCAAATTCCTTAACGGATAAAGCTGATGTGTACTCTCTTGGTGTAACATTGTGGCAGTTGAGGACAAGAGAAGAGCCGTATGGGAAATTGCAACTTGCTGAGCATGCTCTGCTGTATGGGATTGCAACGAGAAGCCTTCGTCCAGAAGACAGTCATCTCTACGAACATATCCAAGAACATCAGTTTTGTGGAGTGTACAGAGCTTGTTGGAGGGAACAAGTGTCGGAGAGACCAACGGCAAAACAAATGTACGAACGACTCAAACAAATTGCTCATCATCTTTGATTGTGTACAAAAACTGGGAGCTAGACTTCTCAAGTTCACTCTTATATCCAAATTATTTTGATTTGCCTCGGGAGCGTTGTTTTAATTTCTGTACCTTAGAGCATAAACAACGGTAGTCACATTTAGTAAAATGTGCAGGAGACGAGTTTTAGTGAAAATGTGCACTTTTATAAAACCATCATAACTTCTAAACTAGACGAGATATTTTTGATCTGTAAAAACTGTTTATCTTCTTTTATCGATATTTATTTAATGTGAAGTAATGTGAACAACGTATGTAGAACTTCCGTGGTTTATACTCGCATTTATATGTGCATCCCATATTTATTATACTTGATATCTCAGTAACTATGAGTCCAAGGACTCCAATATTTTTACCACTTATAGAACAGTTAATTGTGATAATTTCTGCATCATTAACTCAAAAACACAAAAAAGTGGACTTCCGTTGTTTATGCTCTAAGGTACAGATTTTGTTCTTCTTGTGTCATTTCTATCAAAGATCAAGGATCTGTACTTTACATGTTGGTTCAAAAAATTCTGGTGCTTTTGTTGAACCATTCATCATTCAATGCAAATATCTAGATTACAGTGCGGAATATGTTATGTAATACTTGAGCTTTTATTTATTTTGTTTGTTATTTTACTAGGTTCAATATTCCAATACATATTTTTTCTGATATAGTATTTATTTTTTAATACATTTTACTGATTTTTTATTATTTTCGACTGAAATGATTGAGGATGTCAAACTCATGGGTAGATGTGGCACAAAAGTAATATTTTGATTCTCAAATCTTAGTAAATAATACAATAATAACGAAGCATTGGAAGACAACACTTCTTTGGATGAGAATGAGAAAAATATAGTGTCGTTCTATTATAATTATTTTCTCACATAGGAATAAATTACAAATCCCTGGATTTAAACCCTTCCGACCTTATTCATAAAAAGATTTTAATTTCTAAACCATTATAAAGTCGGTTTCCCCATACTAATAAGCTGGTTTACTTCTAGTTTTTGGTTCAAACAATCTTATGAACAAGGCCCTTCATGTCTAATGAGTTTGACACCCCTGATTAAGGTTGTCAAGGTATTTTAAAAACTGATTATTTCATTTCATTAATTCATACACTTTTTTATTTCATCTGTGATCAAATGTTTTATAAATGTATTTTTGAACTAAAAAATAATAAATTATGGTCTAAAAACAAATATTCTTTTTTTAAGTTAGTACATTTTCCAATCCCTTTTCTCCATCAGTTTTTTTTTAACATACAGCGGACCCTGTGAACTAGAGTCAAGTTCTGCAAACCCTCTGAGGTTGAAAACAAATAATAAGGCAATCTCAGTTTTATTTTATTTATTTAACACTACACAAAGTTAACAAGGAATGTATTATTTACATGATGTAGGCATGGCCTATTGTCTCTCTACTGATTACTTTACTTTATAACATTTCACTAAAATGTACATTTCCTTCATTTTGTGATATCCTCTGTTTGTTCACTCGTCAATATAATATGGAAGTTTGTGCTCATCTTCGAGTGACAATTGATCACCAACTTTTTCATTCATCAATTTGAAATAAATACGTGAACTGCTTTCAATATTCAACTATTACAAACAATCATCTGTGGACTGGCCATTTAATCGTCAAATTTGAAAAAGAATGGGGGAATTTTGTCACTTTTAATAAAAAAGTTGGTGTAAGGCTGATAACTTGACAAAAGAAAAAAAAATGTTACACGCCATTGCTCTAGATTGGATAAAGAAATAAGAAATGTCATACCAGATGTGCACCTTACGAAAGATGACCAGAAGTAAAATTCAAGCATTGGCAAAAATAATATCATTTCAGAAAGCTAGGCATTTGATACTGACAACCCATACGGTAAAACTTATTCACTTTTGTCGATGCCACAACTGTTTCAGGGGCAGGCAGCAAGAGTTCCAAAGTTTATGTTCATTTGCAGTACACATTTTATTTTTTGAGAACAAATCGCACGCTTAATAATAAAGAGAAATAACTCGAAAATTGGGAAAATTGAGATTTTGTAATAAAACGCAAGAACAATGCGAGAAGAATAGGTAGAATGCGACAGCCGTTCAATAGGGTATTTACACTTTTTTATTTTATTTCATAAAATGGTAGGCTATATTTTTTAAAATGCATTTGCGTTTTTAAAAAAATTATATATGCCTTAGTTTTTAAATTATAGCTCTTTAAAATTCGCGTATTTTCCATTTCCGCTAAAACAGGTCATTGCTTTATTCGGGCGGATATGACGTCAGATCTTCAGAGTTTAGGTGTCAAATGGCCCAGGTAGTCGGTTTGACAGCGACGTTTGTCGTCAAAATGACGACACAACCATATTATTTTCAACCATTTTCCCTACCACTGCAACTTCCCTATTTGGACGAATATGACCCAGATAAAACATCGGCCACCTTTTTCATCCCATACAAGTTGTACTGGTTGTCTGAACTTCAAACGTGATTTCCCAACATTAATGTTTTTTGAGTTATTGCTCTTTATTATTAAACGTGCGAAATATGGCATATGTAAGTGTAGATCGATACATGCTTGATTGTATACATGTGTATTGTGGACCTAAAATATCATATACCTTAGCAATTAAGATGAGATTAGAAGGGCAGTTCACACACGATTAGTGGTTTATTCACACTGAACATTATTGTCTGGTAGCTGTACACGATGACAAGTGAAGATTTTTTCTTTATCTACAAAAAAGCAACTGTACAATAAATATAATATGTAAATAAATAATGATGAAATACATTATGCAAGGAAATAATCATATATAAGGGAGCACCAATGATAATAAAAAATGTTTTACAAGTGTAGGTCTTCCCAGAATGTAGGTAATGAAGTGCCCATATTCCAGGCAGGACCCAAAACATAATAATTATTATTTTGAATGTGAAAAAGGACACAAGTATTGCGAAAAACAAAACAATGTATGAAACGTGCTGACTGTATGAGAATACAGTAAAAGAATTGTACCCAATCTCTGAAACAATTATTAAATTTATGTACATTTGAAAGACAATTCATAAATTTCAGTTTCTTCTCTAGCTTCTCAAAAATAATGCGTAAATTCTCATAGCTGTCAAAAACAATGGAGTAAGGTCCTTAGGTTCCTTTAACAAAATATTTCTTTGCCTTTTTCCTAGCAACCCGGTTGAATGGCATCACATTTTTCCCATCATTTTCAATGTGCCGAGTCCAACCCTAAATTTAAGTTTCTTTTTAAAAATAAAATTTTTAGTGATACCATATTTACGCTATTATCCAAATCTTGCAACGGTATAATGTAGAATTAATTTAGAATTGAAATTTAAGAATTGAGAGTAAGATTGGGGTCTCAGAAGTAAAAAAAGATAAGAGACAGAATCTATCCCTTCCGACTTTTGACAATATGTCACTTCTTGATAGTGCATAAAAGGCATTTGATCATTACAGATTCTCTAACGTAAGTATCTTTCTTACATTCTGCCTCAGTGTTGACTATGAATAATACAATTGATAATGAAATCTCCATTATGAATGGGGGACATGATTCAAAAGAACAAATAAACTTACAATTACGATATATTACATTTTTTGAAAAAAAAGTACATTTCAAAGTTTACACTTTAAAGCCTGACAATACTTGTAACAAAGTGAAGAGTGAGCTGAATGGTAAAGGACATTGCATGTTACGTCACATAGCAAATATGACGTAGCGTAAAATGTAGTCACAGATGTAATGTTACATACACTACACGACTCGTGTGAAGTAACAATGCATAATTTTAGTTGATTTGTGTGGCATAATTTTTTGTTTATGTCACATCATTTTTGTGGCGTAACTTAGTAACGTCATATGATTATGTGACATAGATGCAATAGTACATACACCACGTGGCTGAAGTGACGTAATAAGGCATAATTTTACTTGATTGGTGTGGTGTAAATTTTGGTTACGTCACATGAATAGATAGTGTGGCGTAACTTTTTGTTAAGTTATTTGATTATGTGACATGGTTTAGGCGACGTAACATGCAAATGTTTGACTCTCACATCCTCAAGATTATACTTAATAACAACATTATACAATATAATATATATATTTATTGATTTATTTATTTATAGTAACAAGAAAGTAGTTTTTTTCAACACAACACACACCGCCAAGGTAATCATAGACTCTGGACATGTTTTGTGACAAAACTATTATTGTGTTTTCTCAGCAACAAGACAAAATCAACACACACACACACACAACAACAAAATTCATATAATTGACAGTATTCAGTATAAAATTAGGCTAATATGTAAATAATTTTCACATTTTCTTCTGAATTTACTTAAAAATACTTCTGATTTTGCTTTGTTAAATTTTTTACAGGACAACGTAGTTGTCAAAACAGAAAATGGGAATTAAGGCGATAATGTTTGAGTAAGGTCAGTAATAAAAGAGCTGTTTTAAACAAATATTATTTTCCAAAAAAGATATAATAGTCAACGACGTTAGCCATGTTGAAAGCACCGGTTCCCATAGATCACCGAAGTTAAGCAACATTGGGCATGGTCAGCGCTTGGATGGGTAACCGCTCAGGTACACCGCGTGTCGTTGGCATCTTGGACCGGTCCGTAGTTCGTAGTGGCAACACTTCGGACTCGTAAATGGAAGGTTGTGGATTCGGATCCCGGCGGAGCACAAAAATATACCATTTATATTTCGAATATGCTCTTCGCTGAGTTGAAAAATTCATACACCTTTACCAATGACCGGTCACCAAAGGTCCATCCAGCCTCACAGCAACTGGGTCTTGCTTGAGTATTGGCGCTTTGTAGCGACGACCAAGCTCGTACACCTCTGCGGCACTACAACAAGTGTCATAGACCCCTAGAGTCTTTAGAATCTAGGGAGCCTCCTGCACAGGATTTCTTAAAAAAAAAAATATATATATATAGACTGAACACCAAAATTATGGTGTATGTTTTTGTCCAATGTTTATTCAAAGCATAATTATAATAAGTGTTTACTGCTGACTGATTGCTCAGTAGACTGTGGAACAACATAAAAAAGTAGACATTTGTAAGCTTGGTTCATGTAACAGGTAGAAAAATAATCTACTGCAAAACCGTATGCAGAAAACTTGTTCGGGATCATAATTTTGCTGGCAAAGAACCTTTAAGGCAGTTAACTACAAAACGGTTACAAGGCAGCATATCTTGATGATGAGCTGTCTTGGTCTTCGGAATCAGGAAAAAAACTTGCAAAGTCACCAGGGGTGGAAATCTTGGCAGTCGTAGATAGATCTTACCATGTCTATTAGAAGATAGGATGGTATAAAACATGGCAATGTGTACACAGATGATCGCTGTTCCATATAAAATGTGTCAGCTGTTGATGCGATGCCACTTTTTATTCCGTTCTATCTTCCAATAGATACAGTAAGATCTACAGATCCCCATTGAGACTGCAGGGGCAGCTTGCTAGAATATAGCAAACCAGTTGTTTTAGTTGCTTATGACCCTAATTACAAACTCCTGTGATGCCACAACTCCAAGAGATATTAATTTTTGACTCTAAATGTTCCTAAATTGATTTGCACAAAAGCTTAAACAAAACCATCAAATTGCGTGTGTATGTGTGTGTGTTTCCGCTCGTCGCCCGCAGCTGTTGAGTGTGTCGGGCTTATGGCTTGGAGTCCACCATGTCCACGTTGAGCTTGTAGAACACGTAGGGGTAGTAGTCGCTCTGCTGGAAGCCCATGCCCGCGATGTCCAGCGCGTCCTGCTTGTCCTGCGAGGCGCTGTGCTGCGCCGCCCCGTCCAGGTGCGCGTACAGCTGCTGCAGCACGTCGCGCAGACGCTTCACGGACTTGCGCTGCGGCATCAGCACCATGGCCTGGAAGTTCACGGGCAGGCCGTACCTGGAAGATGTGTACACTCCATAAGATTTTTTAAGGGATCCTGTGCGGGAGAATCCCCAGATTTCAGAGAATCTAGAGGTCTATGACTTGTTCTAGTGCCGCAGAGGTGTTGGTGATGTGGCAGTTGATGTCCTGACCCTTTGCAGCAGGGCTGTTGGCTGTCTAGTGTTGTGTTGCCTTTGTTTTGAGACACAGAAAGGAAATCACAACTCATATTAGTTTTGAATAGGATAGGATGAAATTGGAGTGGGAACACAGATACCAGTAACTCGTTCAGGAAAATGAGAAAGGATTAAGTCGCGAAAACACCAAGTTCTCCTAGTTTTGATATTGACTGCAAAGAGATGAATATGGGATGTTCTACGAGTTGCCCTTGTTGAGATGAGAGACAGAGGTATAAGTGAGGATCTTTCATCAGTTCAGCAGTGTAGTACCTATAGTAGAGTATAGCTTCACTGCTCTTCTTTGCACAGAATCAAGATGATCACACAGGTGAATAGACATTGATTTATTGAGCGATGAGCCATAACATTGACAGGGTGGAGAAATTTTAATACCTTGGCAGCATCCTAACGCAATTTCTTGAGAATGGTAACCAATACCAAAGTCCTGCGGTGAGCTAGAGTTGACAGGGAGCTATTGTCAAATGTAAAAGTTAAGAAGAGCTGTTTCGCAGGATAGGGACATGTTCGCCAAGATGATTGCCAAAGCTGGGGGACCCGACAGGACATATGAAGAAGAAGACGCAATGAGCATCAAAGATGGTAGTCTATAATCTAAGTTGTAAAGGTACATACACATTTAAGATTAAGGCGGAGGCAGACTGCCGTGCAGTAGGAATATAGAACTGAAGGAGGAAGGTGTTGGGCAGGCAGAGTTGAAGTAACATACCTTAGTACTGACTCCACAAACACTCTCAGTGCCTTGACGTGTATCCAGGCGCAGAAGCATTCTGAGAAGTTCACCTTGAGCCATCTCACCAACGGGCCCTGTAGATGACAAACATGAGGATTTAGAAAGTAGAGAAGTTATTAAGGGTTCTTCTTCTTCTTCGTCATGTCAAACGCTACACTACTCTTGCCCAGTGTGGGGCAACATCCACTGCTCCACCATTACTCTCCATTAGATCGGCCTGTGAGCAGCTTGTTGGGCAGGCCGGGCAGGCCGGGCAGATCCGAAGATGATCCATGGACTGTTGGGTCTCCGCATTCACAGAGTGTGGTGTCATCATGATGAAGGATTCCCCAGGCCCTCATGTTACAGCGAGACAGGCCCTCATGTTACAGCGGGGATTAAGGGTTTATTGCAGGTAACAAGTAACCAACTGGTTAAATACCAATGTATTTTTTCCAGGATAAAGGGATAAGAATTTGCATGCTCTCTCTCCTCTGTCTCAATCCTAAGATTGACTTGTAGTAATGTTCATCGATCTTTTTCACCATTCCTACATATTTGATGATCCTTTTGAACTCCTCGAAGGAGTAACAGCACATACGACAATATATCCTGTAGGAACTCTTCGGGCGCTTGCCCCCTCAATTATGTTATGCAAGAGACCATCCTGGTGTATTTCATGTTCTATCCATCTTGCAAGCTTGCTAAATGTGTAAAAATGGGTAAAAAATAATTCTATGCTTCTCCAAACATTTGCTTCAGATTCTTAAACTAAGACAGTGGTTCTTAAGCTTTTTTGACCAGGGAACATTTTGATTATTTTGCTTCAACAGATTTACTCCACTATTCACAAACCTCCCTAACCTTTAGGCTTCATAAGCGTTTAGAATGATTTTTATTTACACAACATACGCAGGATTGGTATGGGGGTTATGGTACTCACAAACTGTTTCTTCTTGTCGGTGACCAGCTTGGTGATCTCATTCTTGCCGGCGGCCAACTCCTCCTCGTTGTAGGTGAACTCCCTCACCACAAACTTGCGCTCGCGGGCATGCAGCTTGAACTCTTCCACCACCTGCAATGCAACAGGATATCCCCTCAGGTAAGCTACAACATGATCCATCTTTACATGTGAACACTCTCTTTACAAATAATTTGAGCTTTGGGCTTTCATATTCTACGCCTCGAGCTCCTCAAATCCCTTGTAGTTGTCTTCTAATTCACCACCTGGAGAAGCTGTGTGGCGTCTCTCCTCACTCCATCTTTATCACAATGAGATTTTATACATAGGTATGTCTTGAGTGATCCTTTAAAGATAAAGACACTAACAGTTTTAGCCTTCCTCACATTGGTAGTCTGTTTCACTCCATTGTATCCGCAAACGTGAAAGCACGTTACCCAAAATTAGTGAGTGTCTGATGGTGTGGCTGGACCAAGTTGATCAACTCAAGCCCGAATGTTTGTGGCCTTAAACCCATCTCAACAGTTCAGAACATGTCAGCCAAACATGAAGGAGTCACATCATTTACAGCTTTGTAAACCACTAGACAAACATGGTAAACCACTCTCTCAGGAAAATGAAGACAATGCATTGCAGGGCACTATCATGTCTGTGATCTACTCGTAGTTGGGACAAGAGGGTGGTGCACATACCTTCTTGAAGAGGCTGACTGTGTAGAGACCGTAGTCCTGGTCCTGCTGGATCAGCTGTGTGGAGCGGGGCACTATCATGTCTGTGATCTTCTCGTAGTTGACGTTCCAGTCCTGGAACAGAGCCCTGGAACACACAGCACACACATCACATCTACAGCAGTTTATGACAGCGGAGCTCTCTACTGTATTTCTAAAATGATTATTCTCTGCAAATGCAAAGACTAAGAGGTTGCAAGTATACACGAAACACCTAGTACATCAATCTTAATAAGACTGCAAAGATTGGGACAGGCTAGACAATTTCACTAATACCAGGAACACGCATTTCCAAAAAAATTATGACTTGCCACCCGAGAGTAAAAAGAAGAGTGAGAAGGCCCAGACTTAGATGTACGGATGAAGTGGGGAGGGATGCGGCTCAGCTTCTACAAGTTGCGAACAGGACGACAGGAGTAGTTGGGAGGCAAAAGAAGAGGATACGGCTCGAATCAGGCTGTAGAGCCATCACAGAAGAATTGCAAGAGGTTTTCAGAGTCCATCAAAGTAATCAAGATATGTATCTAAGAAAGAGACCTTAATGATGAAAAACACAACCAGTATTTTTTTCTGTACTTACTTGGGCACAATAACCAGAAGGGTGGTGAGATATTCGCTGTCCAGGATGAAATGTTCCTTGGTGACAAGATCAGCTAAGTTACGGGTCAACAAGCTGCCACTGTGAACACACGACAACAAAGTTGGAATGACAATGTTGTGTACAAAAAATTGTTATGTACAAAACTGTAATAGCTCTGTCGGCTTAGCCAGTACAATTTTAACTATCAAGAGTAAAATTTGAACCAAAGATTTAGCAATTGTCAGCTGCCAATAGGATGATACACCACACAACGCTATTTACCTCGTGATGTAATGACATTTTTCCGCATCATTAGTATTGAAGCTAAAAGTCATTGCAGACACATAAAGAAGCGCTCTTAAATCTCTAGATTCAAAGTAATTTAATTTATTATCATAATAACGCATAATATTGCACCTGAAATTCTCAACATCAATCGGAATTCTGTTTATGTCCGTCAACAGTATCACAGATCTCAGCAGTTCAAAGTCAATAATTGGCAGCAGAATACTCTTTGACCTTCACACTAAACTAGTTGCTTTCCTTCTTTCAGTATTTTATATCAAAACAAAATAGCTTTGTAACAAATGTAGGCTTTATGGATAAGTAAAGTATGTGTATCTCACGTTTGCTTCTTCTCCAGATTCTGCAAGTTGCCCTTGAGATTGTTGTAGGCGTTGGACTTGGTCTTCAGATCCACATCAATGAGGCCCACCTGAAAGCAAGATGAGATAAATGTAAACATGTAAACAAAAATACCATTTATATTTTCAAATACAATCTTCGCTGGGTGAAAAATTCATATTCCTTTACCAAAGACCGGAAATGCTTGAGAATGGGCGCTTTCTACAACGGTGACCAAGCTCGCAGAGGGTTCTTGAGGTGTGATTCACACAAAAACAGCGCTAACCAAATAAACCATCCTAATATTATTATTTATTAACTTATCCCAAGAAACAGCTTCTCATGCCCTTTTCAAACGGCACAGTAAGGTGCAGAAGTCTAGTAGTATATGAGGATGTATGGTAGCTTTCACAGGATATTACAATCCTACACATTTCACAACATAAACCATAGACAAACCGGACCGAAATCGTTCCATGTAAAAATGCCGTCACAGTTTTCATACCAGTCTACTCTTGAATGTTTCTTAACTAGAAAAACTATCGGGATAAAAAGCATCAAACAAATTTCCCTCACGTTATTTTTAATCGATAATCTAAGTTGTACAACATATTAAATGACTGTAATTCCAATCTGAGTTGTGTAATTATGGCCTTAGTCAGGTACCTGTTTGCTGATAATGTCTGCGATGTTCCTGAGACTCTGCTTGATGGGATACTTGGCCATGTCCCACTGGAAGCGGGTGATGTACATAGACAGGTCACCTGGAACACAACAGAGACAAACGTAGAGTAGGAGAGAGCAATCCAAGAGGACAAGGAATCAGATAGAAGCTCTCAACTCAAGAGTTTCTTTGCATCTCTCGCTCTCGCCATGGAATGCAAGCATTCTACCAACTGAGCTATCGACCGGATATACATAGCTAAGGAGTTTTTTACTGTGCTGGGTCTATTAGAACTTTTTAAAGAAGTGAGCATCAAACATAGAATACATATTTTATTGCCTACACTCAGAGGTGTAGGTTTGCAGAATATACAAAAAGTAAGTCAAAGTATCCCAGACACGCTAAACTTCTTGCTTTTAGGAGAGATGCCACACAATTTCTTCAAATGGCTCGGAGGGAAAATGTGTGGAACATGGAGGTGAAATTTGAGCGGTAGGGCCATCAAATAGAAGAGGAAAGGAAATAGACATGGAAATTACTTTTGATTGAATGACAATGTTATATTTTCAATATAAAAAATCTAACATCTTACAAGCAAAATATTCACTTTCCCTTTAATGCTTGCTTGTTATTTAATCAGTTATGCTTGACAACAAATAATATTGACATCATTAATCAATAAACAAACATCAAACAGGACAACAAAATGCTTTTACATTGATACTAACACTCACACACGGAAGTGAAGCACTGAGAGTACATAAGTAAACAAAAAACATGAGAAGAATGAAAGGATTTTTTTTTTTAATCGGTTAAGACAATGTAGAAAGGGATGTGACGGCAAAGATACAAAAAAAAATAATGACATCGTTTAGGCATTTAGAAATAGTGGACAATGAATATGTTGAGGTATCTACAATGAATGTGTAAAAAGAGTGATGGATATGAATGAGTTGATAAGTCAAGACAGATATGTAGAAACGGAGACGACACTGAAGGAAGCCTTGCGTAAGCTTACAATAAGGTGCGCCACAGGAAAACGGTGAACACATAACACTCTCCGAACTTATGCTCTGTGAATAAACGATACATACAAACTAACGTTAGAGCTGTTTCAACAAAATTTCTGCAACTTTAGACTGAACAAAAATAAAATCTTGTAGATGTTTTGTTCAGTTTGAAGTCATCCAAAGCAATTTTAATAAAACCATGCCAACCAAACCAAACCAAGACTGATCAAAAAGCAAACACTATGTAGTATATTGTTTAAATCAGAATTACAGTCAAAAAGACATGTGTGACAAAAATGCATCTTCAAAGAAGTCTTCAAGATTCCTCTAAATCTTAGTCAGCATCTTGAAGGAATTTCCTTGTTCACAACAACTATCCAAGCCGAACATTGACAACTTCACAGTGAATATTCACTAAGCCATTCACAGCAAACACCCCACAGATGATATTTTATTTTTCTGTGTGGCTGACAAAGATAGACTATAAGAATTTTTAGTCATTAAAAAACGCATCTTAGGTTGATCGAAAAGTAATGCACACAATAATGTAGAAATTATCTCCAAAACCACAACAGCTGGCATATAAAAGTCAACTTTCTCTACCAAATGCAAGTGCAGGTTTGAGGTCTGGCATTCATCCTGTTTATTTTGAGATGCAAAACTATAGAGAAATCTGTCATTAATTTTTGAACAGCTGATAAAGTAAGGCTTTTCCCTAGATGCATTGTCCTTTAAAGGCTTATGTTGACAATGCTGTTTATAGATCTACTGTAAATCAATTCATTTTAAACCTTCTGCTATCATGTGTGCATTACTTCTTAGCCTATGTATATTTTCTTAAGCAAACATATTCCGCAGTGTTCCAAAATTAGCCAACAGTGTAGAAACATCACAACTAAGAAACACACGTGTAGGCACATGTATAATTTACAGCGTCTCTACAATTTCACACCTGGTTGTAGGAAGCTTGCAGGAGCCTTGAGGTCCTCCTTGTTAGAGTAAGTCGGCAGACTGACTGCTGTGAGGGAAGCAGACCTGGCTTGCTTGGCTACGTCGCCATTACACTCCCCCCTATCTTCCTGCATTCTGTTAGAGTCTTGTCTGGTAAGACAGCAGTATGTTCGTCACCTTCTTTTGTAGGCGGCATCAGGCCACGCCCCCTCAATGTCTCTGTCTCCCTCATCTGCCTCAGTCTGTTCTTGTTCCTCATCTGAAGACATTACTGGGACTGTATGTGTCTGTCTGTGTGTCTCACTTCCTCCTGATCCCTCACAGCAGCAGAAACAAGGCTAGCAATATACGCAACCAGGTGTGTAAGGCAATAAGACGGAATGCAATAGAAGTCAATGCAAATATCAGCCGTATTAAAAATGGGATGACATCGGTATGTCACGTAAGGCAATGAACAATAAATGCTTCATTTTGCGTAAAAAATATATATCAAAGAATAGGGAAAAACATGCTGCAAAAGTGGAATTTAATCAATTCATATGAACTTACCGCAATACAGAAAAAAATAATGATTTAATGATGTCAATATGAAACAGGATCAACAGAATAAAAAATGTTATACAAGATTTGATAAAAATTTATGTATTCATCATGCTAGTTTTTTTGCTGCTGTGAGGTTTTCCATACAACTACGTAAATATTATTTACTTATCTTCAACTAATTGGCATCCAAAGTTTTGAAAATATTATATCAATCAACAAAGTGCCATCTATTGATAGTTTGACAAAGTTTTTATCATTCCAGCTCTCAAAGAAGCTTCTGATAAAAATCAATAGATGGCAATAATAGAATTAACAGGCTGGCCCTTATAAAGACCAATAGATAAAGAAGCCATCCCATCAAAGCTACATAATATATAATACTATCCAGTACCTTTTCAGAACATGATAACTTTTTTGTTTGTTTTCCTTGCATGGATTACTAACCAAGCAAATAAAACAAAACAAATGTTGTATTTTGACAATAATAAGATTGAGAGCCATTGAATACATTTAATTCTAAGTGAGAGAAAACCGTGCCCCTTAGTTGCCATCAACCAATTCTCGTCAAATCTTCTCAAAGAATCCATGTGTTATCAAAATGTGTGGATTATAGCACTTGTGGAGTTCAACCGATACAATGAACAATACAAAACAAATATAAAAATAATAAAACAAAAATATAAAAAACAAAAATAAGTGAAAAAGCAGGAAAACAAAAACGAAAACATCAGTCAAGAGCACAAACAAGGTGTGCATAATGATAATTTTAAAGATGTGTGAACGTAAAACATAAGTAGATGTATTGACAAAGCAAAATTATACATCCTTGCAGCATAGATTAGATTAGATTAGATGGCACAGTAACTGTAATTTCATCGCCTTGTCACTAGAGATGGCAAAAGCCTTTGCATATCCACCACCACTTCTTTAGATTTATTTATATCCATCATCTCTCTTAACATAGCTTTTATTTACACAACTCGAGATACCCCATTCACTGTCCAAAACTTACATTATATTTTATGCACATCAGTTTGATGAAAAAAATTGTCAACCCCTACAGTCGTTCTTGTCATGCCAACATTACATTTTACCATCCATGCTTCACTTCCATACTTGAGTGTTGTTCTATGTTCAATCTACAATTGGACATAGAGGCAGAAGATTCTCATCCTTTTCCAAGTTTTTACATTAGAATATTTGGGATGGGAAACATAGATACAATTAATTTGTATGAAAGGACACAAAGGATGACTTCTAGTAGGGCAAATACAAAACTTTTGAATAGGTTCAAGAAGCTTTACCAAAATCCCTACCAATAATAATATTTTTACTGTGGCACAAACATGTTTTCAAGATCAATTGCAATTTTTTCTGTTTTTCTATCAGTTCTTGGGATATTTACAATAATAATAACTACACAGCTAAAATTTATTACTCAGATATCAGACGAACCGTTATAAGAGAACTTACATTATTCTCTTATAACGGCTCGTCTAATATCCAAGTAATAAATCTTAACTGTGTAGTTATTATTATTGTAAATATGCAAACGACAGTAACTCCAATCTAAAGCTAACAAGTTCTTGGGATGTCTAATAGAATGTGATGTTATTTTTCTGGATGAAACAAGTCTAAAATCATGTCCTACAATGTATGAAAAATACTCACTGACTATCGTCAAGAAAAGAAAACCAAAGCAATTTAGGAATACAAAAATAAATAAGAAATGGCCCTCGCAGTATAGAGTCCTTGGATAAGATGGTCAAGTAGAGCCATGCAGTCTACTTGCTAAGGAATTCCCATAGTGGACGATTGAGGAAATGCAATATTCTGATGTCAGCCCAAAAAAGATCAGAATTCCTATGATCATTCTCCGCCTTCAAAAACAATCATTGAGAAGATTAAGTTTCCTACCTTTATACATACTTTAACAAGACCGGTCGGTAGTTCAGTGGTAACACTTTGGACTCTGAATGGAAGGTTGTAGGTTCGAATCCCGGTGGAGCACAAAAAATATACCATTTAAGTATAGGTACTTTCAAATTTGCAAAAAATATATACATGCGACCCCTTTGGGATAACGCAGGCAAGAAGTTACACTATATGTGTAGCTTAATTGCATTGCATTAACACGTCATCAAGTTTAACAAATGGTTTATTATTTAGACAAGAATGAATTGATGAAAAAATAGGTAAGTACATATATAAATTAAAACATGCAAAAGCTAGAGTATACATTGACAATCTTTCCATAGTAAAGAATCGGATAATATTCGTTTTGGTTTCAAGCCATTTAGTGAATAAAATAAAATGGATAAAGTCAGTACAATATTCATGCCGGTTGACTAAAGGTTATAGAATGTGGTAACTTCACTAAGAGCGTTTTGTTTCAAACATAGCTCGAATGTGACTCTAAACTGAACAAAAAAATCACCTGCACATTTCTCACAAGTTGTTTTTTTATTCAGTATGCAGTCATTAAGCTGAATTTAAAACACCCGGGCCTAAGGGAAGCCATCTCGAAAACGAATGAGAAACATGGGTAGGTAACTTTACAAAATTGACTCAACATGCAACATCGAGATGAACGAAAAGCAAATTAGAATTGTGATGAAAAGTAAAAAATAGGCAAATTATAAAATAGGAGAAAAAAATGAAATGATAATCTAGGGGAAACAAATAAAATAACTGAATAAAATATAAAATTAAGTTAAAACTCCTATGCAATCACTCCTTAATAAATTTAAGGTTTTTACTCATTGCGATAAATGATGACTGCCATCTGTAGGAGAATAAAAGTTTCACTACTACTGTTTAAAAAGCTAGACATATCGCTCCCCCAGTTCTTGTTTATCGTATACGCCAATCTTGTCAAATATGACTTTTTCATGCAGTTGTCTTATGAATCAAATTCTACACAATCTGAGCTAAGAAAAACCGTAAAACTCGATAATGTGAGAGTTCTTTTAAATATTTTTTAAATAAATTTCTTGTTTTCATAAGACACATTGGTCCAGTACACATGCAAACATTGCTCATGTAAAATTTTCTCAATGGCGTATACGATAAACAAGAACTAAGGCAGCGATTTGGCAAATCTAGGGTGTGTCTTTTAGAATTTAAAAACGTACACTCTAGTTATAAATAGAAATCAGTGAAATATTCAACATTGCTTTCCCAGAAAACTTATATTTTTCTCTGACAGATGGCAGTGATACTGATTATTAAAATTCAACATAATATTAAAACAATGTAGTTATTTTAATAGATCTATTTAATGAGTTAATTATTAAATGACTGAAAACTCACTACTTCACATAGATGTAAGAAAAAATATATAATTACTTCATTTGAGTTTACGAGAAGATGCAAATATTTTTGAACTACGAATGTAAAAGTTGTCAGGTAATTTACTCACTGTTGTTGGCCAGAAGATTCTCGTGCAACTTGTCTCTCTGATCCTCCAGAACCTGAAGAGAATGGAAACGAATCAATAAGGCCCGGCATTCCCGGTAAGTTTAGTAAAGTTAACTAAAATGCAATTGGCTAAATCCAAGATTCTCCTCCACTCTCGCCTGTCCATCACATTTGTTTTCCAGCTACGTATTTTGTTAAAAAATTTGCCTTGGATGCATATGCGTTGACACTGTCTAATGGATGGACAGTGTAAACGCATTTTGGTCTCCTTCGGTTTTGTGGTAATGAGGCGCTTAGTGGGGTTGGCATCGTCCATTCCAAATATATGATCAGTCCGCTGCAAGAGCTTTCAGGTTTCTCAAATATTGCGCTAAGGTCCTATACAGGCTCTTAACGTTTTCGCTTCTGAATATTCTGGCTATATATCGCACGTTTAATAATAAAGAGAAATAACTCGAAAATTGGGGAAATCGAGATTTTGTAATAAAACGCAAGAACAATGCGAGAAGAATAGGTAGAATCCGACAGCCGTTCAATTTGGACGAATATGACCGAGATAAAACATCAGCCGCCTTTTTCATCCCATACAAGTTGTACTGGCTGTCTGAACTTCAAACGTGATTTCCCAACATTCATGTTTTTTGAGTTATTGCTCTTTATTATTAAACGTTATTTATATTAAACGTGCGATATATACCCCCAGTACGGAATACTTTTTCATAGACCCACCTCCACAACCGGCGCCTTTGGGATGACCAAGGGTCATGAAAAGGCGCCATACAAATGAACTCATTATTATTATTATTGATTGACGACACTTGTGAACAAACTATGTGCACAGTCACATGGATTAGTTATTCAAGAAAAAAATCACAAAGGTTTAGCACATTTCACTAGCAGACTTTTGAATTCTTTAACACAGATGTCAGGGTAAGTTCAAAGTTGGATGACTTCTATGATTGACAGCCGCACTGTATGCAAGTTAACACTTAAAGCCTATGCGTGTCGCCCGCAGTTAAAGGGTTAAACACCAGCTAGTATTTTTGTACTGCACCAGTTCATGAATATTCAACAAATTAAGAAATTTCAGATGGCTGCTTATTGCTAGTAATATCTCAATAAGAAAAATACTCACCTCCCCGAGGTAGTGGGCGACCTTGCGAGTGACAGCTTCCACGAAGGCGTCCAGCTTCCCAAGGTCATCAGACAGCCCCACCAACTGGTCCAGAGTACCAACCTGAGAAATAACAGAAGAATCAAGACATAGTTCGTCAGCTTTATTGCCCTTGGAGTGACAATCTTCACAAAACGGCGCTATATTGTAACGAAATACACTGGTAGATGCTTATTGGTGTACGTGTGTTTTGAGAGAATGTTCTGGCCCAGACGATTGTAGTTGTAAAGTGTGTATGTAGGTAGGAAATGGACTCTTCAAGAAATAAATATGTCCAGAATCGTCTAAACAAGTGTGGTAGTGGAACTTTCTAGGGCCGGCTGGAATGGCCCCTAGGTTCCGCTATAAGAAGGGTGACAATCGGCTGGAGCGAGTTAGTCTTTCGAAGCACTCACACAGAGGAATATCTAGTTACTAGGGCGACCAATATGGTGTAAAATAACTGTAATCTGTACGAAATAAATAAGTGTGTTAAAATAAATCTGTTAAAATAAGTCTGTTAAAATAAATCTATTGTAAGAAAGTCTGTGTAAATAAACTGTATGGCTAACTTGTGTTGAACTTGTGTTTTAATTAAAAGAACCCTCGAGAGAAACGTAACAATATTAAATACTCATCATTATCATTGCATCTGTTATGTAAACAAATAGGATCACCGCTGATGATACTCGCTCATATCTGGACAATTGATGATCATTGTAAGGATGTTGCGTTCCATTCTAAGTCCATATGGGAGGAAAAAGGTTTTAAAAACTACAAACTAATCACTCTACCACATAAGGAGGTTCCTGGGATCAATATATCGATAGGACTATGGACAACCTTAAATAGGGTCCGCACCAAGCAAGGCTGTTGCAACTTCTTGCTCCATAGATGGGGATCGGCTCCATAGATGGGGATTGGCTCCATCTCTAGAATGTCACTGTGGGGCTGTCTTTTGGAGGCCTGAAAGGCTTCCAAAAAGTCCCGCCAGTAGCAGTGGAGTGGATACAGGGCTTGATTGCGAAAATCGAAAATCTATAGAAAATACAACGGCATTTCTAGAGAGTAATTGAGTTTTCAAACAATTTATCACTTTGAGCAATAGTTTATACTAGGGGCACTGGTATCTGGAACTTATAGTAAGTCACATTGTTAAGGTTGTCCCCCGTCTGCTGGAAATGGTTCTAGTAACAGGTCGATGGTCTGACCTTGAGGTCTGGTATCTGGAACTTATAGTTGGTGCTGAGGGAGTTCTGCTTGGTGGTCACATTGTTAAGGCTATCCCACGTCTGCTGGCAGGTCTTGTCTCCAGGGGCGCTGATCAGCCAGTACTCGGTGCTCATGATGACCTGCGCACACACACAAACACACACTTCAACTTTACGTTTTTGGCATTCCTAAGAAGTAATATAAAAACTGCAGTGATACTTTTGCGTTGCCTAGAACACATGAGTGCAAATAGGATGCCCATTGTTGCATGCAAAATACCAGACGGCCAGCGTCTACTAGGCTGATCACCCAAAATATTGAAGAATAGCTGGGCTGGAAGTTTCATCACCACGGTAATTCCTACCTACCAAATATCGGTAATATTTGTATGAAGACTAATCAGCTGCTCACTTGCGGCCATCTTGGATTGGCAAGTCTTCATACAAATATTATCAATATTCCTTGACTTATAGGTTGGTATGAGGTTGACCACCCATACTGTAAAAAATGGTTCACTTTGCCAATGTCACCCCTGTTTCAGGAAATGTCGGCAAGAGTTGCAGGGCTTATGTTCATTTGAGGTTTGGATTTTATTTGTAAGTACACAATCAGCATTTGTAAGCGCGAACTACACGTGTTTGTTTGTGGGCATACATCTGAGAGCTTTGAATGAATATATCCTTGCAACTTAGATTATAGATTATATAGTAGGTAACAATTATTGAGGTGATGAGACTTCCAGTCCTGGTCTGCTGAGTCAAAAGAGGGAATTACGGAATAGACAGATCTAAGACCTACCATTAGAAGATATACTTCTAGTATAGATCTGTCCAGGAATAGCAATCTTAGCTCTGCAAGCTATTATGTATCTATCTCCCTTGCGAGTTGGCACAATCCCTCTTCCTTATCCTTCCATTCCCATAGATTCCACCTTCTACTTTTAATCTCCTCATAACCAAACAGTTGTCGGTCAGTTTCAATGCAAGAAATAATTATATCCCGCCGAACAGATTCATGCGTAAAGGATATGAGGTTGTTTATCAGCATTCGTAGCTTAGAAGCATGACCTAGCTAATCTTACACAAGCCATAACATAAAATAATATAATTTAACGCCAGCACATACTTACTGTCTCTAGTCTTCTTGCGTGCTTGCTTCTTTCTCTCTAATTTCCTTTGTTAACGCTACCTAAATATGCCATAGACAATAAGTTTTAAGGCTCACTAGTATGCTGGGCAATCTTGTGTTTATTAAAAGTCAAAAAGTGTATGTGGAATCATGTAAGATACATAAATTCAGCAAAAAATATGACTTATACAAAGAAACAGTATATCTTTACCGCTAATGAATAAATGTTCAAAATTTCCTGCGATGAAATACCTAGGGTCTACAGAAATAATAGCATTCGAGGAAACCGTAAAATATGTGAGTATTCAAAAAAAGCAAGAAAAACTGATGTTTTCTGGTTCTTCATTTAGATGAACTATTGGCGCTTACACATTTTTGACATTCTTTGAAACAAATACGTTTGTTTCCCAATTATATTAAACCAGGAAGTACGACAAGCGAGTTGGCAGTCACTGAGGACAAATCCAAAGTGGAAACAAATTATTCTCTAATGGGAATCAATACTTTATCAAGTATGACAAAATAATCAACCCTTGTGACCTTATGTTTCATATTTAATGGAATTTTAAATAAACTTGGCAGCGGCAATCAAGCTGAACAATAACAATACGTAATGATATTAAATGTAAGTGTAACAGTGAAACGAAGGAGCCAACATTTTGTTTGACACTTCCCCAACCCCCAACAGAAAAAACAATTTTGTAGGGCTAAAGAGCGTTCCTGCGTTTTCTTTAGGGTTTATTCGTGGAGCTGTGCTCTCTCCTGCGCGTTATGATGGTTGAAATTAAAGTGACACACTTACACTGTGGTTTGTTTGTCTTGGAACGCAATAAGGAGAGGTCAAAATGGAGTTTTATTGAAAAATCACAAGACAAGACGGGATCACTCCCTTTGATCCGCCATTAACACTCACGTGATGCAGCAGCGCTTTCTAGCGGAGAGACACGGAAGCAAAACGCACTGTCAGCTGTTCAGAGGGATGGACCACAAATACCTAAAAAAACAAAATTATATAAAATAAATATACGTTGAAAACGTTCAAAAATTTAAATTTAAATTATTTATTGTGAATCATCAATTTACATCTTATTTCAAGTAAAACAATATGAAAATCAATCCAGATTACAAACAGTAGAAGAAGAAGAATTCCAACACTTTCGAATCTCTTCGAACGAATTGTCTATCAATTTTTGACAGTTGTCTGTGAGTTGTCTTGAGTTGAGGTTATTTTGTGTAAGTGTTGTATTTTACTGAAATATGAGGTTATTTTCATATTTAGCCGCAAAAATCGGTGACATGACGATTAAGTCGTCCAACCTGCCAGAGTCTTACATCAAACGCAGTATGGAGCAGGTATTTTAAATCTTTGTTATGAATATAACCCCTTAAATGATAACCTCGCAAAATCAGACAGAATAAGACATAACGGCGAAGACTTCTTATTAAAGGATTCTAATATATTATTTGAAAATTATTAGGTGGCTTTCTACCTGCTAAGCTATAAGTCCGCGTTCGCTTTCGATTGAAATCTACTTAAAATGATTTATTTTTCGGTCTCCGTTCTCCTATAGATTTGTCTTTATAGTATGAAGTATTGCCATAATGGGTATTAGCGTCCTTGATCAACTGCGGCAAACACTGTTTGTCCAACGCCTTCCTCCCCCAGTTCAATACTCCCAACACACTCCATCCAGCCACCTTAATCTAGGTCTTCCCACTGTCCTGCGTCTCTTTGGGTTTGTCATCACAACCATATTTTCCAGGCTCTGGTGTTCCATTCAATGGATGTGACCTTAAAAAAAAATCCTTAAAAAAGTCGACGTAGGTATGTTACTGTATATTATTTTTTATTGCAGGTTTACTGGCGCACTCCCCGCGGCAAGCCCCAGTACCTGCCTCGTGAGATTTCCCGGCGCCGCTTCCGCTTTGGCGTCCACCGTCCCTGGACAGCAGAGTTCCGGCAGCAGAACGCTCCCAACACACACCACAGGAAGGTGTTCATCGAACCAGTCGGGGAATGGAGCTTCTTCAAGTGAGACATGTTATATGATACTGTTACTAATGTGTATTTTTACTTGTGTGACTGTGTCTGTGTCTCTAGATGTAGGTGTTTAAATAATTATATGTGTATTTAGACATTGCACTCAAACATTTTGTGATGTTTTTGTATCCAGGGGAGATCGTGTCCAAGTGCTAACGGGCCGTGATAAAGGCAAGCAGGGCGTTGTCTCTCAGATCATACAGGAGCGCAACTGGGTGCTGGTGGAGGGGCTCAACACTAGACTCAAGCGGGTAACTGTGATGTTTTATTGTATTACCCAGTCTATGGTTAGATTTGCAAGGTGGCTCTCTACAATGCCAGTAGGCACTCAGTCAGTAATATACTTTGCTTAATTCATTAATAATTACCCAATTAAATCTGCTGAACCAAGGTCAAAGCTATCGTCAAGGTGCCTGACGTGAATCAAACCAGCATTGTGTGTATTTCAAACACGCTAGCTAAAATTACTGTCTTAACTCTCTTGACCATAGCGCTGCCAAAAAAAGCAGACATTGTTACTTTGAAAGTTTATTTTTAAGGAATACAATGCGAGATACTACTCAGATTTCAGGAAATCTCAAGGTTTATGACACTTGTTGGAGTGCCGCAGAGGTGAAAGTAAGTTTGTGATGTATTTTACAGGTAGGACAAGAGGGCAGTTTTCCCGGTGTGTGCATAAGAGAAGAGAAGCCCCTGCTGGTGGTCAGGGAAGTCAAGCTGGTGGACCCTGAGACCCTGCTACCCACAGACGTGCAGTGGAGGTACACGGAGGAGGGACAGAAGGTAACTAGCTCTTCTTCTCAATCTTCTTAGTCATTGACCTGTTTAGGATTGTGGGCTGTCCTTTGATGATGAAGTCCAGCTGTAATTTCTAATGATCTTTTGATGATGATGGTATTAATTATGTAATAATAATAGGATGATTTATTTGGTGAGCGCTGTTTCTGTGTGAATCACGTCTCAAGAGCCCTCTACGAGCTTGTTTGTCGCTGTAGAAATCGATGATTATTCATAGAGCACCGCTTCGTAACTTCTGTCACTGCAAGGGGCTTTGAGCAGTGTACCTTTGAAATTCAAGTCCGAAGCGTTAACCACTAGACTGGTCATATTGTACTATGAGACCTAGTTTGAATTTTATTTGTTGTGGGATGTTCAGTCAGTGAAGCTTCTGCAGGAGCAATGTGATATTGCTCGAGTGGTTCTTTATTTTTACAACTTTCATGAGCCGTCTGTCTTCCATGCAGTGAACATGGTCTCTTCAAAACGGCCTTCTGCTTCTCTGTAATGCAATTATATCTCTCAACTCTGCATACAGATCTTTTCACCTTATTTGTGATCCAATCTCAAAATTTATGCCTGTGACAAAGATGTTTCTTTGCGTCATATTGACAGACCTTTTATTTCTTTGGCCTTATTTCTGATCCAGTCTCAGGAGTTCTGTCTGCAATGACGCGTAAGGTTTTCATTTCCTCTACTTAGTAAGGTTTTTATTTAGTGTTTGTTTTTAGCTCTAACTGCAATATGATGCTTCTTATTGAAATGTTACCGTCCTCTTGTCAGATTTTGTGGTGCGGTTCTTTTTTTGGTTCTCACCCAACATTTTGAACACCCACAGGCTTATGCTAAATTAGATCCATACTTTCTAAAATATTGCATAAATTTTCGAAATATCTGATTGTTATCTATGTCCCTATTGCACATATTGTCAAAATATCTGATTGTTTTTTTATTTAAAAAAAATGAAAATAAACTTTGTTTAATTGTACTATGTTTTTATTTGGATTTGTTAAAAAACAAAACAAAATAAGTGAGTTGACCGGTTTCGGCCTCTAGGCCATCTTCAGAGTAACTGAGTCTTAAAAATAGTGCGAGGCTATATAAAGCAAAATGTTAATACCTGATATAAGTCTCTCCTTAATTTTAAGACTTTTGTAAAACGCCGCTTTGTCAGCCGTACTGGCATTTAACTTGTTTTTTGTTGTTGTAACAAATCCAAATAAAAACACAGTAGAATTAAACAAAGTTTATTTTCATTTTTTTAAATTAAAATGGAGTTCTACAAAGTTTCCGCTGAAACATTAAAAAAAATATCTGATTGTTGTTTATGTCCCTATTTGTTTCATTCATTAGGTACGAGTGTCAGTGAGCTCTAGCCGCATAATCCCCATCCCTAAGCAAGCAGAGGAGACCAAAGACTACAAATCTGCCAACCTGTATCTGGAAAACAAGGAGAAAGACACACCGGCTGAGGTTATTCAAAAGGTACATAACTCATAACATATCTTATTTTTTGAGTAATGTTTTAATTATGATAGACAATGTAGATAAAGTTGCTGTAAGGACATAAAAATGAATGGCCCAGGATAGGAGCAACAGGAAAAGGTTGGGGGAGGTCTTTGTTCAACAGTGGACTCGAAACGACTGATGAAAAACTGTAACTGATCTGTCAAAAAAATATTGCATAAACATCACAGATGGCAATATCACTAATTATGATATATTTCAGAGAAAATATTAAAATGATCTGTTCAAAAAGTATTGCATAAAAATCACAGATGGCATTATCACTGTCTAATTCTAAAGAATACAACACATTTCTAGTAAAATTATGACTATTGTTTTTTAAACTTTACTTATTATTATATTTTTTTGTTTAAGGTAACATTTTCTCCTGAGCTGAAGACCTTTGATATGGATGTCATGGAATCTATGGGAATCAAGGAAGACAGAACGGCAGCCAAGACTTACTGGTACTAAAGGGATTAGACGCAATGCCCTGTGGCATTGTTACCTTTAAATAAATATTGTGTATCTATACATGTTGTCTTTACAAATCAGTTTATAAGTAGGTTATTAAATATGAAATAATTTCTAAACTAATGTTTTTTTTTATTGAATCTTTTATGGTACCTCGGAAATGTAATGAGGAATGAGAAATATTGCCTACCCCACCTTATCATACAAGGAAAGATTGAGGGGAGAAGAACTCAAGGACACCGAAGGACAATGTGGCTTCTAACCTTCGACAATGGTTTATCAAAAGCACCGAATCTTTGATCTTCGGTAGAAGTGGTACTGAAAAAACACAAAAAAAATCTAGATTGTTGCTTTAATCTTTCCTGTAAATTTTAGCTTCTATTGCTGTAACCTGCTGCTAATCTTCAAGGGATGGCCGGAAATTTCACAAAGCTGTATCAATTTAACCCTTCCTGGCATACTTTTTTTTTTTAAGAAATCCTGTGCGGGAGACTCCCTAGATTTTAGAGACTCTAGGGGTCTATACTTGTTGTAGTGCCGCAGAGGTGTTACGAACTTGGTTTTCGCTACAAAGCACCAATTCTCAAGCAAGACCCAGTTGCTGTAAGGCTGGATGGACCTTTAGTGACCGGTCTTTGGTAAAGGAATATGAATTTTTCACAGAGGGAAGAGCGTATTTGAAAATGTAAATGGTACATATTTTTGTGCTCCGCCAGGATTCGAACCCACAACCTTCCATTTACGAGTCAGAAGTGCTACGAACCGGTCTAAACTTCTTTCGCCTTCTCTATATTTGTATTTATTTTCAAGCATAGGACCATTGAGTTGTAACATAGGGGAGCGGAAACTAAAGTACTGAATTGGTACATACTTGTTCCCTCTTACGCTCCTCTTGTGTCACACGTTGCAGTGGTACCCCGAATGTACGGCGGCAACAATTACAAATATAACGCATAAAATATCACAATGATTATAATGAAATAAGTGATAAAATTAAAATATGAATATACACTTTGAAAATATGAAATACTGACATCAATTTTGGCGATCACAATATTTATAACGCGTGTTATCTATCCACTTTAGCTATTTCCGGTCAAATCGGCAGCTGCAATGGTACCAACATTCAAGATTTTTTTTTCGTTTTGTTGAGTTTTTTGTACAAACGAAAATGCAACTGTGAAGTTCTTTGTTCTTTTTCTCACTAATGACCATTTTCGTAAGTAAGTTGAGACAGATATATATGTCTATTTTCGTTAAAATAACTTCTTGTCCACAGATGTTATTAGTCAATGCATATGACTCTTCTTTTATTCTCTTTGTGAAGTAATACATTCATACCAAGATAAATATAAATCAAATCAATTGACAGAGTAGAGATCAAACCGAAAAAAAAAACTTTACAAATGCACATCTCAAGAATATTTTTACTTATTTTGTAAATGCATTTAGGCATCTATATTACTGCTGAAATACACAAAAGGTTGTGGACAACTGAACATGTGATGACAAGAGGACACATCGCACGTTTAATAATAAAGAGCAATAACTCAAAAAACATGAATGTTGGGAAATCACGTTTGAAGTTCAGACAGCCAGTACAACTTGTATGGGATGAAAAAGGCGGCCGATGTTTTATCTCGGTCATATTCGTCCAAATTGAACGGCTGTCGGATTCCACCTATTCTTCTCGCATTGTTCTTGCGTTTTATTACAAAATCTCGATTTCCCCAATTTTCGAGTTATTTCTTTTTATTATTAAACGTGCGACATAACTGTAACTGTTGTAACCATTCCATTAGAAGTGGCCAGAACCTCTGCAGACTTGTTCCACTTCTTCCCATCTGGCATAAGAAGACATAATATATCCTTTCATTTATTCATATACATTTCCTTTTTCATACATTACCTTTTTTTTGCAATGGAAGAATATTAAAAAATCAATATGAAATAAGCATAAAACATTTTTTTTAATTGTGCAAAATCTCATTTTATTGATAACTTTAAAAAATATGTCACCATGTGCTTTTGACAAAAATAGATGAACATTATCTTTGAAAACGAAATCCATATAAAATATTTCATAATTGTCTAAAATAATTTACTAATTGATAAAAAAATATATATGAATTGAACAAGCGTAATGTAAATTATAATAGCGTAAAACATAAAAGCGTTATTATCTAATCTAATTTTGTTCTCATATTTGAGTATAAGATAATTATAATGAACAATCACAGAAATTATCTAAAAAAACTGCACATGTTGATATGATGTGCAAAAACATGCATACTCATACTCGTACAATAATAAAAGTGCCATACTTACATGTAATTATTTTGCACTTACACTTCCTCGTTCCTAGCATAAAGTAAATTCAAAGTGTGTTTACCGACACAATGTATGATACCTTAAATGGAAAACTTGAAATCCCATTAACTTACAATGGAATGCTAGTATTGTCTATTAAATAGATTTAAAAAAAACTTAATCATTTCGTTCTTAGAGAATAAACAACCAGAAGCAATCTTTTATAATGACACATTTTTTGTTCCTTTGCTATTACGTTGGTATGAATCTGGCTTGCTATACTATCAAAATAAATTAATTTTTGTTAATGCCACTGCTGTTTCAATGGCTTCAAGAATTACAAAGATTATATTCATTCGTGGTTTGGATTTTGTTTTGCAAGTTACATGCAGCATGTCGCACGCTTAATCATAAAGAGCAATAACTCAAAAAATAAGAATGTTGGGAAGTCACGTTTGAAGTTCAGCCAACCAGTACAACTTGTATGGGATGAAAAAGGCGACCAATGTTTTATCTCGGTCATATTCGTCCAAATTGAACGGCTGTCGCATTCTACCTATTCTTCTCGCATTGTTCTTGCGTTTTATTACAAAATCTCGATTTTCCCAATTTTTGAGTTATTGCTCTTTATTATTAAGCTTGCGATGTGTTTGCTTATGTGAAATAAATGTGAATCCTAAGTATTTGCATATCTTTGCAACTTTGATCATAGATATGATGGAGTCAGCACAAAATAAACCAGGAACAAAGTTGTGAAGTCACCCATCCGGATCGACAGGGAAAAAGCTACTGAACATTTTGTTGTAGGTTGCTAAGGACCCTTGTCACCTAGATCATTGTGACGTGTGCTCGCTGAGAAAGTTTTGATATTTTGAACTTTGCTTTGACTCTAGAATAATATTAAAAATAAATCACTTTTACATCCAAATAACATTGTGAAAATGGACTCTTTCTAAAATGCTTCAATTCAAATGTAATTGGATTCTATGGCATGCACCATATTATCTGCATGGCGTTTTCTTCCTGCTTGAGACTTTATTGGGTACAGCTTCCATATTGTCTCAATCCTCACAGGTTCAGTTCCCTAAAATAGAAGAAAAACAATATAAACATCTGCCCTAAATGTTTTTTGCTTCTGTTTGAGAAGTTGATGTAAGACCATATAAGTTATATTCTGTCTAAGTTGCATTGGTTTTGTATCACAGAAAGGATCACTTATAAACTGTGTTTGACAGGCCACATGGATTATAAGGGAAACACCAGAATACTTTGAGGAGCTCAATTTCAGTGATTGAAGATGATGACTAACACTTCGTTGAACTTATGGTGGAAGTAAAACATTGATGGATAGATTTAGATGGATGAGCCAGTAAAAGACATTGGGCATGTATATGGAGACTGTGTTGTATATGGAGACAGTTGCTATACTATGAATCAACTGCTTATAAAAGTTAGAACCTTCATAATAATCATATTGCTAATTTATTTAGAAACAGTGGAACAGAATCAAAGGTCCACTGTGATACAAATGCTACATAAAAATAATAGTCATTTAAATATATTAAATCATTACCTGAACAGCTTCCATGTCAAAAGCATCCTCGGGAGGCAGAATCGTGACTGGCGTGGATTCAAAGCTGAAGGCCAAACCAAAGAAGGAATACTTCTTGACTTCATCCATAAACACCTGGTGCGAGTACAACTTGTCGGGATCACTTCCTAAAGCACGGATCTCTTTGCTAAGACAGTCGTAGTAATGCTCGAGCATGTGCTTGTAATGAGAATCTCTCAGGGGTTTGTCAGTGGTGGCATAGATGAAGAAAGTCACGTCCAGCATTGGGGAAGCACATCGGGACAGCTGGAAGTCAATCATAGCTGCGGTGTCTGGAACTCCAGCCTTATTATACCGGAATAAGAAATTGGGAGTCCAAGAGTCTCCATGGCCAAACACAGCAGACTTTCCTTTGTAACCAGCTGCCTCACAACATCTTTCAAATGTTTTATCAGAAGCAATATTCTTCACTTTTTGTAAATATTCCGGTTTGTCAGGATATTCTTTTTGGATTGCATCGACGGCAATGGGACAAAGGCTTGCCCAGAAACCACGGTACCATTCCCAATGACGGGGAGAATAATAAGACTCTGGTAACAATTCAGACAACTTCAAAAACTCTTCTGGATGTTTATCTTTGAAAGCGAAGGAAGTAGCGTGGAATGCGGCAAAGCGTTCCAAGATTATATTGCAATGTTGCAAATCAATGCCCTCCTGTCTCTTAGCTGTTGTAAAACCTTCAGGAGTCATGTCTTCCATAGCTAAGAAGTCCTCTTTTCCATCTGTGAGGCCAGCAAACATCTTTGGCACACATAGTTCCGGTAAATTTGCTGCCCGACGTGTTTCTTGAAGACGAGGCAAGATGTACAGGTAAAGGTTGATCTCATTGTTGAAGAAGTCCAAGGATCTAAAGGTCCTCCTGCGGGCTATGTTGTGGGGCAGCGTCTTGATGATCAAATCTACGCTGACTTCCTTCCCATCTACTTTAGTTTCTCCATATACCGTTACTCTGTACACATCGCTTAAGTAAGAATCTCCTTTCCCTGTTTCTGATCCACTCTGTAACAATATTTAACCACAGATTAGAACATGGTACTTAGGTGGTTTTTTCTTGGTCTCCAAACTGGGGAGAAAAACACCTCTGTCTTTGGAAATTTATGTTTTGACTTTTAGGGCATCGTCAATCAGTCATCAGTACTCGTATATTTGATCGTGTTTTTATTTGCATTCTAAAGACATTCGACAAAAGAAAACATGATATTAGTATTTAAATGTATTTCTAGAAATCTGAATACGACCCTTCCAGTGATTTTAACTCAAAAGGCTTGCAAACTTCTATGAAGATAATCTAGAGGCAATAAAATAATCATGATAACTATGAGGATTATTTTGGTGAATGGGACCTATATTAATATTTCTAAATAGATGAATAATAATTTGTCAGACGGGCAGCCATCTGAACTATTATCACGTACAATTGCAAGGCAATTGAAAAATTGCTCATTATTTAATTAAAGCATCCTATTTATCTTTTTCTTTTTGGCAATTCCTGTAATATGTATGTTGTACTTATACATAACTTTATGTATGTGGATTTATTGGTTTATTGCATTTAGCTATTAGAAATTGATTAAGTCTGGAAGTCAACATTAATCCTTTATTCTCTCTATAATATAAAGTAGTCAAAGAGCGAAACAGTGCTATCTGGTTTGACAATGAATGCCGTACGCTGAAACGCAATATGCGAAAACTAGAGCGAAATTTTAAAAACGGTAAGCCGGGTAGCACTAGGCAATCATGGATTGACGCTCAAGGTGTGTACAGGTCTGCTATTCTCCAGAAGAAATCCGATTTTTATTGTGGAAAGATTTCTGAGGCAAAATCCCCTCAGCAGGTGTGGAAGCTTCTGGAGAACTTGTCTGGGAGTGCTCGGGCTGGTGTAGGTTTGACGTCGACTGCTTGCGATTTTGCCACGTATTTTGAAAACAAAATACCTCAATTGCACTTTGCTTGGGTTGCAGGTACTTCTGTCTCAAGGATTGGAAGTGCTTCGCGACTCGAAGTATTTGATTTAACTGACATAGATGAGGTGTGTCAGATCGTGGTAGGATCGCCAAACAAGCAGTGTGGCCTTGACCCTGTACCAGTCTGGGTACTCAAAGAATGCATCTTACAGCTGGCTCCATTTATTGTTAAGGTAATCAATGGATGCCTAATGGATGCCACTGTTCCTCCGTCTTTGAAGGTAGCACACATCACGCCAATCCTTAAAAAGCCACAGTTGGATCCCGGTGATCCCTCAAATTATAGACCTGTGTCAAATCTGCCATTCTTGTCGAAGGTGCTGGAGCGGATTGTCTCGCGGCGGTTGGTATCCTATCTGGATGCAAGCGGCTTAATGCCTAAGAGGCAGTCTGCATACCGGAAATATCACTCAACAGAAACCGGTATGCTCATGCTTGTATCGGATATGATATCAGCTGTGGAGTGTGGTAATCTAGCCTTACTGGCGCTTCTTGATATGAGTGCGGCCTTTGACACAGTAAGTCACCCAATTCTTATTGAGAGATTGGAGGTGTCATTTGGTTTGACCGGAGGGGCTTTGGCGTGGTTTTCTTCCTATCTGGTGGAGCGCAGACAGGCGGTGCGTATTTGTGATAGTGTTTCACCTACCTACTCGCTGTCTTCCGGGGTCCCACAGGGCTCTGTGCTGGGTCCGATCCTTTTCATATTGTATACTGCTGAGATTGAGAGTATTGTTGAAAAATGGGGCCTCATCGCACACTCATATGCAGATGACTGGCAAATATACTCTCATTCTCAGCCAGACATGGCTGAGGACCTCAGTTGCAGGGTCTCTGGGTGTATCGCGGAGGTCGGTGGGTGGATGAGGAACAATGGCCTAATCTTAAACATGGATAAGACGGAGATACTCTGGGCAGCCACATCGAGGCGTGACCACCTTCTGGTGAATAGAGTACCACTCTCCATAGGAGGTAAGCTAATCCAGCCTTCTGATTCGGTAAGACTTCTAGGAGTCTTACTGGATCGTAACCTGACACTGGATAGGCAAATAGATGCCACAATAGCTTCTTCTTTTTTTTCGCTTCGCCAAATTAAGGCAATAAGAAAATGTCTGCCGTCAGATGCGGTTAAGACCCTGGTGAGTGCGTTTGTGATGTCTCGGATTGACTATTGCTCGACGCTTTATAGTGGTCAGCCGAAGAAACAGTTAAATCGCTTTCAATCTGTGTTGAATTCGGCAGCAAGACTCATATTCGGGATTCCCAAATTCGCTCACATCACCCCGCTGTTAAAAAAACTTCATTGGCTTCGTTTCCCGGAGAGGGTGGTCTTCCGTGTTTGTTTAATGGTATATAAAGCCATCAATGGCTTGGCCCCACCTTATCTGGCTGATATGATTTCACCTGTTGAAATGGGTGTTAGGAGGCAGACACTCAGATCTGCGGGTGATGGAGTAGTCAATTTGGTTCAGCCGCGCCGTCAGATTCGTACAAACTTCGGAGACCGCGCTTTCCGTGTTGCGGGGCCGGTGGAGTGGAACAGACTGCCACCCGGAGTGAAGAACTCCAAATCTGTGGGGGTATTTCGAGGAGCACTCAAGGCACACTTGTTTAGAAAGTCTTATCCATGATCGGAGAGGGCCCTTGAGGTGTGACACACACAAAAACGGCGCTCTCTTATCATGTGTAATTTTAAAATAAATCAGCCTGTTATTATTATTATTATTATAATCATTTTTGTTCAATGTTCTCCCTTCACTTTGATGATTCCACTGCACGAATCGGGCCTTGGCTTGTCAAATACAGAACTTCCAACTGCTCTTACCATCTGAAGCTATTCTCTAACTTGCCACCTGGAGAAGCTGCGTGGGATCTTATCTAACTCTATCCTCCCACCGCAGTCTGGCAGGGGCGATCATTGGTTTTGAAAGATAGTTAGGCAACTTTTTTTCAATTTTCAAAAGCAAGTTTTAGTTATAGGCCAAGGCCAAACCAGAAGACTGAAACGACCAAGAAATGCAGAAGGTGCATGACAGGAAAACATTTTCTCTTGAACTTTCTCAACTACATCAACTTTATTTATTTCACACTATCATTTATCAACAGATTGTAGTTCGGCAACAACCTGCAGTCTGGACATTCCCAAGAGCCTCTTTTCACCTGGATATCCATCAATCCAGAAGTTTCTATATTTAAAAGGGTTCACGACAAATTATCACAGACAACCTGTCCACAGACAGCTCGCCATGGAAAAATTGGTCACACGACATTTCATCTACATGACTTTTTGGTAGACGACATTTCGGTCACAGATAACTTGTCTACAGACACATCAGTCACGGGCACTGCGGTCACACAACAGTTTGTCGACACAACTTTTTGGTCAAAGACGTTTCAATCACATACGGTTTACAGACAGCTCCATCGCAAAAAAACTACAATCAATTAAAACTACAGTATTGTAATGACAAAGGTTTTTTGGAGAGAAAGTTTTCTGGATGCAGCTATCTGTGGACCTAGTATGTGCCCGAAATGTTGTGTGGACAAACTGTTGTGTGGCCGAGTTGTCTGTGACTGAAAAGTTGTATGGTTGTACTGTCATGTGACCGATTTGTCCATGGACCAGCTGTGTGTGGCCAAGTTATCTTTGACTGATTTGTCGTGACACGTCAAAAAGATTGTAGGTAGTCTTACCTCATGTCCTGTGTATTTGACGGGTGTGTGAAACCAATCCGTCAGTCTGTCACTCAGATATTGGCAAGTCAGCACACAGCTGATGCTGTTAAGATCATCAGAGCAGCGCATCTTCAAAGCTGGAAAATGAAAAGTTAATCAACTGATTATTGAGATAAGATAATGTGAGAAAAAACCCAGAGGATGAAAAAATTAGCTTAAAAGATCAGTGATACAATCAGAGAGAATTTTTTTTATCAATAGCGTATCTACAAAGACAAAACTACAGAGCAGGAATATGAATCAAGGTTTTCAGATTATCTTTTGTCTATTAATGTACGCGTAGATCTACATTGATCGACAAGAAAGTCATAATGGTAAAATGGCTATTCTGGTATATTTTTATAAATATTTTACATTTTGTTCCTAGTGTGGTGCAGATGACCAGAAGAATAAAAACCAGATAAGATACACCAAAAATTGTGTGTGCCCACCCCTATTAGTGGGCTCGTGTGAAAAACGGCCGCTAGAAAAACTGCGCACAAATCGCAGTACCGCAGAGACGCCTAGACCACCGAGCGGACAACATCTACCGCGCTCCAACTGACAAGCTGCCTCGCGCTCCTGCCAAATTTCAAGCTGCCTTGCACTCCCGCCAATATCCAAGCAGAGATGTACTAACTACCGGGCGCCTTCGCCTGGACACCTCCGCAGCTTCATCTTCACCTGGAAGACTTCGAGACCTTCCCGCCTGGAACGGACTTGAGGCAACAGTCTCCAGTAGTACACGTTCACGACACAACACAAAGGTCCTTCTTAGGACCACTCTTACGTTTCCTCGAGGGTTACGTAATTCTTCTCCATCTTCAACACAAAGGTCCTTGTTAGGGCCAATCAGAATTTACACAGAAGTTACATGTTTATTCCTAATTTTCTTTCCTTCCCCCACTTCAAGCATCAAGCATCCTGCTCGCCTCACAAGCACGGCGGTTTGAGGAGGACTCCCGCCTGGACGCAGTGGATGCTTGAAAACCGCAAGATTGCAAGATTTTAACATATTGAACTAACTTTGATTTAATATTACTTACTGCATTAAAAATATAAACTTGTACAAATTTTTTGGGCTTTCAATACACCACACTAGTAGACATTCAAACTAGGTTGGTATGAGACTGACCACCAAGGGCGTATCTAAGATCAAATCTAGGATGGGGGGGAGGGGGGGCAAGCCATGATCGAATAATGGTCATTTTAGTACCTATAATAATAATATAATATAATAATCTATAATCTAAGTTGCAAGGATATATTCATTTAAAGCTCTCAGATGTATGCCCACAAACCAACAAGTGTAGTTCGCGCTTAGAAATGCTGAATGTGTACTTACAAATAAAATCCAAACCTCAAATGAACATAAGCCCCACAACTTTTGCCGACCTTCCCTGAAACAGGGGTGACATTGGCAAAGTGAACCATTTTTTACAGTATGGGTGGTCAGCCTCATACCAACCTATAAGTCAAGGAAATAACCCTAATTGAAATAAACCTAATTGCATAAAATTAAAAAACTATTCTGGATAATTTAGGTTAATTTTTCTCTCCCTGCCCCTTCCTAGTTACGCCCATGCTGACCACCCATAGGTAGGTAGGTACTGCAAAATTCACTTTTGCCAATGTCATCCTGTCAGAAATGACAGAACGAGTTTGAGACTAGGGCTTTTTTTGTAAGCATGTGTAAGCGTGAACTTACACATTCCTAGTTGCTTTTGTAGGTACAACTGGAAGTTGAATCTTAATTTTCAATAGGTACCTACATTTTTGCACCTAAGAGTAGATAACTATAGATTCAAATAAACATACACTGCAACTCTTTGTGCCTTTGCCTGAAACAGGGGTGGCATCGGAAAATGTGAATTATTTTTTATAGAATGGGTGGCCATCACCTTCCTGAAACAATATAGAATGGTGTCGGCACTGCGGCACATATTCCAAATTTCCCTTAGTAGGGTGACGTCACAGGTCTAGGTGACCATGATATTTTACAATCAAAAACAAAATATTGGTTAGCAACCCGGCAAGATGAGGTCACAATTTATTCTGGCTTTTTGTCAGACTATGGAAAAAATATATATTTAGTATTTACTTACGAGAAATGCTTACGAGACAATGTTACGAGACTAAAATAATTTATTGACTGTCAAAGTGACGTTTATATTGCGCCGGCAAAATAATGTAAGCAAACACAGTTTACAGCCAAACACAGGGCGTAGCGCTAGCACAGCTTGAAACACGGAACTAGCACAGCACAACACAGCTCAAAACACTATCTCAAACTGGTGGGAAATTTTGGCGCTCGTCTTTATATTGCATGTACCTGCTACCCGTTAGATTCTTGTTAGAGAACGGAATGTATTCTTTTTTATTTTCGCTGCATATATTTTTAAAAGTTGGCTTTAAAATAGGTACAGGCATTCTCAGGTGAAAAATATTATATTTGGGTGGATGTCGTTAGTATTTATTTATTTTCTGGAACCCCATTTTTTTGTTAAATGTTATTTTATTTTATTTTTTATTTAGAAGCAACATTTTGCTTTCTTCAGTTGGTCCAAAATAAAATGAAAGTCCTAAACTGCAGATTGGTCCTAAACTACACAATATTTTTGATGTTGGCATAGGTAAATAAAAAATAACTAATGTTAAATGAATGCAATATGAATTAAGAGCTTTTTCTCGACGGGTGACAGTCACACTTTTATGGGTCTATAATTATCACTCTACGGTCTTTAGCAAGCAATAACTGAATATTTTTGAACTCTTTCCTTAGCAACCTAGTCAAATGGCATCACCCCCCCCCCCCCCCCTCCTTTAATAAAATGTAAGTAGGTACATTCTAATTCATCGCCAATCAATTTTGTTTTCAGTGCATTAGGCATTAGTAACTTTTAAAATTTGCGTTTAATCCGCTGGTGCATATACTTATGTGAAATCTAATCTAATCTGAGTTGCAAGGATATGTAACATTGGGGATTCACATTACATGCATCCTCACAAACAGACACGTACAAGTTCGCGCTTGCACATGCCGCACGTGAACCTACAACAAAAACCAAATCTCAAATGGGCGCATACACATTGCAACTCCTATCGAGCTTCCCTGAAACAGGGGTGACATTGGCAAAGTAATCGTTTTCTAAAGCATTGGTGGTCAGCCGCATACCAACCTATAAGTCAAGGAACATACACAACAAATAACATTTTAGACATAAACAAATGGATACACGTTAAAATCAAGTACAAAATTCTAATTTAAAATTTATAAAAATTTGGACAGCTTGAGAAACCTTAGCTCAAGCCGCCAGCATTACAGATCAACCGCCATTTCTTTCTGTCCTTACATACTTCTTTCATTTCATCCAGAGTCATAAAATTGAAATCAAAGTAAATTACAACTATTGTTATGTTATTTATATTAGTTAGTTAGTGCTATTAATTCCCATGTTTGGTGGGTGTGCTTGCAGATACCTACATATTTACTAACATGTAAGTACCTGCATAGGTACTTATGATTGTGATAGCTCTCTCAAGGCTGGTTCGGACAAGGCGAGTAATTTAGCCAAGTAACGAGTAATTTAGTGGCTAAACGTGTGCGAACCCCAACAATTTAGTCCAGTAGTTAAGTCAATGGTTTAGTCAAGCCGATCCATTTCATTCTATTTTTTCGGGCAAGTAGCGGCCCCGCCCACCGTCCGTGGGCGAGTGTTGCCGAGAAGCCACGGAAAAGTCCGAGTCCGAAGAGCCACGGAAAAGCCCGAGTCCGAGTCGAGTTTATTAGCGGCCGCGCCATTGGCCGCTCACTCTTGGCGGGGAAACGGAAATGCAAGAATGGCGGCAATTTAAATTGGCTGCAGTTTGAAAAGATAATGCCCGTTTTCAGCAAGAATATTTAAAGATAAAGTGCTGTTTAAAAATATTTAAGTACTTAAGAACTTCTTATATTTGCGAGCCCGATGTTCCGCTCCCTAAACTTAGCGACCTGTCAGTCAGGTTATGTCATGTTTAAACTGTAAATAAGTGGATATGCACACCGATATCCTTGTTTTTTTAGAAACTCTTGAGAATATAGAAGTTGCTAGGACTTATCTACGTCCAAAAAGTTTTGAGAAAGGTAATTTTTTTTCGATAAGAATAGTATGACATCGATTTTTGGTGCGGATATCAGCTGTCAAAAATACAATCATGTAGCTCCTTGCTGACAATAGAGCTGTACAAATATAGTTTTGGTAAAGATGTTGTGGAAATAACTATTATCGTCCATGAATTTATTACGTATTTAAAAACATCGATCTTTTACATTGATCGATGTTTATAGGTACCTACCATAAATTTGTCATATCACAGGCCTTATGATATCCTTCAGATGGATTGTTACTTGTTGTTTTGTACAGAAACAATTCAGTGACACACGGGGATAACTAATTAGAGGCATTACAATTTTATGCCACTGTAAGCCATCAGCTGGTATCTGTGACAGACGTGAGAGGCGTATGTAGCAGGATTGAACAAGTTTCTCGCGGTCAGCCTCTGAAAAGTTGAACCATGTTTCTTCTTTAACTTGATAATTGATTGGTGACCGCCGTGTATTTGAAAATGCCGATTTTACATGTCGAATATTGATGTTAATTGTCAACAACGAAAAACGCAACAGAGAAATGCATCTGAATGCAGCTGCAGACTAGAGCCGTATTATAGTGTGTGCATACAAAATATACTTTGTACACATCATTGAAAAGATAAAAATTCAATTAAAAAATAATGTTTGCAGCGTAAATGGTAGATATTATTTTAAACATCAAATAGTCATGTGTTGTTTTTATTTAAAATGTGTATATTATTTTATAAACCATAAAATACATTTCGAATTTACAAAAGTCGAGTTTCGAAGTTGTTTGCTAAACAGGCTCCTAGCTAGGTGGCCGGGCATAAATCAGTTAATATTACCAAACTATAGCCAATTTAAAGGGCTTTATGATAACATGATTTTAATACTCAATTCATATTTTCAAACTGCAGCCAATTCAAATTTTCCGCCATTATAGAAAGGGCTTTCTGCAGCCAACTTCGCACTTGTGTACTGTACTGGACCGTAATGCGAACGCTTCACGGGCGAGTAGCGCCCCGCCCACTACTAAATTACTCGCTACTTGACTAAATCAGTGGCCTCGTGCGAACTAGCCTTCAGTGATAGCAAATTCTCTATGTACAGGAATAAAACAGTGCAGTGACGAAGGGGGAGGAGGATTAAAAAATGAGGTGAACATTGTTGAATTTGGAACTTTTTTTTGGAACTTCTTGTATGGGACTGCCATTCAGCAACACATGACAAAGTATTTGTTTGCCTTTTCCTTAGCAACCCGGCCGGGTGTCGACACAACAAACCACGTTAATAACTTGCGGATCTCATTATCTCAAAATGCTAAATTATTTTTAAGCATTCTTGACTTATAGGTTGGTATGCGGCTGACCCCCCATGCTGTAAAAATGGTTCACTTTGCCAGTGTCACCCCTGTTTCAGGGAAGGACGGCAAGAGTTTCAGGGTGTAGGTCCATTAGAGATTTGGTTTTTATGTTGTAGGTTCACATGCGGCATGTGCAAGCGCAAACTTGTACGTGTCTGCTTGTGAAAATGCAAATAAGGGGAATCTCCAATGTAACATATATTTGCAATTTAGATTAGATTAGATTAGATTTTATGAATATTGCAAGTACCTACACAAATAAAAACCAGCTAGAGGTTAAACTATTCTCAATTTTTTTTAACTGACATAAAAGCACATCGATCAATCGGTAAATAGACAATAAAATATGAAAATACAAGAACAAAACATCATTTTTACGTTTTTATAAACGTACCTATTCATACCAACCTTTTCATTGCTCACATAATTTTATAATTAGGTACTTATGTGAACAATGAATAGGTAGGTAGGAACTATGGTAGGAACCTATGCATTTATCTTTATCTGGTATATTTATGTATGAAATGATGAAAACTCATAGCTCTTTGAATGAGTTTGCCAGTAAAAAGTAGTCATTAGACAATGATTTTTTTACACATGGTTTTTTAATGTTATCTAATTAATTTATTATTCTATTTAATATCTCTTTCTGAAGATATTTCGAATAAATGTGAACCTTCTTCGTTAATATTATTTTTTATGCTGTCCTCTAAAATACTGGTCTATATTTGAAAAAAACTAAGGACTTAAAGTAATGTAAAAATGTATTACAGAAAGAGTCCTAAACTGCAGATTGGTCCTAATAATTATGTAATCCCAATAATGGAACTTGGATCCATTTTGTTGAAATTTAAGTGTTATTAAATGTTTATTTATTTATGACTCGCATAAAACATGTTTCTTTCAGTGGTGAACTAGATTTTTTTATGGTTACGCTACTGTGTGAAGCTTGGTGACGTGGCTTTGCCGACGTGGCGGGAACAACGTGGAACCACGTGACGTCAGACGTGGAACTAGTGACGCGCTAGGATGTGACGGATCCCAAAACACGTAAACACACAGGTTCATGCTGATCTGAAACATGTTTTAATTTTGTATGTTCTTATTTAATGGAATGATGTGTTTAATCATCATTTTTTTTTATGAATAAATTGATGGATTATGAGCGTATATTCATAAATATATACCTAGGTACATACATGCATACGACTGACAAAAAACTTTAGCTGTCGGTTGTTCACACATAAAAAACATTTCTCAGTGAGCAACAAAACTATTTTTGTTTTGCCATAATAAATAGTTGGGTAGGTACATAAATTCTAAGATGGTTCATTTGGCAAGAGGTGTTTTTGTTTGAGTCGCACCTCAAGGGTCCTCTGCATGCCTGCTCGTCACTACTCAGCGCCAATTTTTCAAGCAATACCGAGTAGATCCTGTAAGCAGAATAAACTTTTGTGACCGGTCTTTTGGTAGAAGCGAATGAATTTTTCAACCTTGCAAAGAGCATTAATAAAATGAGACGTGCTGGTTTTTTGTGCTCTGCCGGCAATCGAACTCACGTCATTCCGTTTACGAGTTTATAAAGTTGTTCAAGAAGTTTTATGATAAGCAAATATAGGGAACTTAAATTCTACAAATCTTGGGAACTGAAATTTCCCTATTAGGGAAATTTCACAAAAAAAAATTCTTGTGGATTTAAATTCCTTTATATTTGCTTATCATAAAACACACTTCTTGAATTTTATTTTTACTTGCTTTTTTTTACAAAGTTATTCATGTTTAAAAAAAAATGAAGTTTGAATTTACGCGCTAAAACGCTCTTTAGATTGAATTTTCGACTGTGACGTCATTTTCTTTGACTTTTTATAGCCATCGAATACCAGCAGCGTTGTCGATACAAGAAAATGACGTCACGGGGGCTACAAATTTCGTTGACGGATCGCACATCCGTTTCAAAACCGGTCAAAATTTTCAAAAGATCTTTTTCAAATTTAAAATTATATAAATTTATTTTGGACTTGAAATTAGGCCCTTGTTTATATGCTTATCGTAATCTAACAAAATTATACACTTTTTACCAAATTCCTCACTACGGCCTTGCAAATACCCTAATAGGGTATGATAGGTATATATATGGGTGAAGAGAATACGAAATGTAAAAATAATGATAATAGGGTATTTTCACATTTTTCTTTTTTTGTGATTTAAATTCGTTTATGCTTTATTAGCCTAAAACTTCTTGAATTTTAATTTTAGTTGTATTTTTAGCAAAGTTATAAGCATTTTAAAATCGATTTTTGAATTTTCGCGCCTAAACGCTACTAGATGAAATTTTCTCGCGTGACGTCACGGTCTTGTAAACAACGCCGTGTCAACTGACAGCCCTCACATTCATGTAATTCAAACATCGCTTTTTAATGTTTACACCGTTGAGGCTGTTATTTTTCAACAACTTTGTGTGTTTCTTTAAAAACATTTCATTTGTTTATGTTGTTTTCATTTGTTTCTGTTGTCAACAACACATGTCAACAGAGTATGGAATGTCAATAAAAGAAAGTGACGTCAACATATGACGTCACAGCACCGGAAATAGAAAAAGCAGATCTCATATCCGTTTAAAAACTTGTCCAAATTTCTATATTTTCTTTTTTAAATATAAAATCGAAAAAAAATATTTTCGACTTCAAATCAACATATTATTATTTGATTTTTCAAAATCTATCAAAATAATATACTTTTTATCAAATTCCTCACTATTGCAAATACAATTTTAAATCGGTACCTAGTTATTAAAATGTAATTTTAATTATTTGTCATGTGTTAAATGTCTAAATAAAGACATTTTTTGCCAATTTTACCCTACATAAGAAAACACAAATTTTCCAAATTAATGCCTGAAAAAAATTGTAATTATGGTAGTAAAATATTTTCCGAAATGTACTATTTACTTTTTAAAAACAAAAAAGGACATATTTTCGAAATAACTTGTAGGTACTTACTTTTACTTTGAGTATGGCCGGCAAGCACAGCAAATCATTTGGCCGTTGGGCCGCGTCAGAGGCGAAGATCCAAGCCCTCCATCCACTTCACTGCTCCTGGCGTGGCCTCGTGGAGGTCCTTCAGGCCAGGAGGGTGTCTTCTGATGGGGCACTCCTCTACCATGTGCCGGACACTCTGGTTCTCCGCCCCACAGTCACATCCTGGAGATGGAGCTAATCCCCATCTATGGAGCAAGAAGTTGCAACGGCCTTGCTCGGTTCGGATCCTATTCAAGGTCGTTCACAGTCCTCTCGCAAGATTAAACCCTGGGACCTCCTGGTGTGGCAGAGTGATCAGCTCGTGGTTTTTAAAGCCTTTCTCCTCCCACATGGACTTCCACTGCAATGTAGCATCCCTACTCCAATCATCAATTGTCCAGATGGGGTTTCTAACTTGTTATTTCTTATAAAATATTTTTTGTTATTTCTTATAAAATATTTTTTGTGGAATAATGTATTATCGCATTATTTTTTTACCTACTTCCGTATTTAATTTTCTTAGCTGTCAGATTCAGTATCGGGTTTATATTTTATGCGCATGGTATAACCAGCTGAAATCACGACGTTTTGAAGTGTCATAATCAGAGTGAGATTGTATTGTTTTGGTTAAAAATTATAAATACTTGACCTTTGTCCATAATGCTTTCATTTTTCAAAAAGCTCTCGATAGATGTGCAGCGAAAAACATCCCCCGAACATTCCAAAGCGAAAATGGACAAGTTCGCCACCATTACGGACTTGGGTTACAAAAATACAGAAGATCTGAAAGAGACAATTTACGGTATGCAGCTATTTAACATTCCTGATCCAATTGATCATCTTAATAAATAAATAATGCAGTTATTTAACAGATTTGAGCCATTCATTTGTGTCCATGTTTGACAGTTCATTATACTCTTTAGAAATGTCAAAATGGTAGAGCATCCATTGTTTTGTTCTTTTTTCAAAAATTATCTGTCACCTTTGGGTGTTCTATCATTTTGAAAATCGTAATTTTATCAATATCAACAGATTTTTATCGCATTTGAAATAAATTTGTGAGAGCACTTAAATTTAAGTCAAGTGCTAAATCTATATTGGAATACGGTTTTTTTTTATCGATAGCTATGCCTGAGTGCATAATATGATTTATGTAAGTAACCTACAATAGCAATGTGTTTAAAAAATATTTTTAGGTAATAACGCTAACATAAAATTTAGGTCTTATCAAGAATGGACGTGGCACAACACTCCATAGACAACAAAATTATGACTTCACATAACTGGATTGCTACGGAAAAGGCGAACAAATATTGTAGTATTGGTTTCTAAAGAACATTGCCCCATCCAAGTTTAACGTTTACCGTCGAGAAAAATCTAAATTCAAAACTTATGTCCATTGTTATCACAAGAAATATAATTATAATGTATTTTCAGATTTCTTACGCACAATCAGAGATCCTGAAAAGCCAGCGACATTAGAAGATTTGAACGTAGTTTATTTGGAGGGGATATTTGTTAAAGATCCCACAGCAGACAATGTGCAGGTGATACGGGTAGAGTTTAACCCTACTGTTCCACATTGCTCGCTGGCCACCCTTATAGGCCTCTGCATAAGGATCAAAATTGAAAGATCCATCCATCATTTAATAAAACTGGATATTTACATCAAAAAGGGGGCTCATACAACAGAAGATGATAGTAAGTATTAACTTTTAATTTCAAACAAATTTGTGAAGTGAAATGCTGTTTACAAATTGAGTTAAGAAGGATCTTTGCACAAATGCCATAAACCAGTGATTCTCTCCCCCAGGTTCCTGGGGCACTGCAGTGCCATCATAAGGGCGCTGCAAACCTCTACTGTTGACAATAAAATTAGTGTGATGCAACACAGCCAGATTATTAAGGGAAAGGCAAACTAATATTTTGTAATGGACCCCTGTCACACGGACTTGTGACTTTCCAATTTCAAATAATATTGGTAGTTGGTAGTTGGAGTACTAGTGGCATGAATGCCTCAGTGTAAACTTTGAAAATATCTCTGCTATTTGCCATTGTAGAAATATTGCATTTACTTATTGATAAGGGTAGGAAATTAATTATTGCATAAAAAGACAGTTTTTACTGTGAAAAAAATCAATAGCAACAGTGACTTATAAATGAATGGAGGTCCCAGCTACTGTGGGAGGGTGAAAGAGTAATTTATTCTTTTTTTTTCAGTTAATAAACAAATAAACGACAAAGAGAGAATAGCTGCTGCAATGGAGAATCCCAATTTGAGAGAACTCGTGGAAAAGTGCATAAAAGAAGAAGACTGAATCTCGCATGCCTTATGTTATGTTATCAATTTAATAACTTACAGTGTTATTCTCAAACAGCAAAGCCATGGCTCATCCGAAGCCAACACTGAATTTTCCACACAAAAAAAGACTGATCCGTAGATCAGATGTTTTGTGAATTACACTGTCAGTCAATAATTTAATTTTATTAGTTAGAACTCGATGGATCCTTGTAATTGTAAGTACTAGACCATGGTTAGGTTACTGTCATGAAGTATGGTGTAAGATGTTTGTAAATAGTGAAGGACCCGTCTTATAAGCAATCCAAGGTAATTTTTAATTTACAAATCATGCCCCTTAGATATGAAATCTAAGGCTTAGTTTTGTAATAATGACCCAAAATGTGTTACATACAAATAACATCATAAAAACTGACAAAAGCATTGGCCATCAGGATTGATCATTATACTTATTTTTACTATCACTTCTAGGTCCTTTTTGTTTTTTTCTTTGAATATGTGGGAATGGACTATGTATTGTACAAACGTACTGATAGAATATAAAGGAATTATATAGTAAAAAATTATAAAAAAACAGAGTTTTATTTTCACAAATTGAGTATTTAATACCACCTCAAGTACTTTCGACTTATTCACGTCATTATCAAGAGGATACATCCTAGTATCATCTAGCACCATCCCGAGTATCCTCTTGATAATGACGTGAATAAGTCGAAAGTACTTGAGGTGGTATTAAATACTCAATTTGTGAAAATAAAACTCTGTTTTTTTATAATTATTTATAAAAATGAATTTTCACTGTGTGAATACACAAACTTTAAAAAGTGAATTATATAGTATTAAGATTTTTCAGATATTTTTGTTGTATATTTAATATTTTATTAATACTATTTGTTATACTTGCACCTTTTTTCCAAATCATTCAGGGCTCTGTGTATGATATGCCACAAAAAGTTGCTGTACAATTTCTTATTCTTGTTTTTGAGTAAGTTACAAATATTTTCGGAATTACTTCCATCTTCGGATAACTAACAATTACTAAATTTAAACTTAATTCCGAAAATATATTTGTAACTTACTCAAAAACAATAAAAGTGGAATAAAACAAAGTTTTTAATTTATTTTATTTTTTAATTCTTATTCTTATTTCCATCTCCTAGATTTTTTAATGTTTATTCTAATTCGGGTTGACAAGTAAATTTATAAAGAAAAAAAAACAAAATGATTCTTTCACATAAATTTAGCGTAAAAATGTTTGTTCTCAAAAATGATCATAGGAAGGTGTTGAACTCAGCTTTCAATGGCTTCACCGAACATATCCGGGCCCATTGGCAATAGAGGAGGGTGTCAGACGAGGCAGGACTAGTGAGCGGCCGCTCTATAGTTCTCCTAGCGCGCATGACGTTTCGGCTCGCATCAAGCCCTCATCAGCTAGTCTGCGATGACTAGGACGCGGAGAACCACCAGTCCCGCCCTCGACCTCCCTCTCTCTACCTATCCATATCCTGTAGGATGCCTCCAGTGATGCTCTCGAGGCTCTCTCCATATATGAGCTCAGCACCGCTCTTGGGAGGCCTAGATTCTTGAAGAGGCTGTAGAGCAATTTCGCAGGTAGTCCTCTCGCTCCGACTTCCACGGCGAAGAGTTCAGTCTTAAATCCGTTTCTCACTAACCGGTCAACCAAGTTGCAATACTTGTTCTTTGGTATGTTGGTTTCCCATGGGACTGTAAGTTCGACTAGTATCACATTTTCCAAAAGTTTTCATAAGCCATTTCCAAAAGCATTTACGATCTTCATGAAACTTCACATTCTGTATGTCGCTTTTTTCTTTTGCAAAAAACTATAGTTTTAAGGTCGATCCCTGAAAATTTTAGCTATCCTCGGCGATCGACCATTTGGGCAGAACACTGCTGACAATAGTTACAGTTATGTAAAATGAATAGTAAAACCACATTTTGTAAGTTTATCTTATTTTTATTAGAGATCTGAACATAATGAAATTAAATATATGTACAAATCACTTAAATGAATTAAAAATAATAAAATCAATAACAATAGCATGTTTCATTCGATTAAATCAGCAAATTTACAAAATAACAAGGTTTTTTATTTGATTTTTCAATTTCATCACTCTATCCATAGACTATATTCTTTTAAATTGGAATTTTTCAAAGCTAGAAGAGACTTACAAGGGGCATATAAAAAGGATATTCTTTACACTAGAACCATTATGAAAAGTACAAAATTTATATATCATATTTTATCTTCTACTTTATTTATATTCTTTAATATTACGATTAAAATTTCACAAGAAAATCATAAATATCATTTGGCAAAACCTATAAATTAACAACAATATTGCTAGGGCTAATTTTGATGTAAGATTGAACATGGCTGACTTACAATAGAGTACGCTCACTATTTTTTTTCATTTACTAGTCAAAATACAATTGGTCGATAACCTGTGATGTCACTTATCTGAGGAGAATATATGCAAACTCAATTTTGTGAAAATTGTGTACAAATAAGACATTTTCAGAAATAGAACAGGTCCAGATACTTTTGGAAATTGTTAGTCGATCATATTCAATCTTTGTCAAAAATAACCTAAATGTAATGCTGTCAATAAAACAGGATTTTGGGGACAATGTTTCCAATAATAAAAACATGGATGGATAAAGTAGATTAAAAAAAATATTGCATTCCTCCTACACAAATTAAAAAAGGTTTATCCGTGTAATTGCAAAAATCAATCTAAACAAAACGATTAAAATGTGGTCTATAGTTTTGTAAAAGATTTGTTACTTGTTTGACATCATCAATTGTTTTAATTTTCATACGCTGTTACATTATCTTTGAAATGACTTTCAGAGTATTTTATTATATTAAGATATTGCAAAAATTAAAGAACATATAAGTATATATTTTTCTAAGCAAATTATAGCATTTTATGTATTCTAAAAGAATAATGTAATATCATGCATGCTTGATTAGCTATGTATATATTTCAACCCTATGTGATTTCAAGAGAAAAACAGTAAAAATATATTGTTTTTTTTTACTTTTCAAATGTCTTATTACAAGCTGTAGGGATTAGGTATTTCATACAACTCAATTTAAAAAAATCACATATGTATTCTTTAATAATTTCAAAAAATACAAATACAGGATTATGAAAAAATATGAATATAAGAAAAAGAAAAAAAAACATTATTTTTAGTTACAATTTTACATTTTTATTTCATAAAAAACCTTGTGACTCTAAGGCACTCAAATTTAAATAAAAAACAATTTAAAAAATAGGCAACAATACAAATAACAAAAAAAAATGGTTACAGAAAAAAAAACATTGTAATCTCCACAGACTGTTAGATTTTAAAATGAGTTCTTATAAAACATCATATTCTTTTCAATCATGTTGTTCAAAAAAACGAAACATGAAATCTGCAAATCCTCTGGCCAAACCTACTGTAAAGGCAAATGAGCTAATGAGTGCATTTGTATCATGACTTTAAATAAATCACATCTTTCATTGAATACAATTTAACATACATAAGCAGTGTCATTCAAACACATAATTATAGTGTCTAAATTGAAATCAGTGAAAGTAAAATTCAGGAAATAAGAATACATACAAATAAGGAATTGTCAAGAATACATTCTTGTTAGTGTTGCTATGTTGGGAGTGTGAGTGTTAACCTGCAGGATATAATTATTAATCAATAAGATATTGTTTTTATAAGGTTGGCACTTAATTAGCTGCGGTGGCAGGGGTTGGAGTTGCTGCTGGGCTCGCTTCACTCACTGCAAAAAACATGGAAAATTACAAAATGAGAACAAATAATTAGATCCTTCCTCATAGTACAAAATATGAATGAGTCATATAGAAAAAGAGATGATTGCTGTCTTTGGTTATATGGCTCAAGTGTCAACACTTGAATTTTGTAATCGGAAGGTATTGAGTTTGATCCTCCACAAAGCACAAAAAAATATCATTCAATTTTCAAATACACACTTCGCTTGGTTGAGATATTGACAATTTCAAAACCGACAACCAAGCTTGTAAACAGTTCTTGAGGTGCGTTTCACACAAAATTTCAAAAACATATATTTATCCAAATTTAATGGAATTCCGTATTTCAGGAAGATCGAGAAAAAGTGGTTAATTGAAAGTGGTTAATCCAGAGTCATAATAAAAGAAGAGCTTGTATGAAGAAGGTTATGACTCTGGAGGAAATGAAAGAAGTATGCAAGGATAGAAAGAAATGGCGGTTGATCTGTGATGTTGGCGGCTAGGGTTTGTTAAAGTGAATTTGGTTTTATGATTTAGTTTTTTATGTCCATGTATATATTGTTATTTTTATTCTTTGATTTTAAAAAATGTAATTTGTCATGTATGTTCCTTGACTTATAGGTTGTTATGCGGCTGACCACCCATAATATAAAAATTGGTTCACTTTGCCAATGTCACCCCTGTTTCAGGGAAGGACGGCAAGAGTTGCAAGGCTTATGTTCATTTGAGATTGGGTTTTTATATTGTAGGTCCACATGCGGCATGTGTTAGCGCGAAATTATACATATCTGCTTGTGGGAATGCATTTAGTATAAATCTTAAATGATATATATCTTTGCAGCTTAGATTAGATTAGATTAGATGAAAGACACCCATCAAACCAGGAACTCAAACCATTGAAAAATCATAAAAAAAAACACAATCATATTTGAAATCTGTGCAAGCAGCCTTTGCTGACCTTTGCCTTAGAGATTGTCCACATGCAGATGCTGTGATTTTGCCAGCTGGTCATACATCTTAGCCAGATCTACTACAGGAACATCAATTTGATAGTTTGCTACGGGTTCCTTCTTGGATTGCATCTTAAAAACTTTCAACACATGTCAATTGAAATAGCGTAATAATTGTCAGCATACTGAAATGACCTCAAACTCTGTATCTAATTTTGTTTGAGAAAAATTATCTCAATTGATTCATCTGAATATTTATTAGTAAAACATTTTCAGATACTATTGTAAATAGTAAGTAGGTACATGGGTAAGTTGAAATGATGATGGATGCAATGTCAAATATGCTTATGTAAGAAATGCTCAAATCAATTAAGTGGGTAAGCTCTTTATTTCATAATATTTTTATTATCTTGAAAACATCAAATGGATGTTCTGATTGTTTGAAATGTTCAGAATTATAACTTGGACTACAGTCAAAAATCTCCAAAAAATAATCTTGATCAACTCAAGTGGATCTTAACCCCCAAGGTTCTGGAACGCGGATCCACGCTCATAGCACCGACTGCAATTTTTCTTTAGTCTTTAGCAATAAGATCTAAAATCGTTGAACATACTCTTTGAAATTGTGAACCAATACACTCAAAGTATTAATTTCTGTTTATGAGTATAAATCTTTCAACTGCGGGTGAAATACATAGGCGTCAAGTGTAAACTTGCATACAGTGCGGCTGTCAATCATAGAAGTCATCCAATTTAAAAGTCTGCAAGTGGAAATATGTGCTACACTTTTGTGATTTTTGTTCTTGAATAACTAATACATGTGGCTGTTCACATAGTTTGAAGTGTCCTCAATCAATGAAGGTAGGAAATCAATAAATGTTTTTAAAAAAAATGTACATGAAAAAGTATTCCATACTGGGGGTATTCATAAATCCAGAATATTCAGAAGCAAAAAGGTAAAAAAAATAATTATGTTGACCTTGTAACCCGACAAGTATAAAGATGATTTTTTTTTTACTAGGCAACACACCCATAACAAGTTTTTATTTATTAACATTAATACAAAGCTTCCCTAGGCCTCAATATTTATATACCTACCTGGCTTATGTCTCCATTCATCATAATATTATGTCTCGCTGCCTTTTGAGATAAAAAAAAACGAATAGGAGATCATATGTTTTGTATCTTTGGAGATATTTAATATCAAAAGCATGAGTTGGAAAGCTGCATGACGACTGAACATTGTTGGAACACTAGAGATTAACAGTATATTGAATAAGTGAATTACAAGAATATAAGAGTTACCTATATTTTTATCTTTGGCTGGGGTAGTCTTAGCTTTGGCTGGCGACCCTGAGCTAGTGGTGTCTGGTGTGGTGTTACCGCTTTCCTCTGCCGTTCCAGCTTCAGATTTAGCCGCTGCGCCTTTGTTACCAATTCCATTCTACAAACAGAAACATACAGAAATTGAAAATTATTGTTTTTATTTAAAATCCTTAAAATGAGAGAAAACAACCTAACAAAATAAATAACATGACCTTTACATAATTTTCTACCATCTCTAAAGTCCTTTTTTTTTTCAAATAGACGGCACACAAATTGACATGTAAAAAATTGTAACATAGCTAGGGAAAAAGCAAGCAAATATTTTATTATTGGTACCGTAGCCCCATACAAGTGTGACCTTTGCCCGCTGAGAAAAAGTTCTAAATTCAAATTTGTGCCGATCCCAGTGTTCAAACTACATCACTTTTTATGCGATTTTTTTTTCACTGGAAAGCAACATTGGTTCAATTTCATGGGATGACTATTGGCCTTGTTGGATATCCGTAGCCGCTGTATGTCGCCTTTACCCTTTATTCTTACTCTTGCAGGACAATATACTGCGCACATTAAAAAACACTCGACAGGATATGTGACAACAATCCTTACCAACCAACGACAACATATTAGTTGGCATATGCAAGCAACCTGGCCAGGGCCGAAAGTCTCAACAGACATCAGTGATCTTTCCACATCTATTTGAGGATAGAACACAATAAAAAATGGTGGCATGTAAACAACTAATTGCTGCACTGTACAAAATGCATCAGATGTTTACATGCTTCCATGTTTTACCGCATTCTTCAAATAGATACGGTAAGATCTATTGCCGCGTGTTCAAACTTCAGGCCCTCGTAACATCACATTTTTTTCTGTATGGAATTCATGCGAGCTGCATTCATCGCCCATCTTGAGAAGAGTCACTATAACAATAAAGTGTGTACCTTAACAGTCTTATTTTGGGTTCTGGGAGGTCTGGGTTTGGGTCCCTTGGCCTCCTTAGCGGGATCAAAGTGACAGTCCAGGATCTCCACTAGCTCCTTGAGTTGATCGTCTTTGGCTGAGATGCTGAGGCAGGCCAGCTCACTCTCCAGACCTGCAAGGAATCAACGGACAACTTACAATATTGCACTAATTTCATCAAACTATAGTAGTGAACAGTGGCGCAGGGTCCTAATAACAGGCTTCCCATCGGCTTCCCTCTTGAATAACTAAAAAAAAATAAACTAACACCCTGTTTTTTTAATTGTGTGAACTACCGTTTATCGTGTAAAATAAAGCTGCAGACTGACAAATACAGCCAAATACACCTGACTCGATTCTTGACAGACTTACCAGCCTGTTGTTCCGACAAACTATGGTATAGTTTCTCAATAGGGTTACCTTCTGAAAAACATCACCCTTCGGCACTGGTAGTGAAAGGTCAATTCTAGTTAAGTTTTTTTTTTACCAGCTTTCCTTCTGTAAAATTTCACCATGTATCATTTGAATATTGCTATCTTAGTATTACTTAAATTAGTATTATTTACTTTGTATATACTAACCGGTGAGTTTATTGCTGTCCCACACTCCCTGCAGATGTGAATAGTCCAGGTTGGCTTCAGCCAGCAATCTCCTCAGTGCTGCGGCCTTGAGCCTCTCTTCCCGGGAAGTGCGGATCAGCAGAGGACCAAATACAGGCCTGAAAACAACATCATGACACGGCTGTTATCATTGACTTACAATATAAAGGCTAAAATGATGCTGATGAGTTGTTGACTTCTTTAGAGTGCCGTTTCGTGATGCAGTCACTCCAAGAGCTGAGTTGGTGAGAGCTTCTACAGAGGTATGAGGGGAATATGCACCTGAATGTGTTTTGTCTATCGAGCAGACTCTTGAGCTGGTTGAGGTCCTCCATCTCCTTGTCTGTGGAGTGGGAGAACTGCCTGACCACCTCCTGCATGTTGGTGAGGGCCAGCGCCGTGGCTTCCGTGGAGCCCGCCACCAGCTCCTGCTGCTCCCCTGGACAGATAATCAAACATAACCAGATTATTATTATACATGGAAACTGTTGATATGTTCTTCAAGAGTGGATTTGGGATGGCCGAGGTTGGAGAGGTCTACATAATGGATAGGCTAAGACAGAAACATTACAGGTCCAGGGCATTACAATAAAAAGACAAGTATCTGATACACCTAGTTTCTCATACGCAATGTATTCATCAGAAATGTGAAATAGATAGTCAAGAAAAAGAATGAAACTTCTAGGCTTTCACGGTTGGCGGTTGTTACTGGAGAGATGCTTTCCATAACAGTTTCACTGACATCATATCTGAAAAACAAGCCCATCGCAGATTCCGGTGAAACATCCAAAAGCTCGAGCTCAGATAGACGATAGACCACTGCAATAGATCCCGGAAAGCAATTCTCCAGTGAAAGAAAATGAAGCTCAAATGATAAAAAAGGTAATTTTGCATAACATGTAATAGTATAATAAGATAACCGGTGGGAAGGCCCTGGCTGTGATGGGAGGATGGAGTGAGCAGAGATGCCACACAGCTTCTTTAAGAGGCAATTTGGAGGATGGCTGCAGGGGACAGGAAGAGTTGGAAGACTAAAGTTTGCTTTATGCTGTTGCATCATAGGGGCTGTCCATATATTACGTCATTCGCATTAAGGGGGGGGGAGTTTGGTCTACGGATGATGGCAAATGATGTACGAGTACCAAAAGTGACGTCGTTCTTGTAAATACCAATTTCTACAAAATATACAAAATAGTATGCAAGTAATATAACATTATTAATTATTAAGTTCATCCATTATTACAGCAAAAGGGGGGGTGGGGTCATTAGATAATGACTACAGGATGATTGTAAGGGGGGGGGGGGGGGTCGAAAATCGGGCAAAATCGATGACGTAATTTATGGACGGCCCCATATGAGAGAGCATTAGTACGGTATACATCTGTCTTTTCTTAAACATCTTATTCTTCTTTATGTTTCTTGTCAGATCTCAACATTGGTGATCACCTCCTCAAACATGTCCCTGTTCTGCGTTGATCGAAAAAGTTTCTCCATACTTCAGATGAAATTCCACTTCCTTATATTACCCAGCCAGTATTTCTGTCTCCCACCATCAATTATCCTCATTGATGTAAGTTGAATGTGTTGCCCCCAGATATGTTGTGTTCTGAACTTTTATTTTATTATGCTATGGAAATCAAATTGCTGGAAATAGTTAAAACACAAAGTAAACAAATCGCACGTTTAATAATAAAGAGAAATAACTCGAAAATTGGGAAAATCGAGATTTTGTAATAAAACGCAAGAACAATGCGAGAAGAATGCGTAGAATGCGACAGCCGTTCAATTTGGACGAATATGACCGAGATAAAACATCGGCCGCCTTTTTCATCCCATACAAGTTGTACTGGGTGTCTGAACTTCAAACGCGTTTTCCCAACATTCATGTTTATTGAGTTATTGCTCTTTATTATTAAACGTGCGAAATAATGTGTGTTGTTTACCTTGAGACAGATGCATGGCAACTTTGTAGGCAGCTGTGGCTCTTTCTTTAGCGCTCTCCAGGCTCCAGTCAGCGTCCAGCAGCACCTTGCTCATCATGCGTAAGCCAAATGATTTGACGCTGGTCTGACACTTGTCCGCGGCCAACGCCTGCCCATCACAGAAGCCCGCCACTGTGGACTTGAATCTGTCGCACAGGTTATATCTGAAAATTAATGGTAGTGATAGCATAGAAAGATTTTAAAAGATTTTTAATTTGTAGAAAAGATTTTAAAATACAAAACTTGTAGCTAACAATGGACTCAGGACAAATTTGAATTTAGAACTTTTTTCCCAGCTGGAGAAAAATATTTGTTCACTCGTTCCCTAGCAGGCCTGCCGCCCGACATAACAATTTCCTCTAGGTCAATTCATGTGAGAATCTCTTCCTAGATTTCAGCTGCTAAAGCGCCATCACATCTACAAGCCAACAAGTGTGAGTTTGCGCTTATAATGCTGCATGTGTACTACAAAATACAACATAAGCCTCAAATGAACACAAACTTTGAAACACTGCCCTTATTTTGGAAAGCAAAAGATAGAGTTTTTACAAGTAGGTACATATACATTTTGCATACACACTGTCGAGACAACCTGACAATCCATTGTTCTACTCCTCAACAAACTCTGCATACACGCAAGCAATAAACCTTTTAAATGTCTTACTTTTGCAGTGCCCCCAGCAGCATGGGTGGGGTGGCCTTCCTGGGCTCGTGGAGGATGAGGATGACTCCGTCCGAGGCTGCCCCCTTCTGCGCCTCCAGCCACTCCAGGAAGTCTGTCAGGGCAGAGATCTCGGACTTTGTCTTCAAAACCTGAAACATTACAATACATTCAGTTGAGTGAAAGAATGAATTATATAGTGGCAGTTAGGTTTAGGTTGAAATTACGGTGACATATGACAATGATATAATCAGCTCCGTGTGTATGGATAGCATAGTGCCATCTGGTGATGTGGACTGGAAACAGAATAAAAGTGTAAATATTCATGACAAACCTAATCATAATTACTACTTTCGCTGGCAGGTATGCTGTGATTTTTGACAAGTGTTATTGAAAAAATCAGTTCATCCTCAGCCGTTGTGCAGAGGGTGTCTCCTGAAGAAGACGTTAGCTATGTCGCTAACGAAACATCGAGAATAATGTAAGTTCTCTTATAAGGTTCATCTAATATTCGATTTTTTTTTCTGTGTAGTTATTATTATTGTAAATACATATATAGTAGCAGCTTACTAGAAGACATAATGTGGGATAAAATATGGACACCTTTGTTTCGGCATGCAGAAAGAATGGATTATGAAAGAGTAACAGATTGCATATATACTGAGGAAATGTGAGAGGATTAAGGGGAAAACAAAGACCGTAAAAGTATGGCTGGATCAGATCAGTGATATTGTGAAAGAATGGAATGTATAAAGAAGGAAATGTATGAAAAAGGTGATGAATATGAATTAATAGAGAGAGGTGTGCAAGGAAAGGAAGAAATAGAGGTTATTCTGCAGAGGCTTTGGCAACGACTAGCGAAATGGCGAGAGTTATAGTTAGGGTTGCAGGGAGCCGTTAGTTACCAACGTACATTGTAGAAGATTATTTTAATCAATCCTAAGATTGGCTCGCAGCAATGTTCAACAATAATTTTACTTGCGATTGATTCATTTTGCTGTTTCATGCACCTTGGGTGTTTAACATAATAGTTTGGTATGAGGCTGACCACCCATACTGTAAACAATGGTTCACTTTGCCAATGTCACCCCTGTTTCAGGGAATGTTGGCAAGAGTTGCAGGGCTTATGTTCATTTGAGGTTTGGATTTTATTTGTAAGTACACAATCAGCATTTGTAAGCGCGAACTACACGTGTTTGTTTGTGGGCATACATCTGAGAGCTTTGAATGAATATATCCTTGCAACTTAGATTATAGTTATTATAGTTATAGTTTCCCATTTCTTCACATCCATACACTTAATAAATTAATAATTCTTGTAAATACAGTTAAAAAGATCACACTCTTCTCAGGGTAATTTCATACGTAAGTATTTCACATTTTGTTTATTTTGTTATCTCATTTGTACTTATAATATTATAGCAGTATTTATCAAAACTGTTTTGAAAAAAAAAAAGTATTCTTTTCCAAACCAAAATCAACGTACCTGCCAGGTTTACTCAGCTTTCACTGGAAGTAATAATCTCTGCGACATCATCTCAAGTGTCGACCCAAATTCTCAAAAAATACGGGGAGTCATCCTGAATCATAATCCTGGCTATACTGACCCTATTGGATGCGTTGTCCTTGAGCATTCTGTAGCGGCCGATGGTGACCACTCTAATGTTGTGTCTGCGCCTTGCCGTAGGGTTCAGGTTCCCGTGCGGCATGATGTACTGGGTGAACTGGGCTGTTGGCGTGTACGCTCCTATCTGACAAATCTGAAATCACAAAACTTATCAGTGGAATTCATATTGTAGATGTACTATCATTACATAAAAAATCCCATTTAGACGTTACTTGATGATTTTGAATATAATAGTATTAGGATGATTTATTTTGTGAGTGCTTTTTATGTGTGCATGGAATTGCAAGAGCCCTCTGCGAGCCTGAATGAAATTGCCAATTCTCATTTATTTGCTGTAAGATGGACCTTGGGTGACTGTTTTTTGGTACACGCATATGAATTTTTCAACCCAGCGATGAGCACATTTGAAAATATATATATTTTTTAGTGTTCCACCAGAAATCCAATTCATGACCTTCCGATCGCTAGTCCATAGCATTAACCACTAGACTACGGACCGGTCGAATATTCTTTTATCAGTTGGTTTCCTGTGGCCTTCCTAATCCTATGCAGTTGACCATCCTATTGACAGCATCATATGCGTTTGGAGATAACTTCTCGCCTCCAAGACAAGGTTTCCTGACCAGTTAAGGGGCTGTCCATATATTACGTCATTCGCATTAAGGGGGGGGGAGTCTGGTCTGCGGATGATGGCAAATTATGTACGAGTACCAAAAGTGACGTCCTTCTTGTAAATACCAATTTCTACAAAATATTATATAAGTAATATAACATTATTAATTATTAAGCTCATCCATTATTACAGCAAGAGGGGGAGGGGGGGTCATTAGATAATGACTATAGGATGATTGCAGGGGGGGGGGGGGAAGGAAATGAGGAATCTGTGGGTATGATAGTATGAGGAAGATGAATTTTGTACCTCGGTAAGGAGTTGGACATACACAATAGCAAGTGGAGGCAGGATCACTATTCCTGAACATATCTTTGAGCGATCGTAGAAGTATATCAGCTACTACCTTATCAATGCTAACAAGTTAAAATCATGATAAGTTTAGATAAGATTAAAAGACATAACTTAATCTGTATGAATTAGTATTATTTGTGTAAATTTTATGATATTCAAATTTAGTCAATGCTTATCATAACTTCTATTTATTTGGTTGGTTCAATAAAGACTTTGCTCAACAGACAGAAAACACTATCAAATTTTATACTGCAATTTTGTGATAGCAGTATCTGCAATTGAGTTTAAATTACAATCCAAGTCTAAACCAGACAGTCTCGTAAGGTTACTGTTGTCTTAGAGTGCGTATCCATTTGCAGTGACGATGCAGACTGGTTTCCAAAGCAGCAGGCAAAGTGATATACAAGGATGAAACCCCGAATCAACAACTTATAGCAATCATTATCTGGCTGTGTATCCTACAATCATAGTTGCAATATCTGCTGCTGTTGGCAGAGCCAGCGCAAGGAGGATCGATAAGGAGAGAAAACTAGCATGAAGCACGATGACGATTGTTGATTTCTAATGAGTCCCATGATTATAATTCATTGTATCAATACCGCCTAAGAAATAGGGAAACAGTTGATCTTTTTTTTAGGGGCGTGGACCAATGGGTGTATCATCTTTTGGCAACCAATATCGACAGCCCTACTGCTTTTGAAAGAGGGACCATAGAAATTAACTGAAACTGGGCACTCCTCTTTATTTTTTCTTGCAACAGAACTTCTACGGAAAAGGTGATCTCTAGTATTATACCAAGGACCAATGGATATTATTAGGCATTGAATAAGCTGTTGTAACTCCGCATAGTTGCCCTTTCCAGTCATGTTTTCATACCTTTGTTTATCCAACTTAGTAACAGAAAACATGCCTCATGACTTAGAACTATTGTGGTTCACTATATGACAGTTTATTGGTTATAGTTCATCTTCGCGGGGAGGAGGGATAGGAAGAAGGCAATGGAGTGATGTGGTACCTCATCGATGAGCCTGCGCCCCGTGGTATCCATGTCCCAGCCTATCAGGGTGTAGTTGCCCTTGGGGAGGCCCTCAGGGGCACTGCCGCTGCCACTGCCATTCACAGCCGGAGACACCATCTTGCTGGAAGGGAGAAAGCAAGACAAGATGTTTAATATACATACATCTAGGGATGAGCAAACAATATAGATACATTATAAATAACTGCAGATAATATTTTCTAAACTATTGATATTCATTGTCGATACTTAAATTACAGATATTTATGTTGCACTATCAAAATAAATATTCCTTTTTGTTTCTGTGATAAAAATTGCAGTCAAAACAACCAGCTTCAGGAATAAGACTGGTTGGCATTTTGAGAAGTTTTTTTTTTCTGAGATTGAACTATGTACCTCTGGACATGAGTCAGTAATGTTAACCACTGGACTATGGACTGGTCAATTGACAATGAAGTATTTGTACATACAGTGTAGGTACATATGCTAAGGATGACTAGGTAGTTTATGAAAGGTAACTAACATACCGGCAGATAATCATGATAATACATTAACAATAATATTCGAGAAACCTCTAATGAACACGGAAACCATATAAAGTTATAATTTACATTTATTAGTAGGTACAACAAAACAAATGTACTCATTTCATTATAATATAAAATTTAACACCATGACAAAATGACGGACTAATTGAAGAGCTGATATATTGTAATGAAGAAAATATTTTTTGAGACGAAAAAAATGATGTACCTTCCTAACCTGAAAATCAAACAATATCAGAGATAATTCTGTTTTTATAGCTTTAAAATATAATGTTAGCAAGTTTATTAGTTGACTTTATTCTGTTAACTGCAGTTATGGTGCATTTGTATGGGAAAACTGCATATTGTCAGTTTGCACGTAGTTCTGTTACGCCGGTCAATATTTTATGTCGCATTGAACTGTCAAAAAAGTAAACCAAGAAAAATAACAATTATAATGTAAACAAGCGAATTTAAACGCAAAAATGGCTCTTACAGGATGCATTGGTGTAGATTTGATGGTATGTGACATTTATTGCGTTATCGATTGCGGTTTTATTGAGATTATAACACACGTGGCGGCATTTTTTCACGTAATTTCCAATGCCCCGCCCCACACTAAATATTGAAGGAAAGCAGTAAACTTACGCAATTTGTTGATAAGGAATTAATGGGTAGCTTCACTGTTGTGTGTATGTGTCGACAATGAATGCGCGTCTAGTTAAATTGGCAGTAAATTCAGTGTATATTCTTTGACTTGATTTTTTGATAGCACGTGTGCACCGCACGGCAACCTAAAATTTTTGTTGGAACCGCGGCTGCGTTCACTTTGACGTTTGCACATGCGCTTCATACATTTGACAGATATCAGTAAACGCTAGTTTTTTTTATGTTTCCTGAAAAGGGCGGTACTTTAAATTTTGTTGAAACTAATTTTCAAATTAAGAATGTTAAAAAAAAAAACGAAGTGTTGCCTTATCTACACGGATCAATGAATATTTGTTTTGAAATGAACGTTTGGTATTTTCTATATTTTTTCTGTTCAATGTACCTATCTTAATATGATGATTGATGAATACATTTATATTTTTAGGTCGTCAGGATTAAAATAAAACATTATAAATATATATACGAATATGAATTGAGATAATCAATAAGCTTGAGATTTATAGACATATTTTGAAACAATATCTTTGATGTGATTTTTTTACCAAACATGTAGTATTTTTATTTTGTTTTATCTGAATCATTGACCTGCAGTTTTTTTTAGATTTCCTTATTTCCTAATTAAAAGATTTGTTTTTCTATCTGATTATTTGATTAAACTCGTACAACGCCTTAGCACAAAGTTTCTTACTCAAATTTTGTTCACTTCAATGAAATTTTTCATGAAAATAACCAACAAGGTTTCACGTAACTTTGTTAGATGGCAGTAGTAGTTGAGTAAAAAACTTAATCCACCTCCCCCCCTCATCTTTTTTTGTAATTTGCTGGAAAAAAGATTGAATGAATACTTTTTTTCTGGCTAGAAAATAATAAATCTTTTGCTAAAATATGGAGTCAGCACAATAAGGCCTGAATTAAGCGGTTGGGCAAAAGCAAACGCTCTGAGGTCCCCTCGTCCTGCAATATTTTTCAAAATTACTGTAGGTACTTTTGTCCATAATAATTCCCAATCCCCAATTTGAAAAACCGCTGCCTAAAATAGATGAAGAACATATTGTGCAATAACCAGATTCGTTGCGGGACGTATGTTGGACAAGCCTGCTTTAGATAATATAATGGAGCAGGTAACTGGCAAGGTACCTATAGTACTTACTCAGTTTTCACACTAACAGCTAAGATCATGCTCCTAAGGAAGCAGGGAAATCCCCGCTTCAGGATGCTTGGTGTAACTTAGGTAGGTAGGCTCCTTCCTTTCAAAAATATATGTGTTTTTGCAACGCACATACATTGTTTTGCAGGCTCTAAATTCCCCCCCTCAGTATTCGCAATCCGGGCCTGGGCACAAAAAAAATCGACGGACTTAAGTTACAGGTCTAGGTAACTAGGATCCCTAGCAACCCATGACAAAAAAATATTATAGCGAGTCACTTTAAAATCATATTTGTCTTCTTCAATGGCGCTGCAGCTTTGGCATCCTTTAACTTAGAGTTTCTAATTCCGCCTGTCCTCCGACTTCGCAACTCACAGAATTAGCTGCCTTTTCACTAAATTTATTAGTATCTCGAAATTTTTTTTTGCTACTAAGTAGGGACCTACCTACTAACCTCCAAACATTTTCAGTTACCTTCTGCCTTCATCTGAACAACCTGAAGAAGGCAGGAAGTAGGTACCTACCTACATTATGGACTAGGTAGGTAGGCACCTACATTACCGACTGGGGAAAGAATGATCGTCGCGCCGGGTATTGGCGCGCTGGAAGAGCCATTCCTTTTCCTCCATTTTCTTTCCGAATAGTTCATTCATTAGCTAAGATGGCGGCCGCTTGTCTCTCATCGTTAGCGGTAATGGAGAAGTAATTTGGCGCGCGAGCTTTCCGCAAAACGGACGAAACAAAAACACCCGAGGTTTGCGCGGGACTTGGATGGGAACCAATTTACTATTTACACACCTTACTCACTTACCCGCAGGATTCTGTTTGCTTATTTACAAGTCTTCCAGTTCATGGATTGTTTTTATAGAGGTACCTAGGTACCAATAAGAAAAGTTAATATTTAATGGAATCCACCCCCAATAGTTTAGCACACTCAAGTCTCTACCAAATATAGGTAGGTACCTAATCAAGTTTAAATTACTATCTAATCTAAGTTGCAAAGATATGTTACGTTGGAGATTCACATTACATGCATTCTCACAACCAGACACGTACCCACAAGTTTGCATTTGCACATGCCTCATGTGAACCTACAACATAAAAACCAAATCTCAAATGGACATACACCCTGCAACTCTTGCCGTCCTTCCCTGAAACAGGGGTGACATTGGCAAAGTGAACCATTTTTACAGCACGGGTGGTTGCCGCATACCAACCTATGTATAAGTCAAGGAACAAACTATCACGTGGCTTAAACGATAAGTTTTTTTTAATGTATAAATTCGACTGCTCCAAGGAAGAAGGTAGTAACTCCGAAATTTAGGTTTTTGACTTATTTCCATTTCTGAAGGTAACAAATCATTATCTTCATTCCAAGATGACAGCCGTGTTCTATCTATTTTAAATTCGTTAAAAAATGAATTTAAAAAATAGTTTTTGCATTGTACTCCATGGAATAAATAACATTCAATTGGCTTTCCTGCAAAACTATATTTTTTGACTTAGTGCTGTCTTCCTTGGAGCAGTCGAATTGAATCCTGTTTCTGAAGATGCCTCTCTATATGGAGTCTATATGTGTAGCTTAGTTGCGTTAGCGCATAATTGACTCGGCACATTTAATATATTCCTCAGATACATTGTGTCATCAAAAGTAAATAAAAGAAATGGATTCCCGATAATTAGGTGTTTTCTTTATTTTACAGCTTTATTTAATTTATGTTATCTTTAAGTGTTATTTTGCATTTAAAAACCACAAAAACACAAAAAAACTTTCAAACCTCCAAAATGAACTGTCGTTGTCAAATGTTTTTGTATGGATGACAACACCAAAACAACGGAAGTGAAACTGGAACTGTCGTACAAGTGCCCATCATTTTTTCCGCCATTTTAAATGTGTCGAGTTCATTGTCCAATCAATTTTGAACTAGGTTTTTTCTTCATGCCTGGACAGATTCCCTACCTAGCACCAGTCTGACATCTCTCGTAGCTCTTCTCCATTGTCTCCAGAGGCTTGTGTGGTCTCTCCAGAGGAGATAGGCAGTCGCCACATATCCCGACGTTGCCACCAGCATCAGAATATTGTTCAGGGCAGCCGCGCACGCCTCTGGAACTCCGAGTTTCATCCCGCTCTCGGTCCACTGCTTGGCGCCCAGGATGCAGCAGGTGAGGAGGCCTCCTGTGATGATAGACAGCGCCAGGAAGAAGAGACAGTCAGTCTGGATGAGGAAAAATAAAGAAATGAGTCGAAAGGATGTTGGGCGAGCAAGTTGATTAGGATATGAAACGAAGTCTGTGTGAAATGAGACAAACAGAATTGATTTCAAAGAATAACATGGAAGAGAGTAGTAAGGCGCTTTTCACATAAGACGCATTCTGCCCGGATTATCGGACAGACAAGACTGTGTGAAAGCTTCCATACATCCCCATGCGCTGCTAAACTTGTGACCTGGTAATCCATAGATAAACCGGGAAGAATGCGTCTAGTTTGTAACGGTTCTAAGACTGCCCAAGGGGCGCCTATAGACTTATTCAACTTATACAGCGAATAGAAACATAAAAGTGATTTTAAAATGAAGTTGGTACCTACGGATATAATAACAGATTGTCATCGATTACTATAAAAAAGTGTCAGAAATGCTCCACGAAGTAAAGAAAACTGTACACGAATATTTTGTCATTTGAGTTTGGTATAAATCGCTACAATATGAATTAATTTTATTCACAGCTTATGAAACTTTGATCGACCGTTCTCGTTATGACGTCCTGAGTGTATCCAGATTGTTCCAGAGCTTTTAATTACTCGCCGAGGAGACGGTGTCGCCATTCTGCGGCGGGCAGAGTAATTGCAATAGATGAGGAGCATAACCGACACTACCAAGTCAGCCAGCTACCCACATAGTCTGGCTAAACTTGAAGTGAGCCAAACTGTCTGGACTTGAAACCAAATAATCTACATGCTCGCATGATTCAATTTATAATACTGTTTTTTCAATGTTTTTTTTTGATAATTCTGCCTATTGAGGTATAATGTAAGTGGAGCCGAAACAAGCTTACAGCATTGAAGCATACCTACTATGGACATAGCTGTCAGCCGGACCTGCCGAATACAACAGAAGTGAATCCCATGTTAGCTTGCTTTTTTCATCTCCTGTTTCGATACCCAACCATTACACATCTAAATCTAAACTGCAAAGATATCATTTGAGATTCATATTAAATGCATTCCCATAAGCAGACACGCATAATTTCGCGCTCACACATGCCGCAAGTGGACCTACAGTATAAAAAACCCAATCTCAAATGAACATAAGCCATGCAACTCTTGCCGACCTTCCCTGAAACAGGGGTGACATTGGCAAAGTGAACCATTTTTTACAGTATGGGTGGTCAACCTCATACCAACCTATAAGTCAAGGAATGCCATGCCATCTATAAATCTAAGTTGCAAAAACATATTCACATCCAAGACCAACCAATTAGTCTAGAAACAGAAAAAAGATTTAAATAATAATTAAAGAATTAACGAAATCGTTCAACACTGAGTATGTAGCATTGAAATTTATTGCATTGTGTCACATTGGCCGCTCCAGTTCTTGTCCACAGTCTGTTCCCAGTGAGTGAGAGTAGGTTTATCCTATGTAGGTAAGCACATAGTTATTGGACTTTTGCCGCCAAACTAACCGCCTCACAGTAACTGATTATCTTTGAACTTTCCACGAAGCGAAGCCGAGACTCTAACGAGCATACCTATGTACCAGGCTCTGTGGAAACTCCGACGTGATGACTCAAAGACGCTGTGCCCTTTCTTTTCAATTCAGACCACTTTTTACTTTTATGCTTCCACAAAACCTTGTATAGAATTTGAGCACAATGAATATATCATTTTTCAAGTGTTCTTCCAAATATTCAGAAGTAATGAGAATATGTACAAGACGATCACTGCCTTTTCGTTGATTTCAAGACTGCTGATGACTCAGTGCACCGACTGACGCTATGGACATTCTATGAGATATTAGATTCTTGAAAAAATTATAAAACTAGTGCAGGTGTCTGTTGAATGCTTAAGGACTCAAATACCACTGCAAGGATAGGTCGGATCAGGCCTCTTGTTCCACAAAAATATGATAAATAGGGACTTACATGGTAGTCTGACTCACAAACAAAAGAAATCTCTCTAAGTCTTTGCGAACAACAAAATGCTTCGTCACATTCTCGGACATTCACTGGAGGGTGACAGATTTACACCCCCTTGGTGCTTGTTTGTCTTATGCCCATCAGAGGTAATTTCACATGAGCAATATTTGCATGTGTAGGTACTGGACCAATGTGTGTTAATACAAACTGGAAATTGATTTATTATTTCTTTAAAACAACTCTCACATTATCGTATTTTGCGTTTTTTTCTTAGCTCAGATTGTGTAGGACAATTTCAATGGAAGGTCTTTGAATCAACTGGCAGAGAAGCCAAACTAGCACTGATGAGACATGGTGCATCTGAACCAACGCGAAGCTGAGGTCCACATTTCAAGGGTCAAACATTTTATTAGTAATGAAATCAAGAAGACTTTAGTAGTCCGGGCATGTAGTACGTGTAGACGATTCCAAAGAAATAATAGTTTTTCTTTTATTAATTTCATCCACAATATTGATAACGCGCTTTGTTATGAAAAGTTGTTAGTATGTTTGACCCCAGCTTCAGGTTTGATACGGTAACCTTGAGGATGAGACGTCTAGCCACTTGTAGGCCCACGCATTTACATATTGGACGCCGTCCAGCGTGTATGAAACAAACCGCACGATCTGTAATTAAAACCCACTTTGCTCTAAAGTTCAATCACTGTCTGGCGCTCATTTAAACCGATGTTTTTGTTTCGAAATCAAAGTTAAAATTATTGCCACGAAATTTGCAATTCAATTTCCCTCAATGAGAGAGGACATGGAGAGCAACTGGAGGAGGCCTACATCCAGGAGTTGACTGAGAAGGTCTCAGGAAGAAATATTACTAAATGACTGATTTGAAGTTGATTAACCGGTCATAGCTCAGTTGTTACCGCGTGTTCCTTTATTTATCAATCGTCCCCCCAGTGCTTGCTGAGCTTATCTACCATTTTATAAATTGTCTTTATAATCACATTAAACACATAACAAACTGAGCTGGGAAAAAAACGAAACGTCGAGAAATGAGAGCTCGGGTTCGAATCCCACCGAGAGTGTCAGAAATGATTTCATGTTTCGGTGTTTATTTACAGGCAAGGCTTACTCAGCCTTCACAAGAAATAAGTACCAACCCCGTCGGGAGCTGAGAAACCTCACTTCAACTGAATGTTTGGCGTAACGCCACCCCCCTTCCTGTAAAAATAGTTTCCACTCGCCACATGCGACCCTTTCGAGGAGAACACGGCAAGAAGTTACACTGTATGTGTAGCTTATTTGCGTTTTCGTTGCGCCACAACTTTATGACATTACGTTTGTTTCATCGTACGAGCATCATTACCTACGCTTACATTTCTGTATGCGGGTATGTACGAGTATGTATGCATGCACGGTCTCTGAAGCAAGCGCGGTATCCACGTAGGCTGCAACAGCTGGTCGGCATATCTACATACAGTACATAGGTCCCAGGGTGTGTATGCGCGGGAAGCGCCTAGATTTTAACGTGGAAAAAATTGTTTCCAGCTTAAAAATATAACAACCTACCCACGCACAGTCGAATGGTGCGCTCGTAGGACTGCAGTGCGCTAACGATGAGGTGGCAGATTGAAATAATAAAAAAATAACGTAGCTAAGCTACACATATTGTGTAACTTCTTGTCGCGTTTTCCCCAAAAGGGTCACATGTGGCGAGTGAACCTATTTATTTTTACAGGTAAGGTGGCCAGTCTTACTCTAAGTCTTTACTTACTCTAAAAATGAGTACTGCTCCCAATTAGGCTGGTACTCATTACTTGTGAAGTCTAAGAAGCGCAACTAAGCTACACATATAGTGTAATTTATTACTGCATGTGGCGAGCGGATCCTATTTATTTTCACAGGTAAGGGGGCCGGCCTTACGCCAACCACTACAGTTGAAGTGGGGGTTTCCCTGCTCCCGAGGGGGTCGGTACTCATTTCTTGTGAAGGCTGTGTAAACTTTTGGGTTTTTGACATAAACACCGAAACGGGAAATCATTTCTGACACCCTCGGTGGGTTTTTTTTAAGCAGGATGCGAGGCTAGCATCAGAGATGAACATTAGATAAGGAACTAAGATGATTCAGTTTGAATGAATAAATTAAATCTATCTGCCATCCCATCGTAGGCTGATTTCATTTGAGCCATTTTTGATGGGGCGCGTGCGGGCATGGGGTCAAGAGGAAAAACGAGCTGAGGGGATGCGGGGAAGGGTGGCCAACATCTGTGTAAAGGAAAAGCAGGAGCTGGGAAAGAGGGGGGAGCTAGTAACGTAATTTTATTTTATTTAGCTGTAAAACCAGGACTCGGGAACAAAAAAATAAAACAGACAAAACGCCAAAATTGATCCTGTTTTTTCTTGCAAAGGTCATTTTGAGAGCCGGCGGCGGGCGAATCAAAGTGAAATGTCAGCAGTTAAAAATACATTTTGTGTTATTTGAATTTAATTAAGTATTGTTTTGTTGAAGTAAAAATGGCCGGGATTCGCCGATGGAAAGGATTTTGTTAAAACATTACGTTTTTTCAAAGTAAATCTATTACAATTTCCGTTTATCAGAGAAAGACTGTAAAGTCGACAAAAACTATAAAAAAAAACTAATTTATGATTCTCATTCTCTCCAAGTGCCCGAACCATCTTAACATACTTCTTTTAATCTTCACTTTCACACTTTCCCTTACACCACATTCTTCTCTTACAAAATCATTCCTCACCCTGTCACTTCGTTTTTTCCCAATCATACTTCTTAGATAGTCCATTTCTACTGTATGGACTTTACTAGTGAAAGGGAAATTAGTAAAGTCCATACAGTAGAAATGGACTATCTAAGAAGTATGATTGGGAAAAAACGAAGTGACAGGGTGAGGAATGATTTTGTAAGAGAAGAATGTGGTGTAAGGGAAAGTGTGAAAGTGAAGATTAAAAGAAGTATGTTAAGATGGTTCGGGCACTTGGAGAGAATGAGTGATGAAAGATTGACGAAGAAAGTATATGTTGCTAGAATAGATGGATGTCGTGGTAGAGGAAGACCGAGAAAAGTATGGAAGGATCAAATCTCTGAAATAGCGAATGAATGGGATATCCAGAGTCATAATAAAAGGAGGACTTGTATGAAAAAGGTTATGACTCTGGATGAAATGAAAGAAGTATGCAAGGACAGGAAGAAGTGGCGGCTAATCTGCAATGTTGATTTCTAATGTTGGTGTATTCATTTGCTACATTTTTTGCGTAGGAAATTTTTGACTTTTTTTGTATAGATTTCTTTGTAAGGTTTTGTTCTTTTTTATATTTAAATGTAATTTATTATTCATATTCCTTGACTTATAGGTTGGTATGAGGCTGACCACCCATACTGTAAAAAATGGTTCACTTTGCCAATGTCACCCCTGTTTCAGGGAAGGTCGGCAAAAGTTGTGGGGCTTATGTTCATTTGAGGTTTGGATTTTATTTGTAAGTACACATTCAGCATTTGTAAGCGCGAACTACACTTGTTGGTTTGTGGGCATACATCTGAGAGCTTTAAATGAATATATCCTTGCAACTTAGATTATAGATTATTATTATTGTACCTACCCGAAGATGATCGAGATATCGAAAACGTTCGTGCATATAAATTGAAATGACATAAATTTATCGAGTGAAAATAAAACAGTGTTTAATTATAATTGTTTTGATTCTATAAAATTTAGTAGAGATAAAAACAAATTGTCACATTTTATCTCGGCTGGTTTGTTTTAAGGATCTGCCAACTTATGTTTTTTCATTGCTTGAAGTATTCACTACATATTTAGTCACATAGATCTGTGACAAACTTTGCAAACTGATTACAAGTATTAAAATTACATATCCAAGATCGGTTTCGCACACATGCCATTTGCATCTTTGGGTAGTCTAATAAATACTTTTAATTAAACGCACTGAAGACGTAACACCTGAAAATGCACACGGTATGTATGCGAAACAGGTCTTGAATGTGTTATTATATATACGCATCGTATTCAGCAAACAAAGTTTGTTTAATTTCGGTCTATTAACATTAAACATTAAAAGTGAATACCTCTACAATCCATAAAATAGATCTGTGACGTTTAGGTACCCGTCGAGCTTAGTTTAATGGAGATAAAGAAACAGTAAAAAAGAAAGGTTTTGCGATTCCCCAAAATATGACAAGGACTTTTAAAAATTCTTATAGAATTTTCTTCAAGTTACAATATAAGTTTAAGTAGGAACACTGAGTCGTCACGTGATACAATATAGTCGTATCGAACATTCAACGATTCAATAATTATTTGTCAAAGTTTACTTGGAGCGTTTGTAATTTCAATCCACTCTGTCCGACGTGCGGCAGAGTTTCAACGCGTAGGGTCGTGCACGCATGTGATGGCGGAATATTCGAATAATCGATTTTCGAATAAAGAGTATTCGAATATGATGGCCTGATGGTATGGGCCTGGATAACACATACAACATATGAGCCTGTTGAGAATATCTAAGTTAAAGTTAAGAACCCCTGCTGTTCAAGGAATAACATTTTAGTTTAATTATTTATTTATTTACGGTATAACAAAAAAATAAATATTGTTTACCTGCGTGTGAAAAAAGAAGCAACGGTAATCCATAAATTGAAAATGTTTTAAGATATTTGCGATTGAATTAAGATGAAAGAGAGTTTTTATTTTGGGTTTTTTTCATCGTTACTGGGAGTAACGTTTCACCACTTGCTGTGTGTGGCAAATTGTGAGCATGTTGGAAAGTAGGTACAAACAAATCATTATCAAAAACTCCAAATAAAGAATTTTCGGTTCCCTTATTCTACCACCAAAATATTTAAAAATAACTTTTGTTTCAATATATTGATTATGAAGGAAAAAAAAACATAAATCTTATACTAGGTTATCGTCCACGGATGTGAAGTATCAATACGTGACAAAAACCAAAAGTAGTGACATGTAGGTACACAAAAATATTACATTTTTTTTTTAAATAATGACATTAGGAAAAAGAAACACACTATGGGTACCTACACTAACTTGTGTTTTTTAAAAAATAAAACTCAAGTGAATTGTAACAAAGTTAAAAAAGTATTTTAATTAATTAAAATGTACTTTCACAAAGTTACTGCCCAAAATCTAAATAATATAACTTACAGACAATTTAAAAATTCTCAATTGAATTTTGAATATACGACTTACCGTATGATATTTTCGAATCATCTCAACAAAAGTAAACATCCCGCAGAACGTGGACAGATAGAATTGATATCTCATCTCAGTTGCCACAGTGCAAGTTTGGATACAGAAATCGCACTCTCACTGGAGCAACCGGAACTAACGATTCTCAAAATATAAAGCGTTGAATCTGAACATAAAACCAACCCACGCTAAATCTTTCCTTCTTTCTGCCACAGTATAGTCTTGTGCTATGGACTTCAAGAGTTTGTTTGACTAAGCTTGTGCCTCTGTTACGAATAAGTCTTTGTACCGTTGCTTTTGATATCTGTGGACTAGAAACTATTGTAACGAATATATACACTATATCCGTTTCAACTTATTTAACCGCAAATCGTTCTTAGTACGAAAGAAAAAAAATATACTCACAGTGTCGTTTCGTTGTACACAGAAAAAAAACTGGGGTGAAGCTACAAAATCTTTCCAGAAAGTTGGTAGCTTTGAAACTCACGCGTGCGCAAATGTTCTGCTCACGCGTTATAAGTCTTTTGGCCGGTAAATTTGACAATTGTTAAAGGAAACATGTGTTATTTAAGACAATATGGCATGTGTAATTTATGGGTGTAGAAATACAAAATAGAGAAAGCAAGAAAACATAAGATTTCACAGGTAAGAACATGTTTTGTATGACTACACCACTGCTGTGACAGGACTGTCAACAACAGCTGTGCTCCATAGTATGTATCAATGCCGTAAGCTAGTTTCTACTCCTCTATATAATTGCTCAATGCTTTGTACCTTACTATTCAAGGAAATTAAAATGGGAAGAAGTTCTTGGAAATATTATTAAAAATACAAACATATTGTTATGTTTTTTAGGTTCGAAAAGTCTATAAATTAAAACACACAGGTCTTCTTTCAGGATCTATATCTACACTTAATTTATTTTACCAATTTACATTTATTTCTACAAATTTATATTTATTTTTAACTCTTTTGGTAACACAAATTTATTTTTCACAGTTTAGTATCGCTTACACTCTTCGAATCAAAGCCAACTATCGCACTGGCTTAGCACACTCAATTCTCCGCCTTATTTCTTGAGATTTTTGTTTTCTTATTTTTAAAGAACATCTTACAAAACGTTTCTGCTTACATAAAACACTGAACACGAGCAAGGAATTCAAAGGTAAAGACCTTTACACGCCACATAAAGATAGTAATGGCCAATTGATGATGCAGAAGTAATTGAAATCACGTATTCAGGCGGCGCTTGCACAGTTTGAGGAGTTCCACATCCGGTAGTCAGATAGGACGATTGAATAGAGCGCCGAGACCCAACTTTGCAGTCCAACTTCTTCTCCCAGGGCATTACGAGAACTACGTACGTATCCTACAGCGGCCACGGTACATCGCATCTGTCCAAACGAAGAAAGATTGCTCTCGCAGGAATAAAATGCAATTCTTCGTGAGCGTTGAAGTGGCCCCATATAATGTAATCTAATCTAAGTTGCAGATTTAGTATGCAACTTATGGCTATGACTGATGTGTTGACGTTTCTTGAGTAGTAGTTTGGTGTGAGACCGAAAAAAATATGTTGTAAAAATTGGTTCACTTTTGCCATTGCTCTCCCAATTTTTGACAAAAGACGGAAAAAATTGCAGGGATTATAGTTATTAATACATTTGAGGTTTTGATTTATGTATTAATTTAATGTTTTATTGTGTTCTATCTTCAAATACTCAGATACAGTAAGATTTTCCGACGCGCGCTCGTTGAGAATTCAGGCTCCCAAACGTCTCGTCACTCGTGCATACCATAATTGAGGCGATGATCAATTCCTTGACTTATAGGTTGGTATGAGGCTGACCACCCATACTGTACAAAATGCTTTACTTTGCCAATGTCACCCCTGTTTCAGGGAAGGTCGGCCAGAGTTGCAGGGCTTATGTTCATTTGAGATTGGGTTTTATATATTGCAGGTCCACATGCGGCATGTGTGAGCGCGAAATTATGCGTGTCTGCTTGTGGGAATGCATTGAATATGAATCTCAAATGATACATATCTTTGCAACTTAGATTTAGATTTAGATTTAGATAGATTTAGATTAATGAGACAAATGCCCGAGGACTACCACGTTGAGAGTTCCTACAGGATATATTGGCAGATATTTGCTGGTTCTCCTACGAGGAACTTGATAAAATAAATAAAAAGAGCGAAAAAGATGGTTGCACATCGCTACTAGATCGCTAACTAACCTTAGAATTGAAACAAAAGAAAGAGAAGAAAAAGAATTGCATGCACGGAGAGAGTGATGACTATTGAGGAGATGAAAGAAGTGTGCATGGACAAAACAAGATGAAGACACATCAATTGAGGTACTGGTCACTACTAGCGGAACGGCGGCTGAATCCAAGTAGGCACAAGCAAAAACCGAAGTCGATAGAGCTAGAGAACTACTGCGTAACCGTATACAGTGCAAAATATCTAATCTAATCTAATCTAAGCTGCAAAGATATATATCATTTAAGATTTATACTAAATGCATTCCCACAAGCAGATATGTATAATTTCGCGCTAACACATGCCGCATGTGGACCTACAATATAAAAACCCAATCTCAAATGAACATAAGCCTTGCAACTCTTGCCGTCCTTCCCTGAAACAGGGGTGACATTGGCAAAGTGAACCAATTTTTATATTATGGGTGGTCAGCCGCATAACAACCTATAAGTCAAGGAACATACATGACAAATTACATTTTTTAAAATCAAAGAATAAAAATAACAATATATACATGGACATAAAAAACTAAATCATAAAACCAAATTCACTTTAACAAACCCTAGCCGCCAACATCACAGATCAACCGCCATTTCTTTCTATCCTTGCATACTTCTTTCATTTCCTCCAGAGTCATAACCTTCTTCATACAAGCTCTTCTTTTATTATGACTCTGGATATTCCATTCATTCGCAATTTCGGATATTTGGTCCATCCATACCTTTCTCGGTCTTCCTCTACCACGACATCCATCTATTCTACCAACATATACTTTCTTCGTCAGTCTTTCCTCATTCATTCTCTCCATATGCCCAAACCATCTTAACAAACTTCTTTTAATCTTCACTTTCACACTTCCTTTTGCACCACATTCTTTTCTTACAAAATCATTCCTCACCCTGTCACTCCGTTTTTTCCCAATCATACTTCTTAGAAAGTCCATTTCAACAGTATGGACTTTACTAATTTCACTTTCATTCACCGTCCAGGCCTCGCTTCCATACATCAAGGTGGGTAAAAGTATGCCACTGCGTACCGCCAATCGAGCATTTTTAGAAATGTTTTGATTTTTGGCGATACAAGCTGTGGCACCCAGTACACACCTGCCCTTCATTACTCTTCTTTCAAGTTCACCTGTCATTCTTCCATCTTTCTCAAACTTACTTCCCAAGTATACAAACTCATTTACCACATCAACATTCATTCCGTTTATTCTAAATTCGTAGTTCGTATTTTCTTCATTTCTTTCAAAAATCAAAACTTTCGTCTTACTTGCATTCAATTTCAAATAATTACCTAGCAGAGCTTCGTTCAATCTAGAGAGCATCGTTTGCAATTCTACTGCTGAGTCCGATACAAGAACAGCATCATCCGCATACAGTAGAACACTCACTTTGCTCTCTCCTATCATTAATCCACAATCATCAAGTCTAGCATCTCGAACACACTTGTCCATGACTATGTTAAATAGCCATGGGCTCATCACACATCCTTGCCTTACACCCTTAAAAACTTCAAACCATTCACTATACTCATCATCAATACGAACACATGCTGTACTATTTTCATAGTTTGCATGCACCGCACCTAGGAGAGCCCCATTCACTCCGTATGCTTTCAAAACATCCCATAACATACCTCTGTCTACTGAGTCAAAAGCCTTTTCCAGATCTACAAAGGCCGTGAACAGCTTCCGCCTCACCGACAATTGTTTTTCAACAAGTTGTCGTAGAGTAAAAATCTGATCAACACAGCCTCTACCGGCCATAAAGCCGGACTGTATATCGGAAATCCTTTCACTAGTAGTCAGAATCACATTTTTTATAATCACCTTACAGAAGACTTTTCCTGGTATACTGAGTAGACTGATTGGTCTGAAGTTCTGACAGTCTTTTTTGTCCCCTTTACCTTTGTAAATGGGAACAATGACTGCCTTCCTCCAATCCATCGGTACTACTCCTGCATTCACACAAAGCTTACATAATTCGTACATCCAATCTATCACGCATTCACCTCCTGCTTTCAACATTTCACCATTTATTCCATCAAACCCAGCAGACTTTCCATTCTTCAAACATTCAATAGATACTTTTATTTCTTCTTTCAAAATCCTAAATTCATTCTCTTCTGTCATTTTTCTAAACAAAATTCTTTCGCCCCGACCAAAAATCCCTTCAAAATATTCTTTCCATCTCTTACATACTTCATCCTTCTCCCATACCATCTCACCAACAGCACTTTTGATTCCTGGGGTGGTCAATGCAGAATTATCAATTATCAACAGAATTATCAGCAAAATAAATCCTGTTAAATAAATAAATCGCAGTTTAATTAAAAAGAGCCCAAGTGAAATCATTTATTTATTTATTTGAGAAAACTACAGCTTTATAAAAAGTAATTACAATGGTGTTCTTAAAATTAATATAAGCCAAAATTGTTTCTTCTATTTAAAATTATAGAGATAGAATAATAATTTGATCAGTATGCTGAGCTAGTATTGATATATAATAGAAAATTGAGAAGACAAGAAAATAAAAAGAAAAAGAGAGCAAAACAAAAAACAAAAAGCAAAAAGACACAAGTTGACAAGCAACAAAAAAGAAAAAAAAAAAACAAGGTGTAAAAAAATAAAATTAAAAGTAAAAGTAAAGTGGAAAGGAATGAGGAAAAGGAGGGATTATTACGTAAGTGAAGGATCTTGATTGAGGGAGTTAGGGGACAGAGTTGAAAAATATCTCAATTTATTGCGAAAGGTTGTTAATGAGTCATGGAAAATATCTAGATTTTTGAAATTTTGGTTATAGTCACGCTGTATTCTGAATAAAGTTGAGTGGTATCGGTAATTGGTATGACAGATGGGTAGGTGAAATAAATTTTGCGAGCGGGTATGTCTGTTTGGTATAAGAAATGATATGTTACATAATAAATCAGTGGAGTCAATTGCATTATTGCATATTTTGTACAAAAGTAATTGATCAAAGTAAGTCCTTCTATCTTGTAGTGTGTTAATATTGAAAAATTCTATGGAAGATTTGTAATCGGTGTGTTCAATGTATTGTCGTTTCTCTAAATATTTAACAAAAATCTTTTGAATATTTTCAATACGGTTAGTGTGAATTTTGTAGTGCGGATTCCATATTGGAGTACAAAATTCTAAATGAGGGCGTATATGTGAAAGGTATAGTGTTTTTAAAGTGTTGATATTATTAAATTGTTTACCGGTGCGGATGATAAAACCTAACATTCGGTAAGCTTTGGAGGTAATTGAGTCAATATGCTTGTCATACGTCAATTTGGAATCCAATAAAACTCCCAGATCTCACACACTATCAACCTTTTTCAATAACAAACCATTTATGGAATAAGAGTGTGTTATAAGGGTGTTTTTGCGAGAAAATGTTAAAAGAGCACATTTGGACACATTGATGTCGATTTTATTTTTATAGCAATACACATTTAGTCTATTGATGTCATTTTGTAAATTAATGCAGTCATTTATATTGTTAATTGTTGCGTAAATTTTCATGTCATCAGCGAAACTTGAAAAGTGTGAGGATTGGAAGCAAAATTGTATGTCATATATGTAAATATTAAAAAGAATGGGACCTAGGTGTGAGCCCTGGGGTACACCTGACGGGACACGAGTGAAATTGGACTTACAGCCGCCCACAACCACTGCCTGTTGTCTGTTTTTTACATAGGAAATAAACCATCGGAGTAGGTCACCATGGATTCCTACACTGTACAGCTTGTTTATAAGAATACTATGGTCTACCCTATCGAACGCCTTAGAAAAATCCGTGTAAGCAGCATCAACTTGCAAGCGATCACCTAATCTATGCGAGACATATTCTGTGAAGTTAAGCAAGTTAGTGAGAACTGAGCGTTTTTTCAAAAATCCATGTTGGTGATTGCTAATATAGGGGGAGATTGTTGGGTAGATGTGATCTAGTACAATTTTTTCAAATATTTTGCTAAATACAGACAGTATGGAAATGGGGCGATAATTTTCGATGTCATTTTTTGATTTAGATTTATGAATGGGTGTTATTAAGGCATCTTTAAATTTTGTTGGGAATTTACCATTATCCATTGATTTATTAAAAAGAATTGAGAATGGTTCACTCAGCTGGTCAGCACATTGAAACACAAAGTATGGACTAATCTCGTCATTACCGAATCCTTTGTTTTTATCTATTTGTTTTAAGTATTTATTTGCTTCAGATTGAGTTATTCGAATGTGACCTATGTTATTAACAAACGAACCAGAAGAAAGGTAAAAGTATGGATGGGAGTTGTCATGATTATTTGATGAGTAGTTAAAAGCTGAGTTAAAGTAGTCGGAGAAGAGTGAACAAATGTCTTCATTTCCGTGGCATATTTTATTACGATAGTGCATGGTTTGCGGAATATTATATGATTTGGTTTTATTTTTAATGTATGTAAAGAAATGTTTCGGGTTCGTTTGTATATTATTTTCGATAACTTGTATATAACTAGTGTAGCATTGATGTTGAAGTAATTTTTGTCGGGACCGAAGTAAGGAGAATGCCGAGAAGTCACAAGGATTTTGGAAGCGTTTCCATTTATTATGATATTTCTGTTTTTCTTTGATAACTTTTATGAGTGCAGGGCTATACCAAATGGGGTAGTTTGAGCGGTTTAATAACTTTCGAGGGATGTGAAGTCTTATAGTGGTGCGTAATATATTATAAAATTCATCGACTGCAATGTCAATGTCATCATAATTTCTGAGGTGATTCCAATTTACTTCCGAGAGATGCATATTTATTAAATCATAATTAGCTTTTTTGTATAGAATAATTTCTTTCGCGCCAGTTGGTAGCATTTTCATTTGTTGAATTGGTAAATGAATATGAAGTGTTGGATGATGCGAGTCCTCTTCCACAAGCGGGGAGTCGGAGCGCGTAATTATACAGTCCGAGTTACTTAATACTAGATCCAAAATACGTTGATTCGAATTTTGTATACAATTATATTGGTTAAGATTAATGTACGACATTGTGTCTAATAGATTTAAGATATTTTGATCATTATTTGAAATATGTGGTTGTAAGATATTCGAATTGTGATTGGGTGTCCACTGAATATGTGGCATATTGAAGTCACCTAAAATCAAAATTATGTCTTCAGGGTACGTTTCATTTATGTGTCTTATTAAATCAAGAAAAGAACGCACCGCCGATGAGTAATATTTTCCTCTAGGTAAATAAACGCATACAATATGCACAGGGCCATTGTTGGTTAGAGTTAATTTAGGTATTGAAATCCAGATGCATTCTATGTCGTAAATATGTTCATGTGCATATGCGTGGAAATCTTTATCCAGTATCAACATCACACCACCTCCCATAGTTTTATTAGTGAGATCATATGATTTTTTTTTTCGAAAAACGTCATATTTATTCACGGGTACAAGTTCACCGTCTGAAATGGAATCAAGTAGCCATGTCTCAGTTATACCGATTATATTATGTGTGTCATTAGTCAGAATATTTTGGTAAAAAGCGTTACATTTGGTTCGTAGGTCTCTACAGTTTTGATAAAGGATAGATATCATTTTGTGTTTTTTACGGTGAAAAAAGGCATTGGTAGAAAAATATAAAGTAATGAAAATAAGTAAAAAGTAAAAGAGGAATAATAAAGCAAATGAGTGAGCAATAGGTATGAAAGATCTGAGAGGTATCTATGTGTACGTAGTGATTTAACAGTGACGTGACTATAGATTGAGACATTTATGTTGAGTATAATGGAGATATTTTCCGAGTATTTGCAGGAATGGGAGGATGTATGGTGAAAGGAATGTGTGGGAGAGATGAGGTTGAGGAAAGTCATGCGATTTTCTTGGTTATATCCTCTTCTGTTTGAATAAGTAATGCAGGGGAAGTATTGTTTTTCCGAACCCATATCCGACAATTTCTCGTCATCATAACAATAAAATACGTGTAAATTTGTCATACAACCACTTTCAACTTTAAATCGAGTTGTTATATTCATGATATGACACAGCGGTTAAACTAATTGCTACAATTTGATGTGCACCCAGCTTCCTGGGCTGGTCTCTTCCTGAGTGTAGGTAACGCTTCTAATGCACAATTATTGTTCTACACGGAGAGAGGATACAAAGTTGGAGCTTCAACTTTGGGTTTGCATTTAACAACTAAATGGATTCAGGTGAAGTGTACGGAAATTGTATTCGCCCACGAAAAAGTTGTGCTCAGTATGATGCGGAATAAATGTACGTAAAACTTTTAATCATTTTCCACTGTTTGACTTAAATTTTCTATGTAAAATATTTTTGTTTTTTAGATGCCTCATCCAACAGTTTTTCCATTACTTTTTCCTGCTCCTCTTGTTGCAATAAAGGTAACTAGTAGAACGACTCTCATTTATCCTTTTGCATTCGACATAAAAATATGAGAACTTGACTTTATTGAACTGATTTACTTGTCAAACAATCCGTTTTTCGAAAAAAAAATACATGTAGGTATTTATATCATTGTGCTCGCTTATGGAACAAGTTACCGGTAACTGTGCTTCCACATCAATTTAACCTTGCCCTATTCAAAACCAATATCAATCAGTGTCTCAAAACAAAGTAATGCAACGCAACACACACCACAACACTACGCAGCTAAGCTAACAGCCCTGCAACAAAGGATAAGGACATCAACCGCCACATCAACAACACCTCTGCGGCACTACAGCAAGTGTCATAGCCGCGTAGAGTCTCTGAAATGTAGGAAGTCTCTCACGCAGGATTCCTCTTAGTTGTCATAAAACTTTGATACGAGTTGTTTCAAAGCTATAATTTCGAAAGCTGATTTAATTACCTGGAAAGTGCTCCTGTTTCTGTAGTATCCGAACCATATCCTCAACGCCTGGCAGAAGGAGTACCTCTGTGTCAGACGGAGGTTGAACTCATAGCCGCAGAGTTCGCAGGAAGTCCTTGAGGCGATGGTCAACCATCTCTCCAGGCAGCTGACATGGACGCATCCTAAGGTGCCCTTGCAGAGACATGGAGAAACTAAGCTGTGGAAAAACGAAATCAGACTTTTAGCAGTGTTTTTTCTTCAATTTATAGAATTTGGAGGTCTTCGCCAATTGTAAAAGTACCTACCACCAAGGTGTTGTTGTGGTGAGGTGACAAAAATTTAGAGAATAAAATAAAGTATTGTAGGATTTTTTCCTAAATGATATATATATTTTCACTAGCTACGCACTGCGCAGTGTTGAGTCATCTGTGTTTGGAGACACTCACAAAAAGTTTTTTAGATGAGTGCTGTTTTTGTGTGAATCATATCTCAAGGATACAAGAGCTATCAACAACACTACAACCGATTCAACTTAAAATTTGAAATTTCTCCAAATTTTAATTAGAAATAGTTAAGTTAGAGAAAATCTACTGTTTGAAAATATAAGAGTCGAATAAAAGCAAAGGAAGCAATGTAGGATGATTAAAAATACACTGAATGTATGGAAACAGGATTTTTTTTTTTTTCCTTTTCATATTATCTCATTTTCTGAAGAAAAAACCAAGATTCCCGACTCAAAATTTATTTATCTAACTACATTTTTTTAGAAACTCCACTTTTTAAAAGGGAAAAAATATCACCGAAACTTTTACAAGCTGTATAATTTTTCAGTGATCAAATTTGTTCCGATACCTTTCAGTGCCGTTGCCCATGCATATTCTGCAGACTTCCAATGCCAGACTTGAATGCGAGTCCTTCTGAAGAGTCGAGTCCGACTTGGACGCTTTTGTGCTCAGGGCACTTCCATTCTTGCCAAGTCCAACATTGGCGGCGAGGAAATTTGAAATCACATTTTTTCTATTGACATTCGAGTTTGCGGAATCGCTTTGTGATTGCGTAAAGTTTTGTGAATTTTGCGGCCCGTTTTGCGCATCCGTTGAAATGTTATTGTGAATATTTTCTGGAATAAAATTGATTAATCTTAGTACTAAAAGGTTTCAGAAGTGCTATTCTGCTAAATTCCTTACGACCTTAAGGCGACGAGCTGGTGATTCGTGTCCAAAAATAAGATGTACTGTGATTTTTTTATGTAGGTATGGAATTCTTTCGCAAGCGCCAGCGATCTCTGATTTGTATGGATATCCAAAGTGTAAGGAATTTAGCAGACTAGCACTAGCACAACTCTGCTGTATTTACATGGAAGGTAAAAAAGGAACAGGTAGTATTATACCTAGATTTATAAATAGACTGAGATAAAAATGACTTCATTTGAAACAATGTTAAATGTGGTTAAATATGAGGTCCGCACGTGAATTGTCAACAAACAAATATTTTGTTATTGGTTGCTAAGGACGGCAGTCATATATAAGGCTCGCCGAGAAAAAAGCAAATTCAAAAGCGTTCTGACCTCATTAAAGATTCATAAGTGGATACAAATCAAATTTATTTATGAGCCAGCTCGCAGAGGGTTCTTGAGGTGTGATTCTTATAAAAAAAATGCTCACCAAATGAATCATTTTAATGTTATTATCATCAATATCTCCTAGAATTATTGTGAGAAAAATTAAATAACAAATATGTGTAATTTGAATACACACCATTTTCGTTTAAATTTGATGTCAATGGGTCAGATTTATTAAGTTTTAGCAAAATCAACTCCCTGTAATTTTGCGTGATATTTGGTAAAGAATTCGACCTGGCAACTTCTCGGATTAACAAAGAATTTCGCATAAATTGAATTTCGTTTTTTTGCAAAGCTTCGACAATATGTTTTTCGGCCATTTTGTGACAATCTTTTATGAGAATTTAAAGAGATACGTTTATTTTAGCATGATTTTAAATTGAGGGGTTTTCTATGAATCCACAAAAAAATACAATGAATTTTGACAATCAATCATTTGACATTTCAATGCCTACGTTCGAAATTTGAATTTTCATCTGTCATTCGTATTGCTTTATTTTTATGGCTGTTCAGTAAAATGCCTACCAATCACAATCACCATTTCTTTTTTACCTCCCATTTTATTTATTTCTTCTGTTCAAACGTTTCGTTTAACTTTTACCAATGTTACTATGGACTTAATACATATTACATACCAATGCAAAATTTTGAGCGTGATCTAATGACTGAAAACGTAAGTAATTTTATTTAAATACAGACATTTTGTATTTGGTTGCTTAGGACGGCAGTCCCATACAACACAGACGTTTGCTAACCGAGAAAAAAATCCAAATTAAAAAATCTTCCGACCTCGTTATATTATCTATATCTGTAGAAAAAAATATGACAATTTTCATCGGTATTAGGTATTTAACAGTTTTTATTTATGGATTGTTTGTTTTTTTTTTTAAAGTATTTTAAATCTTAATTCCTCAACTAATACATTGCTGTATGAGGCTGACCCTTACTGGAAAGTTTTGTTCACTTTGCCAATGTCACCCACGCTTAAGGAAAAGGTGGCAAGAGCTGTGAGCAAGGTTTATGTTCATTTGAGATTTGGGTTTTTATTTTGTTACTACCTACGCATAAAGCATGTGTAAGCGCAAAGTTACACGTGTCTGCCTAGTCTGCCATAGTCCACAAGAGCTTGCATAACCAAATGATTATCTAGAAATGATGTCATGTTATTTAAGTTATTATTTGTAGGTATAATATTTTAACACTTTCTTAAAAATCTCATATCCATAACCGAAACTATCGGGTATCCGAAATAATTTCATATAGATATCCAAAATTTATTATTTTAATAATGTTCTATTCTATTATGTAATATGGTACCGGTCCGTAGTCTAGTGGTAACACTTCGGACTCGTAAATCGAAGGTTATGGGTTCGAATCTCGGCGGAGCACAAAAAATATAGGTACCGTTTATATTTTCCAATTGGCTCTTCGCTGGGTTGAAAAATTCATAAACCTTCACCAAAGACCGGTCATCAAAAGGTCCATCCAGCCTTACAGCATCTGGGTCTTGCTTGAGAATTGGCGATTTGTAGTGCCTACCGAGCTCGTAAAAAGTTCGGTTGATAGCTCAGTTAGTAGAATGCTTGCATTCCATGCCGAGAAGAAAGGTTCGATCCCCACCGAGGGTGTCAGAAATGATTTCCCGTTTCGGTGCCTATTTCAAACCCAAAATAAATAGCGGCAAGGTGTACTCAGCTTTCACAAAAAATGAGAACCAGCCCCCCCGGGAACTGGAAAACCCCCACTTCAACTGAAAGTGGTTATAAAAATCTGTACCTTAGAGCATAATTTAACATTAATTTAACAAGTTTGTCTAATAGGAGAAAAATTATTGATTTACTCACACTCTATAAAATTAAAAATGGTACCTATAATAGATTGCTCGATGTTGCTTGAAACTATTAATTTTTTTGTTCCGCGACAGGGATCTCGTCAGATAGTTCCTTATCGCCCTGTAGCTTCCAACACTGTTGCAGAGTACAACAGTTGCATTAATCGCATGCAACGTATTGGTAACCAATATACGTTGGACTTTGATCCTTCTAATAATAATTTTAATAGGTACAGGACAGGTTTGAAGAGATTCTTTCTGCGGGGCCAATATTAATTGTTGTTTTACTTATGTATTATATGTAATTTTTTTTTTTTTAAATGAGTGAGTTTTGCATTGTATATCTGCTTTTGAATTGCAATTTTTTTCTTTTTCTTTTTTTGATTAAGCTTCTCGTAAATATATTGTTTTCACCATCTTATTTAATATTTCTGATATAAGTTATTACCTTACTATACTTAAGTTTTACCTACCTATTGTAAATTCTCATATTATCATTTTGTACTAGCATATATTTTTTATTCACTGTAATTTAATACATGTTGTTCTTTTTGGTATTTTTATGTATTTGTATTATTTTTGAAACTCTGTATCTATTTAATGTAAAAGGCACTAAGTGCCGTTAATAAATAAATAAATAAATAAACAACGGTAGGTAGTCACATTTAGTAAAATTTGCAGGAGACGAGTTTCAGTGAAAATGTGCACTTTTTTAAACCGTCATAACTTCTAAACTAGACGAGATATTTTTGATCTGTAAAAACTGTTTATCTTCTTTTATCGATATTTATTTAATGTGAAGTAATGTGAACAACGTATGTGGAACTTCCGTGGTTTATGCTCGCATTTTTATGTGCATCCCATATTTATTACACTTGATATCTCAGTAACTATGAGTCCGAGGACTCCAATATTTTTACCACTTATAGAACAGCTAATTATAATATTTTCTGCATCATTAACTGAAAAACGCAAAAAAGCGGACTTCCGTTGTTTATGCTCTAAGGTACAGAAATAAATATGTGTCGAATCGCCACATGCGACCCCTTCGGAGATAAAGCAGGCAAGAAGTTGCACTACATATGTGGCTTGGTTGCGTAATATCCGTAACATCCCTCAAGGGTGATCCTTTGTGTACTCACAGCAGGCACATCATTTTCAACTAAACCTGTCGTGCATTCTCTATAAGTCATAATGCCAAAGTTCAGAAACGTTAGAGGTGATATTCCCATGGCAACCCGACAACATGTCTAAATAATTTCGTCATACAATTTCAAGTTGAAGTGGCGAAGTATTTTGGTCCTTGGGGACCTGCACTGAACACCATTGCTGTATGCAATATCCCTGTTTGGATCTGTTTAAACTTGCACCACGTATTTCATGTGAAAGTGACCACAAGGAGACAATGTGAGCGCTGAAATCAGGGTTGGATATTCTGTCTTGTATCTGTAATCTAAGTTGCAGATATTTAAGGTTCTCCTTCCATGTATATACAAACCTAAAGAAGGTACATACTCGTACGGGTTGTGCTTACACAAGCTACATGTGTGTTTTCTTCAAGAATCCTGAGCGGGAGACACCCAAGGTGACAACACAATCTAGAGGTATATTACACTTGTTGAAGTGCCGCAGAGGTGTGAGTTTTTCCGATGTGGGGGTTGATGTCTTGATCCTTGGTTGCAGGATTTTGATAACCAGACCAGAGATGACTCTTGTATTCAATGTTACATGTATGATTATAAATTATGATATTTCATAATCTTTATTGAATCTAAATTGTAAAAATATTTTAAGATTTCAGAATTAAACTTCATGCACACCCGTAAACAAACACGTGTAAGTTTGTGCTTACTAAGAAATCTTAAAACCTACCAACCTTACCGCCTTCTCCTAAAACAGGGATGATACTGCAAAAGTGAATCAATTATTACAGTATGTATCCAAAGCATCAAACCAATCTATAAATCAAGGAAAAACTGATAAATGAATAAAAGTATACTTACAAAGCAAATAATTATTATTGAGGTTGGTATGGGGTTGACCACCCATACTGTAAAAAATGGTTCTCTTTGCCAATGTTACCCCTGTTTCAGGGAAGGTCGGCAAGAGTTGCAGGGCTTTTGTTCATTGGAGATTGGGTTTTTTTATATTGTAGGTCCACATGCGGCATGTGTGAGCGCGAAATTATGCGTGTCTGCTTGTGGAAATGCATTTAATATGAATCTCAAATGATACATATCTTTGCAGCTTAGATTTAGATTTAGAAACAAACTGTTGTAAAATATAAAAGAAAAATACCAGCCACTTTATCTTTCCTACCTTGAATTTTGATCCTTTTGTTGTTTTACCTCAGTTAGCCTCTGTAGATGAACGGAGAAAGTTCGATAGCGCTTAGGCAATGTAACTCAAAAAATGCGAAAATAAAACTGTGTTGTATAGAAAAGTTATTCTTAAATAAATTTTTAAATATAATTTGTTCTTCAATGAAAACAAAATTCATAACTACATACATACTTTAAAGATTATAAATAATGAAATTTCAATGACATTATGATGGTCCGAGAACGAAAATTTCCCACCCTTGCGCTGCCTTACATCCCCTAGAGATCTCGTGGAAGTGGCGTTTCACTTCAGTGGCCAGCCGCGACAGATGCTTGCGGAAGATGGCATGCAATCTGACGTGCCATCCCGAGAGGCGCTGCAAGCGATTCAATTAAAGCAGGATGTGTGAAACAGATTTTACAGCACCTGTGAATATGGTGTGAATATTTTTATGTTTTATGTTTAAAAGCAATGAAAGAAGAAAAATGCATTAACTTTAAATGCAGTTGCTATTTCACAGATAAACGTAGAGCAAATAAATGGGTCCAGAGTCTTTGTGAGCTCATGGCTTTGATTGCGGATCCATCCTAAAGAGAGCATAAAATTTGGCATGCACATTGCACAATGTACATTGTTAGGTTTTAAATGAAAAGGTACCTTTTAAGGTACCTACAGGATACTCACTCCGGCTAGCTTCCTCGGCATTACTCAGGGCGTGGATGTTCTTTCTTTGTGTTGCTTAATTTATACTTTGGGAAGGGCGGTATATTGAAACATGATTGAAAGGAAACAACAATAGGTTTATTAAACACTTACTAAGGGACTGGAAATGGGAAACAATAAATGGCCAGACCTGCTTCAGAAAACCTACACGTCACTTCACATCACTTTTCTGTTGACTGGAGTTCCGAACTAAGAGCCTGGGGTGACACCCCAGGCAGCGGCAGCTCACGAGGCTGACGCCTCCACACGTTTGGGCCCCTGAGTGAGCGCTCCTATGCACCCGTCCCTGGTCCACAAGGCGGATTCCTTTGATGGCAGGAAATCAAGTAGAAGGGGAGGGAGCCCCATTGAAATGCTCCCCCTCGCACCGCTTGTTGCTTGGCCGCCGACGTCTGACCCTGTTCACATCTTGCCGAGAACTGACGAGCGATAATCGACAGCCCGATTAGATCCCACGGCGCAGTTCGGTTGCTTCCGTGACCGTTCGGCTCTGTTCGTCCCACGAAACATACTGCACACACTTCAGGAATGTCATTTCTATGTTATGTAGAAAATTAACATAACAACATAGCTGCTGTAATCTATCTATAATCGAAGTTGCAAAGATATGTTACATTTTAGATTTACCTATATGAAATGCATTTCTTATAAGTAGACACGTATATCGAGTACGTAATCTTTAAAAACCAAAAGTGAATCGGCCAAAAAGTGTACCTGTCAGACGCTCCGTAGTCTAGTTGTAATACATTGGACTCGTAAATGAAAGGTCGTGGGTTCGAATCCCAGCGGAGCTCAAAAATATACCATTTAAGTATATGTTTTCAAATATTCTCTTCTCTGGGTTGAAAAGTCCCCAAAGGTCCATCCAGCCTTACAGCAACTGTGTCTTGCTTGAGAATTGATGCTTTCTATAGCGACGACCAAGCTTGCAGAGGGCTCTTGAGGTGTGATTCACACAAAAACAGCGCTCACCGAATAAATCATCCCAATATTATTTTTCTTATTTATTTTTAATTTTCGTATGTAGGTAGGTATGAAATACTTTCCTTTTATTCTCTAAAAATATCGGCGTCCATTTAGCATGCCCGCCGAGCGTGAAGTCTCCATTAAGCCGCTATCTTTACGCTTTGATTGTTTTTGTTTTTAAAATAAAATATTATCAGGCATTACTCTCCCGTGAAAATAAAAATTTTAACGTCGCGATAAACCAATGAGGCTCCAAGTAAGAAAACGAGTATTTTTATTCAGCATTGTTAAGTTGGAAAAAGGATTAATGTCTTTCTATTCCTAAACAGTATTTTCTTCAAATGGACTCAGCACATTATTTGACATAGGCAATATTGTGACGTCACCCGGCCGGGTTCCTAGGAAATACGAAAGCAATTTTTTTGTTATTTTTTGCCAAGGATGGCAGCCCCATACAAGACTAACGTTTGCTGGCCGAGAAAAAAGTTCCGAATGCAAAAACGTTCTTAATCCATTATTGACCACCACTTGACCACCTTTAATAAGACAATATAACAACGTATTCTATGTTTAAAATATTCGAAAATCTTTTCGAGGAATCCATGATCATCATTTTTTGTATGAAAAATTTACGTTAGGCGGTTGAGCCATAGATTTGCTGTGTGAATAACAACCTGAGGATTTAATTTAATATTCTTAGGGCTAGTAAAAGAAGAGGTAGTAGCATAATTTTTGTACTTTTTGTTGTGAAGAAATAAAACTTTTCCCTGAATGAGGTCCGCACGTGAATTGACATAGACAATATTGCGTCGTCAGCCCACTGGGTTGCTAGGGAAAATGCATACAATTTATGTTGTTGTTGTTGTAAAGACGGCAGTCTCATACAAGACTGACGATTGCTCACCGAAGAAAAAGTTTCAAACTCAAAAATATTCCGACATCATTTATGATGATGTAATTCTCTTTTAAAAAAATTAACCAATTTTGGCACCTGTGAAGAAATGAAAGTGTTCCCTGAATTCTAAGGATATGCTACAATGTCAAATATTCTCTGCATTTTGTTGTGACATAGACTTTTTCTACACAAAAGCTGGAAAATATGGAAAAATAGAATGATCAGAATATAATATGGTATCGTAAATACCTACCGCTGTGTGCACACTTTTTATACTTCCATCAGGGTGGTACGACTGATTTCAGATACGGATTGCTTTGTCAGCGCTTTTGGAGGGAAGTAAATACACGGGGATTTTTTTTATCTGAATGAAGTTAATTCACGCGTTAATAATTCACCATTAAATTTCGAGAACAAAACGAAGGCAGAGCTGTATGTGTAAATATTATACTACTTTATATATATCATGTACCTACCTTTGAAGCGTCACATCCATTGGTCACATCTGAAAAAAAATATGACGGTGCCTTCATACCCTCCATATCTCCAATCTAAGTTGCAAGATATATTAACATTTAAAAACATATTAAATGCATGCCCACAAACAGGCGCATGCAAGTTCCCTCTTACAAAATAATGCTACATGTGTACTTACAATTCAAAAACCAAACCTCAAATGAACATAATCCCTGCAAATTTTGCTGACCTTCCCTGAAACAAGATTTATGTTCATTTGAGGTTGAAATTTTAATTTGCAAGTACACATGCAGCATTTGTAAGGGCAAACTTACACGTGTCTGTTTGTGGCATGCCTTTAATATTCATTTCAAATGTTAATATATCTTTGCAAATTAGATTATAGATTGTAGACTAATGTTTATGTTATTTAGATTAGCTGTCAATTTACATTGGAACAGTATGTATACAAAGAAAGTGTGAAAGGAAAAAGAGGGAAGGGACGACCGAGAAAAGTATGGAGGGATCAGATTGAGGAGATTGTGAAAGAATGGGATATACAAAGTGAGCGTAAAAGAAGAAAATGCATGAAAAAAGTGATGGATATAAAAGGATTAAAAGAGGTATGTCAGGATAGGAAAAAATGGAGGCAACTCTGCAGAGGCTCTGGCCACCCCTAGCGGAATGGCGACAGAGTTACAATTACAGTTACAGTATGAACCATTGGCGTGAATTTAGTAGATAATAGACTATAGACATGCAAATCCTTCCGAGACAACACTGTTAGAAGTTCCTCTATATGCGCTGCTTTATTTATTTTTACTTTGTTGAAACAAATCTTTGTTACATAGTTTCAGTTGATTGAAAAGAAATCTCCTTGTAACTAGTGTAAGCACGCTTTGTTGGCTGATGGCATTAGGGGTAGGAACAGCTTGCATCTCCACCCTCCTCTATGATTCTGGCCGCGTACGAATAATTAGATTTGGTCACCCACTTATGTCCTGCTAAGTGAATGGACGAGCGATAAAGACCGTGTGTGTTGTCGAGGCTGTACGAATACTGAGCTACGTGGTCATATAAACAGAATATCTCTTTCGAAATACGAACTCATGATATAAATAAAATCAATTGAAGATTATCTTGTATATATTAAATGCTTTGTGTATTAACACTACAAAAATTGATTACTATACCCGTACTCTTAGTACGAGTTGCAAAACTTGAGTAAAGTAAAGTTTACGGAAAGTATTAAAGAGTGGTTTTCCCCAAAATCTGCCATATTTGTTTGTTTGAACATGTTTTTCTTCCTCACTGTTACTCTTTTGCTAAAGACCATAAAGCATTTTTTCGTAAAATGCAGGGTGCAAGCGCGAACTTATATGTACATGTCTGCTTGTGGAAATGCATGTACTATGATTTTAAAATTTAATATATCTTTGCAACTTAGATTACAGATAGTCTGAAAACCGAAAACCGAAAAAGTGTGTGTTTTTTTTAAAAAAATAGTGAAATTATAGATTATCACGAGTAAGGAGAAACTTGTTTTTTTATTTTTGAAATAATAAAATAAGAAAAAATTATGTAGTGAGCTCTATTTTCATATGAATTTAAGCCCTCTGCGAGTTTGGTTGCCGCTTTAGAAAGCGCCAGTAGTCAAATAAGACCCAGCTCTTGTAAGGCTCGATAAACCATTGGTGAATGGTCTTTGATAATGGTAGATGAATTTTTACACCCATAAAAGAGCATATTTGCAAATCAAATGTTATTTGTGTACTTCTTCTCTGAGAATCGGATCCACTACCTTTTGATTACGAGATCATAATAAAAGCCACTATGTAGACTACGGACTGGTTAAGTAAAAAGGGAGTAATCATTTATATCCACGTTTTTATCAGCATGATGTCGACAAAATTATGTCGTCACACTGCCGAGTTGCTAAGGATAAGACAAATCTATATCTTGTTTTTGGTTGCTTCGGTCCCGAGTCACATAGACCGATGACGTTTACCCAACGAGAAAAAAATCTAATTAAAAAAATTGTGCCGAATCTATTTGTATGAAACACTTTTTATTGTCAGTCAAGTATTATCAGCTGTTCACGCGTTTGTGGGATCGCTTTGCTATCGGATGACAAGATCTATAGATTTGACAAAACTGTACACCCACGTCAGAATAGCTTTTGTAATAATCTAATCTATAATAATCTATAATCTAAGTTGCAAGGATATATTCATTTAAAGCTCTCAAATGCATGCCCACAAACTAACACGTGTAGTTCGCGCTTACAAATAAATAGTGTTACGAATGTGTTTTTGTGTGTCTGTCTATTTTTACTTGTGTGAGTGTGTCTGTGTCTCTAGATGTAGGTGTTTAACAAATTATACTTGTGTTTGTTTGATGGTGTGAGTATTCACTCGAAAATTCTAAATATAATATTCTGGCAAAATCACGCATGTTCCAGTTTCCGATGTTTCAGAACCACTGTTATGCCATGGTATAAAAAGAGCCAAAGCTGTCTGTAGCGTGAGACTTGTATCGGAGCTGGCCAGCAATACAGGACAAAAGTTAACTCTGTAAATGAACCAAATGCGGACGAAATCTTAAAATAAATTAAACGAATTTTTTTATTAAATTGAACCCGTAAATCATAACAATGGCTATAAGGTAAGTATTTTATCAACTCTCCATCCTAAACATGAAGTTTCCAGATGAAAGCTTTCTTTGGTATTAAAATCCAGATCTCCTTAACTGCACTGCGCTTATGATCATTGTAGTATTGTTCAATGAAACAACATATTTTTATGATTCCACATATTTTACAGCTTAAACCATTTTAAGACTTTATGAACCGCGAGCTCATTTCCAATCTTGCGCTCAGCCATGGCCCGTAAACTAACGGAGGGAGTTTCCGTTGTGGTTAAAAAGATAATAACTTTAATTTAATAGCGCATTTGTTGGGATTTTATATGTCGAGTTTCAAATAAACAATCAATTGTTGTGGGGAATTTATTCATATAATGACTGTTTTATCAAGAAGTATTTTATCAATGAGGTCCGAACATTCAAAATCCCTCGGCTTGTGGTAACACCGATAGTAAATTCCCGATAATCAGGAAAAAAATATTAAATAATTCGATGCTCGTCGGTCAAAGATGGAACTTTCAATTTCATATTTTTTTTAACAATAATACTAATATAATTTGTAGAAAGTATTTATTGTTACGAAATCACATTAAAACCTGAATTTATTGCATATTAAAATGTACCTATTCGGACCTTCATATACGTCAAACTGAAATGGTTGATTTGGATAATTTCAATGATAAATTTACGTTTCTAAGTGTTCACGAACCGTTACCAAGATGAACAAAAAAGAAATAGAAAAAAGTACCTTGTTCAAATTTTATAAATAGTTTTTTTAATGATTTCTTCATAAAAACATATTTTTCTTACACCAAATTATTTCCTCGTTATAAAACAGAAACCATTTCATTTTCTTCTCTATCTGGCTTAACTTCCACAACCATAAGGCTTGCTCCATAATTCCCCGCTTCAGGCTTAGAGAACACCATCTTGTGCTCAACCAGATACGTTTGATAGAACTTCTCAGCCAATTTCTTGAAGCCAAGACTCTCAGCCACATTCTGGGACATCCTGGAGTTGAACACACCCGAGACTATGGGGATCTTCAAGGCTTGGGAAAGACGAGTTGCTGCTTTGTAGATTTCAGTCAAGATGATTTCTAGAATAAAAAAAACGATTTCAATTGAAATTCAAGCTTTTAAAAAGACAAATTCTTTTAACCTGCAAAAGTGCACAATATATTTTTATTTTGGACGTATAATGAAAAATGAAAAATATTGCTTGATACATGTTATAGCACACGTCTTAGGAAATAATTGAGAGACGACAGGTTCCAGGTTGAAGAAATTATTGGCTAAATAATACTTTTTTGTGCTTCACTTGGAATCGAAACGACTAACTTTTTTTGCAAGCCTGAAACATCAACCATTATACAACAAATAGTTTAAGAAAGTTCTTGATAACTACTAAATAAAAATACTTTTAATATTTCCATTAACTCCTATCAATCAGTCGTCGATACTCAGAGTAGAGAAAAGAAAAAAAAATCAAACGTATTTTTTTTTTTTTAAATTAATGACAAAAATGTGATCTTCTTCGATTTTTTTCACCAAAATTTCAGGACAGTATCAAACATATGCGGCCACTTATAAATTGATGTAAGAAATGCGCACGATATTTTGCGGTACCTTATTATTCTTTTACCTTCCCCTCACCTTGGTCTTTCTCCCCCCATTTCTTCTGTCTGTCCACCCAGGGGCGTACTCCGCGGCCGAAGCTCGCCGCGTTAATTGAAACTGAGAGCTTAAATATTTGACGAGCTTTTTGGGGAAACGCAAAAGGTTGCCAAACGCAAAATAGGTGCCTCGTGTACATCGCTCCGTTCCCGGTATTGATTTCTGAAACGTGGAAGTGAACAAAAAAGACATGGAAAGTTTTTTTTCCCGACAAAAGTGGGATTTTTAAAGTAGATAGATATTCCAAGAACTCTAGAATTAAAAAATGAAATTTTGATCAGGTGTTTTCCACAGAAAAGAGGACACATTAAATACTTGTTTTGTATGAATCATGTTCTAAGAATTTAAATTCAATTATGCGTATTTTTTAATGGAAAATTCGTTACTGTAAATAGAAAGTTGCGATTATCAGCAAATGAATTTTTTAGAACTACTAGGTAGCAAGTGAATTTCAAAATATGTACAAAAAAAAGACTCTGACGTTGGGAACACGTCAAAGAATGAACTATATGTCAACAATAAAAAAGATCTACAGTATATAAAGTAGATCTTACCTTACCTATTTGAAGATAAGACAGAATAAAATATGGCGGTGCCTGAAGCGCTTGATATTTGATACACCGCCATGCTTTATTTTATCTTATCTTCAAACAGATACGGTAAGATCTACCGACGACTTTTACCCCGCGACTTCTACCCCTGGTGTTTAGGGAAAATACCCTGTCTGGGAATTCCTTAATAAGACGTTAAACATTTCAAGGCCGTCTCTATTAAGTCTAAGCAGGAGGTTTTTTCTTCACAAGGATCATTCGCAAGGAAGAGATGTTTTAATAATTTATTAAGTTTCCACAAAATGGGGATTGGTATCTTACGTAGCCACTCGCGCCTTCAACTGCTGAAATTGAAACAATTTCTTTATCGAAATAACCTAAATGTTTGGGATAAAATATTCACTTTGGGTTTTTATGTTGTAGGTTCACATGCGGCATATATAAGCGCGAACTGATACGTGTTTTCTTGTGACATTGCATATAATGTTAGTCCCCAATGTTACATATCTTTGCAACTTAGATTAGATTAGACTTCATCATGGAAATGCGAAGATATCTTGCACTTGTGGTAGATTGGATGTTCTATTTTCTCTTAGTTTATATTTTAAAGATAACAGGTACCAAACGATTTCGGTTCTCAGACCATTATCAGACCTATACAAAACTTGGAAAACAGAACAAAGTTTGTTTTGTTTTGTTTTGCAAGCAATGCGAGTATTTATATGTTGATGTATTACTTTACACCTTCATTGTTCTATCTATCTACAATCATAGTTGCAAAGATGTATTACATTTGAGATTCATACTAAATGCATGTCCACAAGCAAAAACGTGTGAGGTCACACTTACAAATGCAGTGTATTTACAAATTAAAATCCAAACCACAAATGAACAAACCCTGCAACTTTGGTCTACCTTCCCTGTAACAGGGATGCCATTGCCAAAGTGAAGAGCTTCATATACCAACTTATAAGTCAAAGAACAGTTTATATATGCTCTTAGTTACATACTGTTTACCATGATCGATCAATTTAATGGAAATGTTACGATTTTGTAAAACTAAGGTTTCTGTTAATTATGTTATCCTTGTTTACATTTTCTTACGCGAAAACATGTTTGTTATTTTCTGAATGAGAACACGTAAATCTAAAACAAGACAAAACATTTACAATGCAGTAAATTTTCAAGGGCATTCTCAATTGTATTCCATGAAATTTCACCTACAAAGAGATTGATCTTGAAGTAGATCAAGACCTTCATGAAGAAGAAGAAGTAAAGGCTGTATGTAGGGAGAAGTAAGCTGGAACTAATTGTGTTGAAAGGATCCCGGAACAATGGCTCCCCATGTCAAGATCGCAATCCCGATTCGCATTGTTTTATTGTGAAACATTAATTAATAGCCATCAGCAAATGTAACAGAAGCGACTTGGGTATTTTACTTCAAGGCTGATTTCTTTTTTTTGTCAATACGAGCTATAGAGTTATGTACTTTATAATCTGTAATCTTAGTTGGCAAGATCTATCATTTGTAATATAAGTTGCAAAGATATATAAGATTCATATTAAATGCATTCCCATAAGCAGACACGCTTAGACATACCGCATGTGGATCTACGACTAAAAAACCCAATATCAAATGAACATAAGCCTTGCAACTATTGCCGGCCTTCCCTGAAACAGGGATGACATTGGCAAAGTGAAAAATGACTAAAAAAAAACGCAACTAAGCTACACATAAAGTGTAACTTCTTGCCTGGGCTACATGTGGCGATTCACAACCTATTTATTTATACGGCTAAGGGGGCCGGCCTCACACCAACCACTTTAATTTGAAGTGGGGGTTTCCCAGCTCCCGGGGATCGAACCCTTGCTCTCGGCATGGAATGCAAGTATTTTACCAACTTGAGCTATCGACCCGAGCTTGGTCGTCGCTACAAAGCGCCAATTTTTCAGCTAGACTCAGTTGCTGTAAGCCTGGATGGACCTTTTGATGACCGGTCTTTGGTAAAGATTTACGAAGTTTTCATAAATCTTTCTCATAATGGAAAAATATTTTTTTGTGGTGTTTGTGATGTTTTGTCATGTTATGTTCTGTCTTGTGTTGTTCTGCCATTGTGATGTAACGTGACGTGAGGTTTTGTCATGTGATGCTCTGTTATGTGTCGTTATGTCATGCCTTGTTTTGTCACTGTGCCGTTTCACCACGGTACCTCGTAGAATATTCCTCCAGTGTCAGTACAAGATAGACTAGGCAATGACTCAACGATTCTGCAGTTTTGAACCTCTCACTCACCTTCTCTAAGGTGTCATAGCTACCTCAAATTTGGCTAGTCTTCCAATCAAGATTTCTTAAAAAAAACCTTTTTTTTTCTAGTTTAAAATTGTTTGAACTCTTTTGTCTATATTCTTGAATATATTTCCAGCCCGGCTGATATTCTTCTAATGAAACTAAGCCTTGGGAAAAATTCCACGTGCCCACCATTCAATATTCCATAGATTCCAGTCAATTTTTGCCGGCGAGGCTCCGCGCGGGTTTTGGCAAAACGCTCCGAATTTTCCTACCATGCCATCAAATTATAATTTAATATACCAAACCTAAAAGGGAATTTCATTATGGCGCTTACCTCTCGTGAGGTTTTCTTTTTATTCTGCCATGCAAAAAAACGAACTAAGAATTCGCATTTTCTCACTTTCAATAATTTGATCCAAAAATTATCAACTTTCTTTTGCCATAGTTGGTACTTACTCGTACTGTATGTGTGTGAAAGCATACAAATTTAACATGCTTAAAATAGATACACAAAATCCAGACTTTTGCTTTTTTTTGTTTGTTTCCCCGGGAGCTGGGAAACCCCCACTTCAACTGAAAGTAGTTGGTGTGAGGCCGACCCCTTACCCTTAAAAATAAATAGGTCCCGAATAGCCACATGCGACCACTTCGGGGATAACGCAGGCATGAAGTTATACTATATATGTAGCTTAGTTACGTTTTTAAAAGTCACGGCTCTTTCATTTAATTCTGACTTGAGTATTTTATGTGACAATAAAATATATTTTTAAATAGTTTATTGTTTAAAAGTTTTTAATTTGAAGTATATAACTTTATTGTGTCAAAAGGCAATCTCTTTTGTCTTTTTAACTGATAAAAAAGACTTCATTCACAAAAATAAGAAATCTTTCAAAGAAACTTCATTTAAAAATCTAGTGCTAAGTCAACTGCTTCGCTCGTTGTATGTTCTTTTTACAAAATTCCCTTTTAAAAAAATACCAAAAATCCTGAGAAAAAGTCCCGTAAAAAATGTGCTACAAAAAGGGCATCAAATTATTTTTCGCACTGTAGAGGGCTAATTTGCGAACCTTTATTTTACGGCGCTAAATAAATTATCGTAGAGTTAAAGAGCAAATAAGAGCGCGTGATTTATCTTGCTCGTAGAGGCCTCGTTACTTGCTACGCCTGCTACGAAAGCCTAGAGGAAAAAAGCTATATGCTACGCCGAACTGAGATAGTATCGATTTAATTTTTGTTTCAGTAGGTAAATTCGATGTATTTTCTGGTTTATTAAATTTTAGTACTTCATATTTTTTGTATTTTGAGATTATAAAGATAGTAAGGGCCTGAAATCTGAACGGGCGTAGACAGATCTTACCGTAGCTATTTGAAAATAGAACTCAATAAAAAATGCGGTGTTTAAGCAGTTGATATATTCTGTATAGTACAATGATTAGCTGTTTACACGCCACCATGTTTTATTGCGTGCTATCTTTAAAAAAAGACGGTAAGATCTGCCAATACCCGTTGAGACTGCAGAAGTTGGAACGGCTCGTTGTAAACGGTGGCTTAGAGGAGAAGAGATGAAGAGGAAAATTTTTCACCCAGTGAGACGATCAAATGAAGACAACAGCGGCACGTCGGTGGTTGAAATGCTATGAGAAGGTTAATCAAGAGAGAACTGTAAAACAGATTGCTACCACAAGGGTCACAACTCTCAGCATAGAGGAATAAGATGTATAAATTTATGCTTCTGGTTCGTAATCTGTAGGATCAGGGTTAAATTTTCCGTGGAGCACAAAAAATATCATTTACTTTTGAAACATGCTTTTAGCTAGGCAAAAAAAAAACTATTTTTATAAATGACCAATCAGAGAAAGTTCACCCAGGCTTATGGAAACTGGGGTTTGCTTGAGAAAAGACGGGGGTGTTAAATAAATATCCAGATTGTAGATTACCTGTTTTAGAGTATTCTGGATCAATAACCACGTGATAGATCTTCAAATATTTCAATGTTTCATAAATTTCATGGATGTTGGCCATCTTCTCCAGAGCATTTGTAAAAGTGATGATTGTGGAGTAAACTTTGCCGGTCGTCAATTTTGTCTTACTGATTGTCCTTGAAAATCCACCTAAAAATATAATCAAAATGAAAAATTTTTTTTGAAGAGAAACGCGATTCAGTAGGTAGAGTGCTTGAGTTCCATGTCAGAAAGCTAGAGTTCGATACCCACCAAAGGTGTCAGAAATGATTTCCCGTTTCAGTGTTTACTTCAAGTCAAAATAAAATACTGGCAAAGCTAACTCAGCCTTCAAAAGAAATGAGAACCAGTTCGCGTAAAAAGATAGGCTCCACACACCACACGCAACCCCTTCGAGAGCAACGTTGTAAGATGTTGCACTGTATTTTCAGTTTAGTTTCATTGCTTTGCACACAACTTCAAGAAACTTTGAAAACTTATACCCTTAATCTTTGCTCGTAACGATCTTCAAACTAATATTTTAACAAGAAACGCAAGAATGGGGGTTGAAAATCGAATTATTGAAAAGGTTTGATTTGAATACAATATTTCTACTTTTATCCACCACCCTGATGATGCCCGCTGCCATAATTCTTTCAGTTTCCTCTTCCACAGCCACCAGACAGGTCTTGTCCTTCATCTGGATGCGAGCATTGGTCAGGAATTCTTCCATAGACTCTTCATCATCAGAAATTCCAGCGTATTTATATATTGTCTAAAAAAATAACAATTATCGCCGTTGAAAAATGTGTAATCGTGTGTCATCTTTAGAAATCTATGACCCATTACATAACCTTTAATTTAAGTCTGAAAGATTTAAACTTATTCAGATAAATGTATGCTCATAAGTAAACACGTGTAAGTTCGCGCTCACACATCGTCCCTCCAGTGCTTGTTTGGCTTATATACCATTTGATTTAATGATGACCTTTCAATGAAATCGTCTTAAGAATCACATTCAACACAATCTAAGCTAAGAAAAACACGCAAAACACGATAATGGGAGAGTTTTAAAAAATATTTTGAAATCAATTTCCAGTTTTCATAAGACATATTGGTCCAGTATACGTACAAGCATTGCTCATGTGAAATTACTTCTGATGGACACTAAGTCAAACAAACACTAAGGAGACAACTTGTTGCATGTGTACCTACTTAAAAAACAACACATATCTCAATTGAATTTAAGCCCTGCAACGCTTCCTCGAAATAGGGGTAACATTCACAAAAGTAAACCAATTTTAAAAATATGTGGGTCAGCTTAATCCAATGGTTTCCAAACTTTATGCTACCATGCCTCCCCAAAACAGAATTTATTTTTCGCGCCTCCCTCCCTAGGTTTTTTTGGAAAATTGAAGATCATTACCAAATATATTGTCGACGGGAAGGGGTTGGGCATTCATTTTGTCCATAAAAATCGTGTCACCGGGGAGGGGGGGGAGGGCTCCCCTCCCCCCCTCCCCCCCCCCGTCACGACCCCCCGGTCACGTTGAAAAGTTAACTCCCTCAAAAAAATTTCGCGCCTCCCTTTTTATTTTTTTATTTTAATTACTAATACTTTTATGCACATTTTTGGCGCCTCCCCTGGCCATACCCTGGGAGGCGCGCCCCCCCAGTTTCATCGAGCGTTTCATTTCGTTTTCATTTCGATCAGGGAGCGCATGGCTGCGCGGTGGCTCGTCCCGGACCACTTCACCAGCCAGTTCCTCACTGGTCACGGGAAATTTGCGCACTACCTTTTAGAACGGGGCGTCATCTCTCAGGGTGGAGGGGAGTGTTTGTGCGGACCCATTGCCCAGGACGTGCGGCACGTCCTGTGGGATTGCCCTCTGCTGCACTCTCAACGAGAGCTCCTCATCGACGCAGTCCGGCCGGCCGGTTCCGGACCGGTCGGCTACGCGGACCTCGTTGCCAGTAGAGCCAACTACCTTGCATTCCGCCGCTTCTGCCAGTCCTGGCACGAGTTCGCAGCCGCGGGCTCAAGACTGGGCAGAGGTGACCATTAGCCCTCAGTCAGTCCTCGCGACACCCATACATATTGACGTATGTACACCCATAACTTACTGCGCTCAGCGCGGATGGCAACTCGTTCGATACACGTCAATGAAGGGCTCCCGTCAGGCACATTAGCTTCAGTAACCTCGACGTTCTGGGGAGGGTGGGACTTCTTAGAGTCATGCGTTAGCCCCTGATTTGAGGATCCTCTTTTTCCTTTCTTGAGTAGAGTAACTTTAGCTGATTAACTTCAACGGGAAGGCCTTCCGCCGCCAAAAAAACATTGCAAGTGAAGTATCACCAAGTGAAGCGACTCCGCATGAGTTGTATGAACTTGGTGGGTGGAGGTGGGTAAAGTGCCTCCCCAGTTTGGAAACCGCTGGCTTAATCTAAACTGATGCACATAAATTATAAAAAAACGTTGAGCAATATTATGTATATAGATCCTTCTGACACATTCAAATGGGACACGTGTTAGATAAGGGAAGTTAAGTTTAATTTATGCATAATTTATGTTGAAGAATATACTACTTCTTTTATTTAAATGTAGATGTTAAATTTATTTTTGAGAGTATTTTTATATTTATAACGTTAAAAAAAACTATTACTTACATCAGAAATAAAGAAATAGTTTTTAAAAAGATCCAGAGCTTCTTCATATTTTTTCTCCCGGAGATCTTCAACCCTGAACTTTATTCCATGTCTGATCCATATAAGAGGAGCCTTGATCCTCGCCTCCAGTTCATTCGCCTTGTCTTCCTCGGTCTTCTCATTCTCAGCCATCATTCATACCTTCTTCTTACTCATTCTTCTATTCTTCAGCCTTCAGTCTGAAAAAAAGAAGAACCTACATTTTTTTAAAGAAATGTTTTTAATAAATTAGGTCCACTAATTTGAAAACATCACAAACTATGTGACGTCACCCGGCCGGGTTGTAAAGGCAAAGGCTAACGATCTAAAGAATAGATATTTTATTTAGATCGATGCTATTTACATACATATAACATTGTTACATGAACGCTGAAGTAAGACAAAAAATAAAATATGGGACATCCGTTCCATATTTTAATGTTGACTTCATTTAGATACACACAACGAGGTCCCATCATTTTAGAAATTGGAACGTTTTTTCTAGGCGACAAACGTCAGTCTTGTATGGGACTGCCGTCCTTAGCAACCATTAAAAAAATATTTGTATTCCTTTTTTCCTAACAACCCGCAGGGTGACGACACAATTTTGTTCATGTCGGTTCACGTGACCACCTTATTATGGAAATTATTTATTCAAAAATGCATATATTTTTATTTAAAGAGAGAAAATTAAATGATATTAATAAGTAAAAATAATATTAGATTAAAAGAATTTCAATTAAGAAAACTGACACATTATTAATTAAGTAACACAAAAAAGACGAAATGAAGAAAGCATTTAATTGGAAAATATAATTTTCAATATGAATTTCATTGAACACATTTAAATTTAATTTCTGACGTAAGACCGCTCCTTCTTTTTTTTTTACAAAAGTAAATGAAATTTGAGTTCTGAATTTTTCAAAGAATGTACAATAGACGAGAAATTCAAAATTTTGTGTACCTCACTAAAATTGAAAAAAAAAATACATTGTTTCGATTGATTGCCGCTTGTACATACATGTGCGCAGGTACTTCTCTAGACGATCATACAATGCTAAATATTTTTTGTTGCGGAAAGTGCTCGTCGATACGTATGTAAAGTTGTTGTGTTATTTTTGCCGATAACGGCAGACTGCAAGGCGTTATTTTATTAAAAATCTTCAGTGAAATTTCTTCCTTACATGGGCTCTGTATAAAATATTCCTTTTGGCGGCAACCTGGCGGAGGTAACAAAGCCAAAGAGATATAAAATGTGGAAAAAATCTTTTAAAGGCTTTCATAAAGCCCATGGATAAAGAGTAGTGCCGGATTTGAGTTGCATCTGCCTAGCATGAATGGCAATTGGGTACCCTTTTGTAATGTTTATAGAAATTTCCTAAGAATTGCAAAAGATTATTAGATCCGAAATGCATTAAAAAGAGATGTTGTTTTTTCTTAAAAAAAATGACAGTTTTTAGATGAAACAAGTAGATGCCATAAGTATGTAGTAGAAAGTAGGTTAACTCCAATCGTTGCGCATAAAATACCCAACCACCTAAAAAATAGAAAAACAGATGGTCCTCTGCATCACAGGAGGAAGTTCTGAAATAAGCAGATATATGCTCTAAAATAAGTATAAGAAAAATAAAACCGATATCCTAATTCTCACGCTACCTTTGCTTCTGAGACAAAAGTATTATCGTTTTGAAGAATAGATTTCAGGCACAACCTGAACTATCAGAGCATTGAAGTACGTAACGACTGTCTCTAAACCAACCACAAAAATGTTTAAAAAACGCACCCCGTTTTACTCGTCCATTGATAAATTGGTCACACGACAGTTCGTCTAAACGACTTCTCGGTCAGCGACATTTTGGTCACGGACAATATTGTCCCACGGACAGCTCCATCTGTGACCGATTTGTAGTGGAACCCTTTTTTACGCAAAAAAAAAAAAACGCAACTAAGCTACACATATAGTGTAACTTCTTGCCGCGTTATCCCCGAAGGGGTCGCATGTGGCGAGTTGAACCTATTTTTTTTTACAGGTAAGGGGGCCGGCCTTACGCCAACCAATTCAGTTGAAGTGGAGGTTTCCCAGCTCCCGAGAGTGCTGGTACTCATTTCTTGTGAAGGCTGAGTAAACCTTGCCGGTATTTTATTTTGGGGTTTGAAATAAACACCGAAACGGGAAATCATTTTTGACACCGTCGGTGGGATTCGAACCCGAGCTTTCGGCATGGAATGCAAGCACTCTACCACCTGAGCTATCGACCGGACTTTTTTACGTTTTTTATTATTATATTTTCAGTGTAAGTTTAAATCCGGCAGTATTTACGGTTTCATCGCAAGAATGCACTAGTCTCTGAGTGCGCGTATATGCGAGTCTGGCACTAGCGCGGCTCTGCTGGGATATAACCGTTTGCAAGACTTACCGCCGCAATATAAAGAGGATCCGGGGACCCCGGTGCAAGTGCATTATTATATTATACACTCCCCGTGCACTAAATGCGAAAGGTATTCCTCGTAATTATGATGAAATAGCACTCAATAGATGCGAGAATGCGCATCTCAATGCTAAAGTTAAAATGAATGCTGTAATGTATTTAATTAATTATATGTCAGCAAGATCATCCACGACACTTAAAGGTACAGTGAAAATATGCCGTATCTATAAAAAGTGTGTCCCTTCTACAACACAGTTGTGGTTGGTTAACGGATAGTCGTAATTTATTTCCGTTTACATTGCTTAATTCACAGGTTCGTATGAGGCTGATCGACCATACTGTAAAAAATGCTTTACTTTACCAATATCACTCGTGTTAAAAGGTAGGTCGATAAATGGTGAAGGTGTGTATTATAAGTATTTACAATTTCAAATCCAATCTCAGGTGAACATAGCCCTTTAAATTTTGCTGAGCTTCCCTGTAACATGGGCTGGCCTTGGACCAATCACTTCATTTGAAGTGGGGGCTCCCTAGCTCCCGAGGAGGCTTGTTTTCATTTTAGTGAAAGCTGAGTAGGCTAGCGGTATTTTTTGAGTTGAAAATAAATACTGAAAAGGAAAATCATTTGTGACATCTCGGTGGGGAACTAACGCTTGCTCTTGGAATGGGACGCAAGCATTTTACCAACTAAGCTATCGACCGGACTACAGAAAAAAATACAACTTTTTTGTATTAAAAATAATTGTTATAGAAGAAGATACAAAAAAACAGATAAAACAAAAATAACGTGTTAACAATAGACAATAGCACTTCATTATTTCAGTCATTTTTGTGGTTTGTCGTAAAATTGAAAATTTATCGAAATCCTTTTTTTGCATGAAAAAAGAGAGAGAGAGAATGGAAATACAAGATAGAAAGAGAGAGGAAAGAGTCTGTAATCTTCACGTTACACACAATCATTATTTAAAAAAAATCCCGAAAAACAATTCACGGGTCCCACGAAAAGGGTCCTCAATAAAATATGGGCCGTAATCCACGCGTGATAAGGCCCAGACCCAATATTTGGCCCAAATTTACCTTATTTCACCCAAGGTAAAATACAGGGACAGGGTAAAATAAAGGTAAAAGGGTCAAATGATGGGCCCTGAATTTGTATTCATGTTTTCCTTTTGTACTTAGTGTATTAATTAGCATAAGAAAATGTTAGTGAATTGTTTTTCGTCAAATAATCCCAGAATAATGAGGCCTTACATATCGTCCGCGGAATAATGACGGGCTTTCATTTAAAATCTGATTAAAAATGTAAATTTTTACTTGGATAAATGATAAAATATTATGAAAGACTATAACGGAACAATGAAATTGACTAACTAAACATTAAACATTGTAGTCAAACTGTGGTATTATTTTGCCCATGTCACCTTTACTACGTATATGTGTCTTGAAGAAAGAAAGGCGACAATCTTTATATTTTATTTATTTCTATAAAATAAATACATAAAAACATAAACTATGATAATCTCTTTCTTTCAATATATTTAGTTCGCACAAAATTCACGTGTAGAAAAAAACATGGTTGCCGTCGATAAATAGTAGGAACCGGAGTATTTCTACATCAAGTGTTACAGTCACGCCCCTTTTGTCACAAGAGTAATAAATAGACAACAGTAAATTCGAACTCAATCAGAAGGTAGCAGAGCTTCAAAGAAGTTACTCACGAAGCGTAAGCAAGAAAAAAATAATAAAACCACAAACGACCACGGTCCAAGCCCGGAAAAACTATTTCAAGAAAAAAAAAACACTGCATCTATATGTAATCTTAAATTTATGTAAATTTTGACGTATTATTGAACTTTAAATTATGTCTGCAAATATTTCCATAACATTTTTTTTTTCTAAAAAATGTGAAAACACATTAAAATAAGATATGAAAAACTTGTTTTCAAAGTGGTTTCTTTTTAAGTTAAAAAAAGAACTATTAAAACATCATTAATATATTTTGTTCGTAAGCAAACACTTGTTTTCCTGAAAATTCATATTCTTGGATGAGGGAGCTTGGAAGAGAAAACCTTAAGTTAATTTCCTTAAGAAAAAATGGTAGAAAGCGAACCCGGATAGCGGAGCTGGAAAATCAAAACAAAATTTTCCGGAAAACTTCGGTAAATGAATTTATAAAGTTACCATGTAAAATGGAATATCCGAAGTGAAACTACGATTTAAATATATTATGATGCAATTGAAATGAACTTTCTAGACGGTTCACTAAATAGAGAAAATTGTTGATTACAAATAAATGAGAAAATTTCTGAACTAACAGATCAATAAGAAAGAAGAAAAAGGGTGTACAAAAGATGATACCAATTTGATGATGGCGTTATGCCAGGCATTTATGTTTAAATTTTAGTTTGTAATGGTAAGAAATTTAATATTTCAGGTTCAAGAACGTTTGTTATATACGTTATTTAAAGTAACCTTTATTTTTGAGTTGCTTTGATTAACTTGTCAGAATATCGAACTGAAAATAAATGCTTCATAGATTTCACTAATTTGTAGGCAAGCGGTTAACGCTATGGACTTATAATCAGAAGGATGTGGAATCGATTCCCGCGCGGAGTACAAAAAACATTATTAATGTGATCAAATATGCTGCTTGCAGAGTTCAAAAAATTATCTACCTTTACCAAAGATAGGTCACCGAGAATCCATTTAGCCTTACAGAACCAAAGTCTTTTAACAGTTGGTACTTTTTTCAGCGACGACCAAGCTCTTGAGGTGTGATTAACACAAAAACAGCGCTCACCAAATAAATCATCCAACTATGTACCTACCTATGCCAAGCTTATAAATGTACATCATTACTGTTTAAAGTAATTTTCCCATAGTTTTTTGTGCTCCAGTATACTCTGTTCTTGTGAGTATCAGAGGTGGGTGAAATGAGATGTTACCCTTGGCGCACAGATTCGCATATCGAATATTTAGTAATCTTTCCCTTACACTAACAACGTACACGTGAATGTACACACATACATACATACATATCACACCCCCTTACCATAACTTCCCTAACAGCACGTCCATACATATTTTACTAGTTAACTATCTCTGGTTTATGCCTGATTCCGAACGAGAGGAGTTTTTAACACGTTTTTAATCTTTTTTGAAATTTTGCTTTTGGTGAAATTATTTTTCGTTTTATATGTTTCATATGAAGATTTCGTTTAGACAGCGTTTGTCTTAAAAAAAAACACGAAGAGATGTATTTATGGCAGATAAAATTATAGAATTGCTATACGCACACGAATATCTGCACATGCTTACGTTTTCTTGAGTAAACAAGGTCTAAGTATGTATATTTTTATTCGTAGAACTGAAGAGATATACCTAAAACCTTTTTTTTTTATCTCTATTGATTATTTTTGTAACTAAACGAACGTTTTTTTCTTAACTTTAATTTTCTGTTCAATAAAATCAGCTTTAACACTTGTCTTAAACCTTAGAGAGTCATTGACAAATAAAACGCAAAAAAACCCAAGTAAGCTACACATATAGTATAACTTCTTGCAGCGTTATTCCCGAAGGGACCGTATGTGGCGAGTTGAATCTATTTATTTTTACAGGTGAGCGGGGCCGGCCTTACGTCAACCATTTTAGTTGAAGTGGAGGTTTCCCAGCTCTTGATGAGACTAGTACTCATTTCTTGAGAAGGCGTAGTAAGCCATGCTAGTATTTTGATTTTGGGTTTAAAAGAACACCAAAACGGGAAATCATTTTTAACCTCCTCAGTGGGATTCGAACCCGAGTTATCGGGATGGAATGCATGCTCTTAACCAACTGAGGTACCGACCGGACTAGTACATACTCGCAAATCACTAAGCACGTAGGTACTTAGGACGTACGAATATGTTTAGAAAATGCCGTTGGTAAACAAATATATTTTTGGATTTTTATTTAAATAAACAACACGTTTAAATTTTTAAAACACTGTTTTTAATTTCACACATATATAATATATTTAAAAAAATAAATTTTAAATATTTTAAATAAATCTGATGATGACTATATTAGTCAACAACGTTAGTATTATTTAAAATATTTAAATTTTTAATTTTTTAAATATATTATATTTGTGTGAAATTAAAAAGAGTGATTTAAAAATTTAAAAGTGTTGTTTATTAAAATAACAATCCAAAAACATGAATTTTCACATTATTAATACACAAACCATAAAAAATATAAATATATTTTTAATTACTTTTGAACAATTTTTCAAGAAAGTTAAAACGCGTGTTAAGATTTCACCGGCAGCCCTTGCAGAATATAGTTTAGCATCTTTTGACGACCTCACGTCCTGTCTCCCTGGGCCATACTCAGTTCACACAGAGGGCGGTTAAAGCTCGCAGATTGCGGCTACAGTACCCAAGTATAAAATGTTATTATCATAGTGTTTTACTAAAAAATGTATGAAAAATTAAACAATGCCCCTAGTGAGAGTTTAAATTTACATACATTTTTGGATTGAGCTTAAACGGAAAGCTCGTAGATTGCGGTTACTACACGTCCAACCTCAGCCGTAGTGTTTTACTAAAAACAATATGAATACTGAAACAGTACCTAGAGTGAGTGTTTCATTTTTTATATATTTGCTAGAACAAACGCTGTGGTTGAGTAACAACGAAATGTTTTATACTTTGGGTATGAAATTATCATCGTCATCACATGATTCTGCTTTTCTAGTGTGAACCTATGTTCATTATAGCGATCTGTAAAAAAGCCATTTGGGTTTTTCTCAATTTTATGGTACCTTAAAAAAATATTTTAATAAAATATTGTAAGGAGGTACATTTTAAGAAAAGAAGATTTATATATTTTGTATCTAAGAAAAATATATATAAAATTCAAATGATTGATTAGGTTTACAAAATTGTAACAATTAAATCTGTGTTGCAATTGTTTCGATGAATCACAAAAAGTCACCTAATGTATTGTCACCTAGTCCTAGTGTAATCTTCGATTACGAGCAACAACAATTATTTCTGACAATTGAGTTCGCGTTTAAAGAGTGGATACCTGTTAATGTGGGATACGAATTCGACAAAACGTTGAAAAACTCGTTTTTTCAGTATTGAATCCGTTTTTAGAATCTTAAAAGAATTTGTAATTGCTTAAAATCTTTAATGTAAGGTGAAAAGATATATTGAAATTTAAGACTCATAATTCATGCACGCACACAAGTAGGCACGTGTGCTAAGATCGTGATTACAGACGCTGCATGTGTAAAAAATGAAACCAAGCTTTACATGAACATAAACCTCAACACCTGCCGCCTTTCCTTGAAACCAGGGTGGCGTCATGGTTATTGCCTGAAAAATGTAAATACGCAAAATACCGGTCGATAGAGTTCTTGCATTCTACGAGTATGCCGTGAGCCCGGATTTGAATCCCATCGAGAGTGTCAGAAATGATTTCCCGTTTCGGTGTTTACTTCAAACCCTAAAAAAAATACCGGAAAGGCTTACTTAGCCTTTAAAAGAAATGAGTACCAGCCCCCTCAGGAGCTGGGAAACCCCCACTTCAATTGAAGTGGTTGCTCTACGGCCGACCCCCTTACCTGTAAAAATAAATTGGTTCCACTCGCCACATACGAAACCCTTTATATATAAGGGGCAAGACGTAGACGCAGCAAGACATTACACTATATGTGTAGCTTAGTTACATTTTTTTTTATTTGATGGGATTCAATATATGTAGCTAGGCCAAATAATATACCATTAGTATGTTAGGGGTCCATATATATCCCGCATACCCCTACGGGACCCCAACCGTTCCATACAAATAATTTACATAAATATTCGTTTACCTTCATACACGGCAGTCTCGCAGGAGGTTCTATATATTTTTCTGAATATCAGGAATCCCCTATTCAAGAAAGAAATCATACCGCCTTGAAACTATAAAATCTCATTGAAATTCTATGCAAAGACAGATAATAAGTTGACTGTGAATAAGGAATTGGGATAACATATTTTTCTACCCTTATTCATACAAAAATGACCTTCATTTTAAGTTTATTTTAATGTTGAGTTTAAGGTGATGAAAACTTCCCATTAAATTAAGGAAGTCGTAAATGAAATTTGCATTAATCTTTATTCAGAATAAAATACAAAATTTTGTAAAAGGTTGTATTTCATAGAATTTTGTAAGTATTGTTTACTTAGAGATGAGTTTAAGGCGAGACTAAGTTGATGGTAAATTATGAAGAATGGTATTTTCATGCATGTTTTATGTGAATGGGAGCTAATACTGAAAAATATACTGCATTACTTTTATGTGAATTATTTTGTTATTTAAAAAAAAACGTTAAAATGCTGGAAGAGATGTATTACGGGATGTGTGAATCATGATCATCATTTCACTTTCACGCTGAAGAAGCCCATCGTAGACATGGGCAAAGACAAAGAAGAGAAAAAAGAAGCAAGAAGAAGGAAACTATGGACCAAGGTCTAATCCCGAAAGAGCAATGTCAATAATAATGATAATAATATTTGCATGATTTATTTGGTGAGCGCTGTTTTTGTGTGAATTATACCTTAAAAGCCCTCTGCGAGCTGGATCGTCGCTCTTCGAAAGCCCCAATTCTCAAGCAAGACCCAATTGCTTTATGGCAGGATCGACCTTTGGTGACCGGTCTTTGGTATTGGTATATGAATTTTTCAGCTGAGCGAAGGGCATATTTGAAAATATAAGGACCTTCCTTTTTCGGGGAAAATCGAGATGAGTCTTCTCTATCCCCTATCGTGAATAGACACCCTGTTGCACCAACCTCCAATCAATATTTGATTGACACATCAAATTTGATTGCTTATTTGTGGTATGGACCTCGGTTAAATATTTCTCGAAAGTGGGTGATATGATGGAATTTGAACAGGAAAGTTGATGTACATCAGCTGATTTACGTACATACAACCAAATTTTTGATTTGTCGGAAGAAATCACACTTGATTTTGATTTTTTCCATGCTTTTTTTGGAGCTTGATGCAACAGGCCCTGCTCTAAATGGTATTTTTTGTGCTCCGCTGCACCGGTATTTAAACCCAAAGCCTTTCACTTACGAGCCCGAAGAGTTACTACTGGACTTCGGACCGGTCTAAATCTAAGAATCTCAATCCGACCGCGAAAGTCTAAGAACTTTCTGAGGCTGTTTTACACATTTACATCCGTAGTCTTGTGGTTAACACTTCTGAGTTCTGACTCGTAAATAGAAGGTTGTGGGTTCGAATCTCGGCGAAGCACCAAAAAATATAAACAATTTATATTTTCAAATATACGCTTTTTGATTGGTGAAAAATTCATATTACTTTACCAAAGACCGGCCACTAAATGTCCATCCAGCCTTATAGCAACTGGATTTGGATTGAGTATTGGCGCTGACCATACTACAGCGATGACCATACTCGCAGAGGGCTCTTGAGGTGTGATACACATAAAAACAACGCTCACCAAATAAATCATCCTAATACTACTACCACTTGTAAATATTATATTGAACTTTTTTAGTTGGTTATTCAATAAACAACACCTTTAACTTTTATTTAAACACTGTTTTTATTTCACAAATATGATATATTTAACAATTAAATTTTAAATTCTACTACGAACGTTTTCGACTATTCAGTCATCATCAGGTAGGAAAATATGAATATTATATATAATAGAATATAAAATAGAATATTTTCCTACCTGATGATGACTGAATAGTCGAAAACGTTCGTAGTAGAATTTAAAATTTAATTTTTAAATATAATATATTTGTGAAATAAAAACAGTGTTTAAATAAAAGTTGAAGGTGTTGTTTATTCAATAACCAACTAAAAAACATGAATTTTCACAGTGTTAATACACAAACCATTAAAAATATATTATACTGAACGCTTGAGTGATTTAGGAGTCCCGGGTAATACACTGAAATGAAAAAAAGGTATATTCAGTCCTTCTTTTGACAACATTAATCACTGCAAGCAATCAGCTTATACGATAGCTGTATTCGCTGAAGTAAACATTTGTAAGTTTGCAGATTGCGTATCAGAAGTTGAAAGCCGCAAGATGTTGTGATAGCGCCGGCGAGCTCTATCAAAGTTTTGCTTCTTCACGACGAGCGCCGCGGTACGTTGTGTTTTGTGTGGACGTAGTGAAAACCAGGGGAATCCCGAATCGCAACTGTTGATAATAGTCTATGAAAGGTGGCCACCAGTTCTCCAATAAACTACAAAATAAAAATAAAACCCTCGGTTTTGTGACGTAATGAAAAAATGAATTCCCGATAATTAGGGGTTTTTTTTTAAAACTAAACAGTTTTTTTCAGTTCTTTTTTTTTCCTTAATTTATTTTTACTTTTTTTTTTCATATTTTTTAGGGTTTGGTAGTTCACACAGTGAAAGTCCATTGTATAATTAATTAAATAATACACTGTTTTAATTCACTAAAATTTTATTTTAAAAAAGTCAAACGTTTTCGCCGAAAAAGGCATCATCAGGACAATGACAATTTCTTTTTTTTTTCATTATTGTGTGGGTGTTTTTTTTTATTCATTTTTGATTTCGTTAATTTGTTTTATTCTTTTGTTTTTATATTTTATTTGACTTAGGTTGGTATGAGGCTAACATCCCATATTGTAGAAAGGCAGTTCACTTTGCCAATGTCACCTCTGTTTCAGGGATAATCGGCAAGATTTGCATCACTTATATTGGATTTGAGATTGGGTTTTCATGTTCTAAGTGCACGTGCAACATGTGTGAGCGCGAAATAAAACGTGCCTGCTTTTGGAAATACATGTAATGTGAATCTTAAATGTAATATGTATGTATATCTTTGCAACTTACATGTACAGAATTGTAAAATATATGCAGTTGACGCTTATATTAAATGCAGTTATAGTATGCAACACGTGCCTGTTTGTGGGCATGCACTTAATATGAATCATAGATGTTTACACATCTTTGCAACTTAGATCAAACATTATTAAACTTACACAGACAAACCGAACACAAATATCTTGCATATTCTATAATCTAAGTTGCAAGGATATATTCATTGAAAGCTCTCAGATGTATGCCCACAAACAAACACGTGTAGTTCGCGCTTACAAATGCTGATTGTGTACTTACAAATAAAATTCAAACCTCAAATGAACATATGCCCTGCAACTCTTGCTGACATTCCCTGAAACAGGGGTGACATTGGCAAAGTGAACAATTATTCATCACAATAATTTTAAAGAATCGAAACCCACGAGTCTATTAGGGCTGAGAATATTTCGCGAGCCACATTTACAGTGATGTATGGAAGAATGAAACAGCTGGATGTATGTAGGTCACAGTTGCTTCTATTTTTTCACATACCCTTGTATGGCTGAAACAGAAATCGATTATGGCAAAATAAAAAATAAATAGAAATAAAGTACAACGAAGAAGTCGGTACGATGAAAGTTGGTCAACTGTTTTTCTCCTTTTGTACAAAAAAAAACATTTTACTTCTTGATAAAAAAAAAATTAAATTGTTGCAAAACTGAAAATGAAGAACGATAATGACCGATGAACAAAAAAATGTCCAGACGATTCATTATAGGAGAACTTATTAACAACGTTCGTAGGAGACACCCTCTCTGTGCGGTAATCAAGTATGAACTGATAAAAATATGATAATTTTCATTTTTATATTAATTTGTAAACAATCAAACGTTTCAAATATGCCTTATGTATGTAAAATATATACATTTTCAAAATACAAGTGTCAATTTCTATATTATAACTCCATGGTCAATTTAAAAAAAAAGAAAACACAGTTTTTCTTTCACGATTTCTTTTCCCTTTTTAAGCTTGTAGCTTCTAAAAATTTTCTGGATAATTTTTTAACTCAAACACATATGTTTTTTGGCTCATACATCGTGTAGACATGAAAAAAAATACATTTGCAAAATTCGAGGAATGCAATACTTTTTTGAATAGCATGTGATGATGAAATAAAATGTTCATGCCATTGATTACCCATAAAAACTGTTAGAAGTCTGTGAAGCATTTGTTTTTACGAGTGAGGATTTTGTTGAAGACCCAAACCTTTCGTTAAACTTTCGAATCAAGCAATCTTCGAGATAATTAAAGTATTTTTACAACAAACAGAGTATGAAACATTGCGAAGATGTCATCGCAATTGTGTAAATAAAAAATGAATGGAAAATACGACGATACTCTTAGAGAGTAATTTCGTTTTCATACGTATTTTTCAATTTACGCAATGGAAGTGAGTTTACGCAATATTTTATACTGAAGATACAGGACATACATTTAGGTACGAAGATGGTATTATTCTTTTTTTCTACAGAGGTGCGAATGCAATAAAATAAAAACCTTAAAAAAAGTAGGTATTTTATGTTCGTTCATATTTCGTAAATCTAAATTATACAGTTTTATTAATATTAAAGTTTCACGATGAATTGCAAACAAAAAAAAAACATAATTTCAAATGAATAGTGTATAGTCTGCTACATACGACACTTTTCTTTGAAAAAAAAGGTGTCTTTTCGAATTCGAACGTGTTTTCTTATGGATGTGCTTTAAAAGTACCTTTGCAACAAATTAATAATTGATTTCTTTCATTTAGAAAGAAGGATAGATCCACCTACACATATGTTTACAAAAACTGGTAAAGTAACGAAAACTGAAAATGAAAATCAACTAACCTCAACTTTTTCTTCACATTTTTTTTCTAGCTGGTACTCACTCGTGGAGTTGTTGGAAGAAGTGTCGATTGTATTACTTATAGGAGGGTGACGAATAAAGGAATTAAATTCACGGACTGCGAGGGAAAACATGAAAGTACAGTGCCTGACTATTGCCGGCAGAGCGGCGCGACCGCGCTTGTCGAAACGAATCACAAACTCTTTGGGAAAACAAAACAGCTGTAAAGGTTCACATACACTGACAGGAATTCATTTGATGAGGCTAAATGGCATGCCATTCGCAAACAGATTATAGGGTACAAATGATTGTTTTATCTACAATGAGAAAAGCTCTATATGGATTTTAGGTATATGTTGACTTTTAATTGTACTGACATCTAGTGACAAATATAATTTCAACAGATATCATATTAACTTGCAGATTTGAATCCAAACGTTCGCGTTCTGATAGAAGGCAAACATTTTCCATTTTAGGCGTCGAATGGACTTACGAAAATGATTGCTTTGGTGAGAGAATTATCATCATTCAATACCTCTATAAGTCGTTGCTTGATTGTGCATCTAAACAGCAAACTCAAAAGCAGGTTATCGTTTTAATTTTTTCTTCAGATACAGCTCAATTCACATCCAAATATTTAGGCATTTAACTTTGGTCGTAAGTTCTTCAGCCTCAGCGTTTTATGGAGTCTTTGTCTTCTCAATATTTAGTTCATTTCAAGATCGATAAGGCTGTATTTTTTGGTCACCATAAGTATCCATCACATTATCTCTTTGACTGCTGGCAATTTTTTAGTATAAGCGATGAAAAAATGTCACGTGTATATCGGCCATTGCAAACCGAAGGTAAACGCCATTCTTTCCCTATACATACATTTCCGGCGGAAGTGAACTGGGGTAGTCGATAAAATGAAGAGCTGGAGGTAAAATAAAGCCTACGGTGAGGGGGTGGGAAGGGTGTTACGAGGTAGGGGGGAGGACGTTACGTTTTTGTGGCTTTTTCTGTAGGTAAGGTTCGACCAAGGGCGCGATTAGCAGCAGGTTGAAGTTTTGGACCTCTATTGTGTGCAGAGGGGCCTATAAACTGTAAAAAAAACATTGCTTAATATTGTGTATTTTAAGCAAAACTGTGTTCCAAAATTCATCTTGTTTTTCTGCCAATGCGTATCATTGATGATTTTTATGTATGACATTTTTGGTATGTTTTTTGGTTTGGTGGTTTTGGTTTTTGTATGACATTTTTGGGACATATGACATTTTTGGAAGTGAAGCATGGACAGTGAATGATAGCGAAATGAGTAAAGTATGTACGGTGGAAATGAAGCATTTGAGAAGTATGACAGGAAAAACTTTGAGGGATAGAGTTAGGAATGAATGGGTAAAAAAAGAATGTAATTTGAAAAAGGATGTGAAAGTTAAAGTACAAAAGAATGTGATGAGATGGTTTGGGCATGTGGAAAGAATGAATGATGATAGACTGACGAAGTATGTATACAAAGAAAGTGTGAAAGGAAAAAGAGGGAAGGGACGACCGAGAAAAGTATGGAGTGATCAGATTGAGGAGATTGTGAAAGAATGGAATATACAAAGTGAGCGTAAATGAAGAAAACGCATGAAAAAGGTGATGGATATGAAGAAATTGAAAGAGGTATGTCAGGATAGGAAAAAATGGAGGCAACTCTGCAGAGGCTCTGGCCACCCCTAGCGGAATGGCGACAGAGTTACAGTTAAAGTTACAGTTATGTATATTAGTCCATGTTTGGCATTTTTATGAGTTTGTAAAGCCGATGCGTACTCGTATTTTGACGTTAAGTTGTTGAGATTATTCTTAAAAATGTATGGAAGAAGTGATTCTTTTCTTTTCAATTAAATTGCATGAATAACGTTTTTGTAGCAAAATCTGTGGTTTTTTGACACTTAGCATGTTGATATGACGAAATGAATATGAGTTTGGTTGAAGAAAACAATTAAAATGTAACATGTATGGATTATTTTCGTGTGGCTAAAAACAGGTATTAACATTGTCAATTTTTAAATCATATATTGTTTCATTTCAATCAATTATTATTTAATAATTACCCGATGACAACTTTTGAACTAGATGAAAAGTTATCATCGATAAGGAAACTTACAATGATTACAAAATGAGAATGCGATTACTACCGCCTTATCTGATAGACCATTGCAAGTTTTGATAAAAAAAATAGAAGAAAAAGAGACAAGAATAGCTGAGATGTCTGATAATATTATGTGTTGAAATGCGGCATTGAGTTCACCCATAGGAAAGAGAGAATTACAGTTTGAGCTGCGGATTGAATAAATATAGTTTTATATTCCTCTACTATCTTGTCAAAGGTAAGAGGCGTAACTGAATTTTTAAAACACCCATAAACGCTACATTTCATGCCAGTTTTTATGTATTTCTAACTTATTTTACGACGCTACTGCCATTCTATTCACTTATTTTTTTTATTATTGTAATTCGATTTTTGTTTGAATCGAATACTGCCAAGTTTGAAAGTTTTTGTTGCTGTAGGAAAAAAGCTTAAAAAGTGAAATTAAACGATGAAGTGAGTGTCTTAAAATGCATGGAAAAAGATTTATACAAAAATACAAGCTGTAGGTTTTTGGCGGCCGGTGGTTGACATTGGAGAGTTCATTTCAGGATCTGTTGCCGAGGTCTATCAGAACTGGATCTCCCGGATGTTTTGCTTATATCTGCAACGGGGTTCTTCATTTATAAAATATATCGACGGATGCAAAAAGTGATAGTCATTGATGTGATGATGCTAACAATTAAGAAGTAATAATTTTTCTCTTTTTTTTCAAAGGTTGTACCCAATTTTAGTGAAAACACCACAATGTTGTAGATAAAAGGAAGAGTCCAGAAAAAAGTCTACAAGAAATAAAAGGATAGGTCAGAGAATAGATTACATACTTCATAAACCACCCTTAATGAAAAGGTAAGAAAGTAACAGTTATACTATGTCTACGCCACAGTATTAAAAAAACAAAGAAAAAACATTTTTTGCATAGAAAATCCTTTTCGAAATCAATATCCACGATGTTACAATAATGAAAAATGCGAGATGGAAAACTCGTAACGATGAAAAGAGGCACTTTGTTAATTAAGGTTCACGGTAAGTTATATGAAAGAATACAATGTTGAGTTCTCGTGCGAGAGTATAGGGAATATCCGAGTGGTGAAGATGTGGGGAATTTCAGGGGGAAACGTGGGGATATGGGGAAATTCAGAGCGACTGTTTACAACCCCACTGGTATGGGGAAATGATTGATGGCTGCAGCGGCGCGTTCACAACATTGGAATCAACTTTTTTCACCGCGGAAAGCTTAAGTTGGAAGTTTGGTAATTGGATTGATTTTTTACAAACGTGTAAAAATAGTATCAGAAACAGTTACACGACTTTAATAAAGTGTTCAGGAAGTCTCTTTTATTTAACAATGGCTTGAATTTTTATGATATTGAACCTTCTTTGAAGAAAATATTAAGGATTGAAAACACATAATAATCAATATTTAGGAAATATTTAGGATTGAAAACACACCAAAAACACAAGTTCAATATGGATACATGCATTGGTTTTTTTAATTAAAAAGTACATGAAAAAAAAAAATTCAACAAACTGTATTATGGACTTGGAAAAAGAAATTTTATAAAATATCAGATTGAAGAATTTTTGATAATAATTAGTTAGCTATAGTTCAGTGGTTATCACTTCAGACAATTGATCAAATGACATTTGGTTAAAACCTTCGTTGAGCTACAAAAAAACATATATTTTTAAACGTGTCTGACCTAGCCTACGGCACTTTAGTCCTGCTCGAATTGAAACTAATGAACAACGAATGTACTCTTTGAATTTTGATTCACCTTCAACTAAGAAACTTCTCCGTTGAAAATCAGATTGGTAATTTTTTTATGGTAAGGCCCGGCATTTTTAACGCGTAGCGACTTTATATGGAATGAAAAGGACGCACTTATGAAAATCACGTGGGTAGTTTTTTATCAGTTCAAAGCCAAACAAGCTAACGTTGAAAATACCGGGCCCAAGCGTGTGTTTATTTAACGTTAATATGACTTACAACTGCGCATGTTTTTCATAAATTTGTCCTTTTCATTCTGTATAAAGTCGCATCAAATAAATGGATTTCTTTTAACTTAAAAAAAAAATACATTACTTTGAACGCCCCTTTACATCCCAAAGGTACGGAGTTCACTTTACGAATATGTATTATTTTATTTCCAGCGTTGAATGGGAAGCTTTATTGCGCCTACAAAGTCAAGCCGGGCTTCGTACTGCGCGCGCTTTTATGCCCTTACTGAAATGAACGTAAGGAGAAAATTTTACCGATAGCCCCATACAATGATGTGTGTTTGATTGTTGTTTAAAACTTACAAATTGCTAAAGTAAGTCTTTAGTCAAATTCGTAACGGATTGTCACGCAGTAGAAGTAAAAGACTGGAGAAGAAAAGGAAGAGGGCAAATAGGTAGCGGATTGTTATACGGTAGGAGTGTTGCACTAAAGAAGAAAGAAGCTAGGCAGGCAGCTTCTTTACCTTTTTCGGTCAATGTGTACCACAACATTAATCTAATCTTCCAGCGTGTACTTTATTTTTCAGTATTTCATCATTTGTTCTCTTCATAATTCCAAACCATCTCAACCAATTTTTTTTTTTTTTTTTGTAAGAAATCCTGTGCGGGAGACTCCCTAGATTTTAAAGACTCTAGGGGTCTATGACACTTGTTGTAGTGCCGCAGAGGGGTACGAGCTTGGTCGTCGCTACAAAGCGCCAATACTCAAGCAAGACGGTTTTTTGTCGGGGCTATAGCCGCGGGGGCCAAGAGGGCTGATCTTTCTAGCGTGTTTCGAATGGAACAACGTTGGTTCGATTCCCGCTTGGGTCACTTGACTTTAACTTTGACCCTGGTTCAACAGATGTTATTGGGTAATTATTATTTAATAATTCATTAATAATAAAACAAGAATGAATTATTAAATGATGATATTAATACCTGTTTCTGGCCAGGCAGAATAGGTTGGTGAATTGCATTCCTCTTCACAAATCTATTTTAAAAAAAAAAAAAAAAAAGACCCTAGTTGCTGTAAGGCTGGATGGACCTTTGGTGACCGGTCATTGGTAAAGGTTTTATGAATTTTTCAACCCAGCGAAGAGCACATTCGAAATATAAATGGTATATTTTTGTGCTCCGCCGGGATCCGAATCCACAACCTTCCATTTACGAGTCCGAAGTGTTGCCACTACGGACTACGGACCGGTCCAAGATGCCAACGACACGCGGTGTACCTGAGCGGTTACCCATCCAAGCACTGACCACGCCCAATGTTGCTTATTCCCAACATTCCTCACCATATCACACTATTATATTTCTTAATTCATCAAAAAAATTATAAAATTAAACTATTATATTTCAATCATACTTCTTAGACAATCCATTTCTGATATTATGTGTCATCTATGAAATTCAGCTTTGATACAATCTTACAATACTGTATAGAACCTTTTGAGATCATGCAATCATGTGAACCGTCACCAAGTAAAACTATAATCTTAGTTTAAAAGGTATAACTATATTGAGGTTCAGACTACATGCACATAAACAGTGACACCCATATGTATTGATTTATACATGCTGCGTGTGTACTAAAAAAACATCTGAATCTCAAATAAGTTCACTCTCCCCCCCACAAGACCAAGAAAGCCAAAAATGCGGAGAGCAAAAGCAATGGACAGGCGAGAACGGAAGAGAATCCTAGATCCAGCCAAAGGTCACCCAGGGCTGTCGAACTTATGATGATGATGATGATACTCATACTAACCTATTTGTGAAGGCAGGATGATAAACTAAGGAAGTCCAATAAACTGTAAAATATAATACCTTCACCTGACGAATATTTAACAGGGAAAGTTTCTCTTTTATACGGGGCACTCTGGTCTGGAGTATTATTGCTAACATTTATGAAATAAAGTTGGGCGATAAATATTTCTAATGAGATCGTTCCGAAAGCCCAGATAATAAATTTTGTGAGCTGCAAATGGAGTTGCTTGTGTTTGAAGCTGGCCTCGGAAAATGTGACCAAAGCCTAATTTTGATTTTTGAAAAAAAGCAAGAGCTGATATTAAATTTGCGTGAACAGAAAAAGATAAAACTGTAATTGGAAATATGTAAGATTTTTTTAATAAGCCGTTCGAAATTAATTTCTGTACTCCCTGAAATTGTAGCGTCTTATCATAATTCTTTTCTAAAGATAAAGTCACTATATAATGAGAATGATGCATATTATGTTCCTAAAATATGTAAAAAAATAAACGTAACAGTAAAGTTTCGAAAATATGTTTTTTACTTGTTTTGAATAAGAAGGAAACATCATAAGTATTGTGATATTTAATACGTGCGTGCGAAGAATTCCCTAATGCGTTTTTAGTGAAAAAAGTTTAAAAATTCTTTCCGAGGAAGGTAACAGTCCCTTTTTTTTAAACTTAAAAAAAAAGTCATCGAGAAAAAATGTATGAAAATGGGATAGCTCCTCTTTATGTTTTGATCAAAAATTTGGTGTTCTCGATGACTCTTTTACCTCGTATAAGTTTTTACTCGGAGAGAGGAGTAATATATTATGTACTTTAATACAGAGTCAGGGGAAAAGATTGATGGTGCGTTGTCACAAATTTTAAGCTAAATAAGAAAACAGACGTAGTATGAAAATGTCAAGAAATACAAACTAAATAATATATTGTGTACAACTTTATATGAGTAAAGGTGAATACACTCAATAAATCAACAAATGATGGAATGGCCGTTTTTCTGTAAGTGTCACCTCAAGGGTCCCCTACATGTGCAATTGCTACCACTTTACCACCAAAACCTAGTTGCTGTAAGGCAAGGTGAACCTTTGTGATCAGTCTTGTAAAGGCATGTCAATTGAGTTTTCACTCCAGAGGCGTAGAGCATTTGAGCCGTAAAACCGAAGGCGGTATCCTAGTTTTTTTTAAATTGAGAATATATGTGGTAACTAAGCTAAAAATATATCACAACTGCTTACCGCATTGTCCCCTACGTGATGGTATGTGACGTGTTAACCTATTTATTTTTACGAAAGTTGAAGTGTGGAAAGTAGGAAAACACATACATATGTCAATTTTAGGTTTGCGCTTTTTTTTTGTACGCACACGTACGTTTGTACGTTAGTATGAGGCTGACCACCTATACTGTAAAAAATGGTTTACTTGTCAGCCAATGTCACCCCTATTTCAACGAAAGTTGGCAAAAGTTGCAGGGCTTATGTTCATTTGAGGTTTAGATTTTAATTTGTAAGTACCTATGAATTTAGCATTTGTGAGTGTGAACTTACGCGTGTCTGTTTGTGGGCATGCATTTGATAAGGGTTTTGAATGTTAATATATCTTTGCAACTTAGATTATGATTATGATTATGACACCTTCTCCACATGTAAGCATGAACTTACGTGTTTGCTTGTGGGCGTGTGTAAATTGTGAATCCGAAGTGTTGACATCAATTTGCAATTTGGGTTTAAGATAATAGACTCAAAAGAAAATAATTTACGAGCTAACAAATTGAAAATTATATTCAAGGCTGTGTTGAAAAAAAAACGATAAAAAGTATTAAAGGAAAATACTTCCGTGGAAAATGAAAAAAGAATAAATTTGGGATCCGGAACGTCGATATGGACGTAACCTATGCAAATTACCGAAATCACCCATCACTAGGGGGATGGCGGGGGAGGGGGGGCAGGGATGATTGCCTCTAGGAAAATCTCTCCAACGAATCTTTCATTTTTTTCCGTATTAGAATGTCTACCTCAGTAAGTTATCGGCAACATTTTTTTAATGTATTCTTTAGATCCTTTAGATCCAAATAATATCTACTGTGTATTTGTTTTTAATGCTTTCTTATTATTTTTTTTCTTCTTAAAATGTCGCCGTTTTAAAAAAATATTATATTTTTATCTACATTCCAACAAACTAAATGAAATTTTGTAGGGTTTGTGTATTCGCACAGTGAAAAATCATTTTATTTAAAATAATTTTTTTTTTTTCTAAACCGTAGTTTTATTTTCACAATATTATTTAGACTCTTGATAATGACTCTTGACTCTTGATAAGGACCTGAATATTGAAGGTCGAAAGTACTTGAGGTAGAAAATATTATTGTGAAAATAAAACTACGTTTTTGAAAAATAAAATGTAATTTTAAAACTAAATTAATATTTTCATGATTATTTTACGCAAAATTAACTGCGATTACCCTACTAAAGGCTAAAACCTCGATTTAATTTTTCTCTTTCTCTACAATTCAAGCAACTTTCTTACAACTTAACTTTTTTGAAGATTTAATCTATAATCTATAATCTAAGTTGCAAGGATATATTCATTCAAAGCTCTCAGATGTATGCCCACAAACAAACACGTGTAGTTCGCGCTTACAAATGCAAACCTCAAATGAACATAAGCCCCACAACTTTTGCCGACCTTTCCTGAAACAGGGGTGACACTGGCAAAGTGAACCATTTTTTACAGTATGGGTACAAAGCAATTCTTCAAAATGTAGGATGTTCCTTGAGTAATAGGTTGGTATGAGCCTGATTCCCCGTGCTGTACAAACTTGGTTCACTGTTGTCAATGAAACTCCGGTTTCAAGGAAAGGCAGCAGGAGTAGCAAAGTGTATGTTCAGATGAAGTTTGGTTTATTTTGTACATCGATCTTACATGTGTTTGTTTGTGAGCAATGAGCATGTTCTTAATATACCTAAGCAAAACATTTTTGCTAATAAGATTATAAATATTGTTAGCAAAATGTAATTGTGTGTTTTGTTTGTCTGTGTGAGTCTGTGAAGTCTCTAGATGTAAATTCTTATATAATTTGATATATTCGTATTAGTCGAGATTGTTCGAGTGTTTGGATGTTCTAGTCAAGTTCCAGTTCTCAGTGATTCGAGAATTATCCTATGTCTTACTATAAATAAGAACCAAAGCTCTCTGTGGCCAGAGAAAGCGAACTGACCATTCAATTGTGGAGGTGTAATGTGACTCTGACTGTGACCCGTAGGTATCTGAAATAAATTGTGTAAAAATCTAATCTAGTCTAAGTTGCAAAGATATGTAACATTGGGGATTCACATTATATGCATTATCACAAACAGACACGCCTAACTTTACGCCTGCACATGTCGCATGTGAACCTACAACATAAAAACCCAAATGTCAAAAAGACCCTGCAACTCTTGCCGACCTTCCCTGAAACAATGGTGACATTGGCAAAGTGAACCATTTCCTACAACATGGGTAGTCAACCGCATATAAACCTATAAGTCAAGGAACATATACAACAAATTACATTTGTACAAATCAACAATATATTTTTTTATTGAATTGAACCCAGTAAAATCATAACAATATTATAGATAAGGATAAAAAAAGCTATCCTGGAGTTGTCGATGGCTGTCTTATATGTGGTAGATTTGTTATGGGCGGGTAATTTATGATAATATGATGTTAATCCGGTTGGGGAGACTAGCGCACGGAGCGCAGAAACAAATAGAATAAAAGATAATTCCACGCAGCCCTGGTTCAAAACACTGTCATTTGGGGCCATTCAGGGGAATCAAATCTACGAGGGAAAAAAAACTGAAGGTTAGGCCAATCAAAATCCAAAAAACAAACCTATAATCAAAGAGTGCTGTTCAAACATTTTGTTACCAAGCCATCAATAATCTATATTCTAAGTTGCAAAGATATATTCAAATGAACATAAGACCTGCAACTCTTGCCGACCTTCCCTAAAACAAGGGGGGCATAGGCAAACTGAACATTTTTTTTACAGAATGGGTGGTCAGCCTCATACCAACCTAAGGAACGTCGGCAAGAGTTGCGGGGCTCATTTCATTTGAGATTGGAATTTTATGCTGTAAGTTCACTTGCGGCATTTGTCAGCCCGAACTTGTACGTGTCTGATTCTTATGAGAATGCATGTAATATGAATCTGAAATGTAATACTTATATTTTAACACCTTAGATGAATCCACGGCTGTAACATCCTTCAGGGTGAGATGCCAAAAAAAAATATAGATCACCCTTAAAACATTTTCTCCCCTTAGTAATTAAATATTAAAAGAGGAAATGAAACATTTTTGTTGTCTTATGGAGCTTGTCGTATTTGTTTTTGAAGGTAAGTTATTATAATAAAAAAGAGGTTCTGAAATGAAGGAATCCGAAGAAAATCTTGTCTATCGATTTATCTTCCGATTGTTTTATTCCATACATTTGAAATGATTCAATAAGAGCTCCACGTTATTTCCCGTAATTTGGGGAAACTGTTATGATGCAGGGGAAAAGTGTTGGCTCTGAGAAGAGTGTTGAGCGCGTACAAATCACCGAATTTCCCCACACGCAAAAAAATCAATTGGCTTGTATGAAATTTCCGAAACGTGAGAATGATCGAAGCAATGTAGTAAGTAGGTATATTCAAGAAAAAAAAAACAAACCTATAATTGTATGGACAGAAGATTGTAGTTCTTCCGAATCAAAAGAGTTTTGTTACGAATGTGTGATTGTGTGTCTGTGCGTTTTTACTTGTGTGAGTGTGTATGTATCTCTAGATGCAGGTTTTAAAATAATTGTACTTGTATTTGTTCCATGGTGCGAGCGTTTGCTCAAATATTATAAATATAATATACTGGTGAAATCGCGCATGTTCTAGTTCCCAATGTTACAAGAACCATCCTTATGCAATGCTATAAAAAGAGACCAAACTGGCTGTAGCGTTAGACTTGTATCATAGCTGTCGGGTAATATTATACAACAGTAAGCTCTGTCAACGAATCACATGCGAACGGAATCTTAAAATTAATTGTGTGAAAAAAATTAATCGAAGTTTTTATTACATTGAACCCGTAAATCATAAAAGTTTACAGGTTATTGTCTAGTGGTTATTATCTCAAAGAAGTGATCAGAATGTGGTTAAATCGGGTCTGAAATCGAACTTCAAAAAACCTAAAAACTGCAAAGACATACTTATGTATTGGCAAATGTTTTCTGATAAATGACTATTCGGTTTTCTGATTTTCCGGCAATCGGAAAAGTTCTACTGCCCACTGTTAATTCAAATTCTGTTTACGTGTTGAATCATGGACAAGCACTGCAAAATGTAATTTAAAAAAATAAATAATTGTCATGTCTCCAAAATAGTGTAGGTCCAAATATCTCCGTACAGTTACTTAGAGCGCAAGTACATTTTCTATTTTCTCTTTTTATCTCGGCGTAAATGTTCTCGATATTCGTAATAAGAAAGAGGGAGATGGAAAATGGGCTCAGAAGCAACATGTGTGTTTTAGTAGGAGATAGAAATAAAATATCTGTCGGCCGTTTTCTGGGTCACTCAAAACCAAAACCAAAAAAAGGGATTTTCATGTTTTTTGAGTACATTTTAACACGAATTCTTAGAAAAACTGTACAAATACATTCAAATTTAAAACATGGATTATATTTTTTGTAGATACACCAAAAAAAATAACGATAGGTTCATGCATACATATACTAATCTAATCTAAGTGACAAAGATATGCAACATTAGGGATTCACATTATATGTATTCTCACAAGCAGACAAGTATAAGTTCACGCTTGCACATGTCGCATGTAAACCTACAACATAAAAACCCAAATCTCAAATGAACTTACTGCAACTCTTGCCGACCTTTCTTGAAACAGGGGTGACATAGGCAAAGTGAACCATTTTCTACAGCATGGGTGGTCAGCCGCATACCAACCTATAAGTTAAGGAACTTACTGCCAGTGTTATTCGTAAAAAATCTACAATGCCAATAAACATCCATGAAACAAGAAGTGATAAGTTTCATACCTGTATTTATAAGGCATAAAGAAAGTAATGGTATTAGAAAAATGTTTTTATTTTTATTTAAGCGCTTTTCTTTATGCAAACATATACCTCAAACTATTTCCAAATATAAATATTTAAAAATTAAAATGGTAAAAACATTAAAATAATAATTAATAAATAGTAATTTTTAAATATTTATAAAAATGGACTTTCACTGTGTTAACAGATCAACACTTAAAAATATATTTCCAAATAGATTCATATTTTTTCAACATTGATTAAATTAGATAAAACATTGAATCGTTTGCAAAACGTGCCAACTACATTTTTCACAGGAATTTTTTTTTCAACAAAAAACAAATCCACGATATTTCAAAACGCTACACGTGTATGCCTGTCAGATTATGATATAAGTATAATAATGGGTTGTACGAGCAGTTTTTTTTATCAAATTAATGCAGCGAGTCGCTCTCGGCGTTATTAAAAATACATTTTGCACATATCACGTTGTGCCGCTGTTCCGACGCAAAAGTGAAAAATGCAGATAAGTACGTTATTTCAAAAAAATTTTTTTGCAAAAAAAAAATAAACTTAATTTACTTGCGATGGAAGCGTAAATTTTTAATGAGTATAATTTTTGCCGGGCTTAAAAAACTTTGCAGATTCATTTCGCTGCAATAGTTTTGCATTTTTAACTTGACAGTGTTTTTAAATTTTTTTTTTGATGTCCAGTTAGAAGGTTTTTCTCATTAACAAATTTTATAATTAAACTTGAAAAAAATATGTGTTGATGCTGTTTTTTTCAACACCGTTCATTCAGAAACTCCACAGAGCTTTTTGGAAGCAGGATGTTTTTGCTTTTACTTTCTGAACAAAAAGTGTTGGGTTTGAATACGTGGTTTAATTTCCTTCTTCAGTTTTTTTTCTACGTCTAAGCTACTACAATAAGTTTTTGTAAGAAAACCTACTCTTTCTTGAACAGTAAAAATCCTTACTTCAAGTTAAAGAGTCGGTGAAAATCTGACCTCTCTACTTTTTGACCGGCCTGTAGTCTAGTGATAAACGCATTGACTCAGATGGACTAATCAGAAGGTAGTGGTTTGATATCCTGTGTAGGAACTCACATAAAATATCGTTTATTTTTCATCGAAATTCTATTTCCAGGGTTGAAAAATTAATCTGCTTTTGCTGGTCGCCAATGGTTCATCAAGCCTTACTGCAACTGGTTTTTGTTTTAAAATGACGCTTACTGATGAGTCGACCAAGCTTGCTTACGGCTTTTGAGATGTGATTCACTCTAAAACAACGCTCACCAAATTAATTACCTCAAATTTCGTTACAATACATTTGATGAACGTGTCAATGGTTTTTGAAATATATATCAATTCCATGACCAAATTTACATAATATGCTTTATTTTTTCCACCTACGATACACAATGACGTCATAGATATTCTTCTTTATATAGCATCATATTCACATGTATCCACACTTTAATATTATTCCCGTTTGACAGTTAAATGTTACGGGATTTTAACCGCTATTATCCTCTTGAATAGTGCATGATTTTCTTTGACGGAATAAAGACGTAAACCACTTTTATGATGAACTATCTTCCCCCATATTATTCATACACACACACACTCACACCCTACCTCTCAGGTGTTTTACGACACATTTCGGTAAAAGGATTTTATGACCCATATAAAGACCACTTATTTCATATTTTAATTGTATACTTTGATATGCTCTTTCAGTTCAACTTGCATCAAGCTTGAAAAAATCAATACGAAAATTTTAATCAAAACCTTTTTTGGTAAGATTCAGTTATTTTCGTGACGTTTCACTGGCTTCTTCTGATGAATGCATTCCTCCAATCACTTATTTTAATTCATTTATATTCATCACTCTTTTTATAAGTACATCCACTCTACACACCATTCAGCGACACAAATATTATGTTGAAATTCAAATCTAGATTTTCATATGAATTTTAGTGAAAAAAATTCCATGCTTATCGCCCTCGTTCCGGTTTTAGATTTTAAATAATTTCAAGTGCTCAATCCATGGCACGTCTTGCGGAAAGATATAAAAATATAGTTGATGCTTTTAAAATCTCGTCGTAAAAATTACGTGTGGAGAATATATATTTGCCGTCTGTACGGTGTACCCCGCCATAAACTCGTGTTAAATGACCCAGCGCACAGAGGAGTACGTCCATACAAAGCACTGGCCAAAAGTCTCAGGTACGAATTTCGCTAAAATAAATTATTAGTGAGCTTTTATAATACTTGAATAAGTATTGCGTCATACGGCGGCCATTTTGTAAATATTCCGCCACGCATTTTGCTGCCAAAGTAGTTAAAACTCAGTCGTTGTCGAGTCCGCACGTGTTTGTTCTCAGCGCTTTCGTTATCGGCAAATTTTGATTTGATGATTTAAGTTATTTTTTCCCTGTGTTGAAAAGTTATACTCATAGATGTAGAAAAGGAAGGTATGTGTTAAAACAATATAATTATTTTATTGGTTTTAAGTAATTACATCAACGTTTTTTTATAAGTTGTTTAGAGAGCATAATTTTTTTAATTTATTTACTAAAAAAATCCAAACAATCGAGCTTAAGTTTGCCTGTCGCGCCTTGTCGGACATTTTTCTTTTGACTATCATAAAGTTCAAATGTTTCTCATAGTATTTATAAAAAAAAACTTGCAACATGTTTGCGACTTTAAAAAAAAAAAAAATTAAAAAAATTGTTGTTTTTATCACTCAAAAACAGTTTCGTTAAAAAGTTAATGTTTTTTTTCAGGATCTTTAAGCGGGGTTAATGAAATGACTAAAAAACAATTATATGAGTTGATGCAAAGCTGCTCAAATAAGAATTTAGAAGAAAAATTTTCATTTATGGAGAAAAAAATATTTGATATAACTGGATGCCCAGATAACAAATTTGATTCATTGAGACGGGTTTTAAGACATTTTAAGTCTGAATTTAGGCATAAATGGATAGCTTCCAACCGAAATAAAAATCGTTTTCTGAAGTCTAATGAAAAGTGGTTTAGTGGCTCCATAAATTTTGAGAATTGGACTAAAATTAAGTCAGGTCGACCAAAAAAAGTATTTCAAGAATCAAGTGATCGAAGCAAACGACGTAAAACAGAAGCTTTGAGAGAGCAGTCAACTGCTGACGAGTTGACGTACGCAGCTCGTATGAGCCAACGTTCTAAAGGAAACTTTGCTGCCTCGAAAATTATAAAAGATATAACAGTTACGCCAACAAGAGCTTCCAAGTATAGAAAAATGATAGTTCCGGGAGTGCTGGAGGTCACTTCCAGTGAAGAAAGTGTTGAAGACGAATCAGAAGATCAGCGCAATTTAGATGAATCTGATTAACGCACTCTTTATAAACATTTCATTTAATACTCCTTTTTTATTTCGATTAAAGGTTTTTTTAAAGTATTTTTTCTTTTATTTTGTAATATTTAATAAAAAATAATTAAATCTACACATAAAACGGGTTTTATATATATTTCCAGATTAAAAAAACACCTTAAATAATTTTGGCCAGTAAAATGGTCAAAATACTCCTCTGTGCAGCGATAGGTTCGAGACGGTAAAATATAAAATATATCACACCGCAACACTTGAGAGTTATTATATCTTTACATATTTCAGTGGATAGTAAAATTCATTTCATTATGGAGGGCCGTGCAGTGAATACTGAAGAAGATTTAAAAACTTAAAACTCGAGAGAAAGTTGAACAGCATGAAAATGTTGTAGTTTTTAAAACCATTATCTTTATGAATAACCTCATAGTATTTGTTTAATTTTTAACCTTGGATGTGAAAATTTTAATACTTCTTGGAGTATATTCGAGTTCATATTTTATACAATTTCTTGCCGCATATTCTTTAAATGACTTGGAACCTATTTATTTTTGAAGGGCATGCCTTACGCCAAGTACTTTAATTGAAAAAGGGGTTTCCTGATTCCAAGGTGAGGGTAGGTTCTCATTTCTAAAGGCTGAATAAACCTTTCAATATCTGAAATTCGAAAGGGAAGAAATTTGTAATTATTAAAACATAAAAATTAAAATGTTTGCAAAGATAAATGCAATTGAAAGAAAAATTAAATCTTAAAAACTAAATATGATTTTTTTTTCTGGTTATGAAGATGTCGAAAAAAATCAACAAAATAAAGCCCTTCAGGGGGGTCCGCACACCAATTACCATAACTCATTTTCCTGAAACCGGGTTAAATAAAATATGACCTCCGCTTCACAATAAAACGGGCCCCAGGCGACAGGGGGCCCGAATAATAATATCAATGCTAGAATTAATTAAATCTGATTTATCCAGGTTATGAACTGTAGGCAAAGCCGGATTACAGCTAACGAAGGGGCCCGACTCATTATGTGTGTAAATGGGAGCAAGTAATTATTGAGTGATAGGCAGGAATATATTTATAGATCAATGCTTTTTGTAATAAAGCATTCATATATGGTGTGTGAACATTTAATAATAACAACAAAGTCTTTTTTTGGTTAAAAATCTTGGGAACCATTCAGAAATTTAATCATTATAGTTTTTTTTTATAATTAATGTTATAAATCATAAGTTAGTTTATGTTTAACTTTTTAATTTCGGAAATCTAATGATATGTTAGTCTTGATAAGTTCTATTTTGAATGAAAGTCAAAAACATTAAATCCACCCTAAAAACTATAAAAAAACATTGAACGAAAAAAAAGACTTATTATTTTTTACCTGCTTTCTGATTTATAATTCTTCTACATATTAAGTTGGTATGAAGCTAACCACCGGAAGCTATTAGAAAAGGGTTTTGTTCACTTTTACCAACATCACTTCTGTATCAGAAAAAGGCGGCAAGAATCTCAGATTACAGATTGTTTGTTGTATTTTATTCAGTGAATCTCTGGAACTCAAAATATTTTTTTCAAAAGATTTTCTTTAAAAGGGCCCTATTTTATCATTTATTCATACATGCTTTTGAATCCAGCATTGCATTACGGTAGCTTGATTACGAAAGGGTCCCTGAAAACGGCGTTAGCGTAAATCCAGTCATGTGTAATAAAGGACGCTAAGGCACATGCACGCCCAGAACAATATGTGCCCCCTTAGAGTACGGGGCGGGGGCCCGGCGAGAGGTTGAACCCGGCATTGGGAAGTATTTGACAAATTAATATTGTTTTGAACTTATTAAGCAGGCGAATTTAAAACGCGTAGGGTACGCGAGAAGTTGTTAACCCCATGGATGTGTTAACCCTGTATATGAAGAGTTGCTAAAATGACGAGATCATTTCATAATACATAAAAAAAACGAGACCAGTAAAAATTAAAGCTTACTGTTTTATTTGGCGAAAGCATTTTTTTTTTTGAGTTTCTTATTTATTTGCTGAGCACTGTTTGTGCGTGAATCACACCTAAAGAAGCTTCTTAAAACTTGGTCGTCGCTATGAAAAGTGTCAATTACACAAACATGACCTACCTAGTTGCTGTAAGCCTGAATAGACTTGTCCCGACAGGTCTTTGATAAAGCATTTGAATTATTCAACCCAGCAAAAAAAAAATGCGCTCCGCTGGGGATCAAACTCACAATTTTCCAATTACAAGTGCGCAGCGTTAAATATTAGACTACGGACTGATCGATACACACTTAAACAGCCCTTTTTGAATTTGATCGATATTAAAAAAGAGATAATGTATTTATGAAATCCCCTGTTTCAGGGAAGGACGGCAAGAGTTGCAGGGCTTATGTTCATTTGAGATTGGGTTTTTATAATGTAGGTCCACATGCGGCATGTGTTAGCGCGAAATTATACATGTATGCTTGTGGGAATGCATTTAATATAAATCTTAAATGATATATATCCTTGCAGCTTAGATTAGATTAGATGAGAAACAAACAAATATCAATTTTTTATTGAAAATCCGAGAAAAAAAAAGTCCTCTATAAACGAGCACCTGCAGGTTTATGTACAACAAATTTTACATAAAAATTAAAAAAAACAGCAACTAAAAATTAAATTTTGAATTGTCTCATGAGAATTAGATACGAGGGTTACTTTGATTCCCACCTGCACAGCATTATGACACGCAAGTATTTATGCAATAAGTTTCAAAATAAAATATCCATTTTGTTTGCCAAGATGTAAAATCTGAACGCGACTGTTGTGGAATTTATCGTTTTAATTTTGTTCCCCGTAATGTGAAGGCGCCAAGTAAAATTATTTGTGATAATTTTCAAATGATTTCATAACTGAAAGTTTGAGAATGAATTGCTTAAATACTAGTATAATTATGCAAAATGTATTTTGACGTTGAATTTTTTATTTTTTTATGTATGCATTTTTTTATTATAATAAGTGTTATTATTTGTTTTTCGTGACGCAGAAAAAAAACGTTTTCAGATAAAAATATGATTTTGAAACGAAACCGCCTTTTAAAAGTCAATGAATTTTTATTGATTTTTTTAATGGAAAAATTGAATAGATTTCTCAAAAATGAAGTCACTAATGTATAACGGTCGTTAGACATTTTTAAAGAATGACAAACGGATTTAACGAACCGCGGTGAAAGGAATGAACGGTTTTCTTACGTTTTGTCGGAGTAATATCTATAAAACGTAGATTTGACACCGACGAAACATTTAGAAATCCCATTTTCTCCACACCACAGTTCGTAAAATTTGGTTTCTAAATCTAAATCTAAATCTAAGCTGCAAAGATATGTATCATTTGAGATTCATATTAAATGCATTCCCACAAGCAGACATGCATAATTTCGCGCTTACACATGCCGCATGTGGACCTACAATATAAAAAACCCATTCTCAAATGAACATAAGCCCTGAAACTCTAGCTGACCTTCCCTGAAGCAGGGGTGACATTGGCAAAGTAAACCATTTTTTACTACCTATTTTTTATTTTTTACGATTTACTTTTTTTATTTGCATAAAACTACCTATCAAAGTTTTGGCATGAACATGTTATTTTTGATGATGCTGCCTTCAACAGAGAATTAGTGCTTTTTTAAGCTTGAAGTTTCATTGGAGTCTTAGCCAACGTCTTTGGGAGGTAGCTTTTATGCACGACAATTAAATTAAATTAAATTAGGCTGATTTATTTGGTGAGCGCTGTTTTTGTGTGTATCACACCTCAAGAGCTATCTGCGTGCTTCCTCGTCGCTGTATAAAGCACCAATTCTCAAGCAAGACCCAGTTGCTGTAAGGCTGGGCTGGCTGGACCTTTTGACCTTTGATGACCGGTCTTTGGTAAAGGTTTATGAATTTTTCAACCCAGCGAAGAGCAAATTTGAAAATATAAATGGTTCATTTTTCGTGCTCCGCCGAGATTCGAGCCCACAACCTTCCATTTACGAGTCCGAAGTATTACCACTGGACTACGGAACGGTCATTGATGAACTCATATATTTTAAAGGTACAAATAAAAATGTTAAGGAACAGTCACCGGACTCACTCTACAGATATTTTAACCACAGATTAATTCCTTATATAAAAATTTAACAGCTAAATTAAAATTGACATAATAATCTTTTATTATTCCTTGACTTAATGATTGGTATCCACCCATACTGAAAACATGTTTTACTTTGCTAATGTCACCCCTGTTTTAGTGAAGGTCAGCAAGTATGGCAGGGCTTATGTTTATTTGAGATTGCATTTTATGTTATGAGCTCACATGCGGTACGTGTAAGCGCGAACTTATACGTGTCTGCTTCTGTGTGACGCATTCAAGATGAATATTTAATGAAATATATCTTATAAACTTGCGGTGCTATTCTTAGACATTTTGGTCGTCCGTTGAGCCCACGCTTTGACAAACTAATGATGCCTGGGCTGAAGGTCTAATCACCGCGGTCTTTCTTACCTAGTACCGAATTTTGGTATATTTGTATAAAGACTAATTAGTTGATCACTTGCGGCCATCTTGGATTGCAGTATTGACAGGTCTTCATAAAAATGCATCATTACTTTGTCAAAGCGTGGGCTCAACGGACGACTAAAATGTCTAAGAATAGCACCGATAGATAAAAGATTTAAAAGAGTTTTTGGCTTACACGGTCAGTTGATGATGCTGTGACATCTCAGTTATCATCAAAATCATCTTCATCATAGCATCTTTACGCTGAGGAAGCGCATCCTAGACATGGGAAAAACGTCTGGAAGTTCCAGCTCCCATAGACTAGGGCAATATATCCCGGAAAACATCTCTCCAGAATATATGTATATTGTCGGAAAATTGAGCCCACAGCCTGAAAGATCATGCTCTGGGGGTATCTGAAGCTAACTGGCAGGGTTTGAGTATGTAAGTCTATAAGAGTTGCCTCTACAAGATACGTTTTTATCTAAGCGTAACGGTACCACTAAAAGTAAGAGCCATTCATTTAGTTGTGTGGCCGTTCATCACGCATTCAGTGCAAAGGTAATGAATGGCACAGTTACGGCATTATGTATATTCTCAGTTGATTTACACACAAATTCCCAGTTAAACCTTCGCTACGTACCTGAATTATTTAAGGTCTACGCTCGCCCTAGATAAGGCTACGCACATTCTAGCCCAGTCCGCACACTTACCAATCATTTGCCGAATAATGGGCTCAGAATATTTGATATCAGGGAATATGTATGATGTAAATTTGCTAGGATGAAGCATATCTGTGGACTACAAACTATTTTAACGAAAATATACATTATATATCTGTTTCAACTTATGTACTTACGAAAATGGTCCTTAGTAAGAAAGAGAATAACGATCTTCACTTTGTCATTTAGTGCAAGGGTCTAAATTGTTTAGTGTTTATTAATATATGTTTGTTAATATAAGTTTATTATAATATGTTGTTTTAGAGGTATAGAACTTTGAAATGGAATAAAACAAGGATGAATTTTTAAAATTGACATGAATTTAACTTTATTCGAAAGATAATCTTTTGGCATTATAATTTAAATCTGATTTCTGGCATATGACCGCCACGGCTGGCTCGGACGTATTCTAATCTGGAGGTCCAATTTTCAATAACTTTTTCCAACATTTGTGGCCGTATATCGGCAATAACGCGGCGAATGTTGTCCTCCAAGTGGTCAATCGTTTCGGGCTTATCGGCGTAGACTAGCGACTTCACATATCTCCACAGAAAATAATCTAGCGGTGTTAAATCACACGATCTTGGAGGCCAATTCACGGGTCCGGAACGTGAAATTATGCGGTTACCAAACGTTTCCTTCAGTAAATCAATTGTGGCACGAGCTGTGTGACATGTTGCGCCGTCTTGTTGAAACCACAGCTTCGGTCATCATGGTTGTTCAATTGAGGAACGAAAAAGTCAGTAATCATGGCTCTATAGCGGTCACCATTGACTGTAACGTTCTGGCCAGCATTTTTTTAAAGAAGTGCGGACCAATGATTCCACCAGCCCATAAAGCACACCAAACAGTCAGTTTTTCTGGATGTAAGGGTGTCTCAACATACACTTGAGGATTATCTTTACTCCAAATACGGCAGTTATTTTTATTGACGTAGCCATTCAACCAAAAGTGAGCTTCATCGCTAAACAAAATTCTCTTATGAAAATCGGGATCAACGGCAATCTTGTTTTGGACCCATTCACCGAATCTACGCCTTGCTAGGTGATCGTGTGGCTTTAATTGTTGCATGAGTTGTCTATTCATGTTGAAATGCCAAACTAAACTAAACACAAATCACTTGACAGCTGACAAAATGGCCGCCAGTTAAAACAGTGTTGCCAACTTAAAGTTCTATACCTCTAAAAAAAACACCCCATATTAATTCAATATCGAGTGTTTATTTGTTTTATATACTTGAATGTATTTCATTGCTTGTATTCCTTAACTGATAGGTTGGTATGAGGTTGACCACCCATACTGTAAAAAATGGTTCACATGCGGAATGTGTGAGCGCAAAATTATGCGTGTCTGCTTGTGGAAATGCATTTAATATGAATCTCAAATGATACATATCTTTGCAGCTTAGATTTAGATTTAGATTTAGTCTGCAACCTTTTGTTGTAAAAGGGCCAAATGTTTTACGCTGTGTTTAGTGCGGGCCGCACGTTATTACATATTTTTTTAAATATTGAAAACAAAAAAGACTGACTATATTTTATCTAAAACATTGCCTGCTTTTAAAGAAGCACTCTCGTCAGGTTTTCGGCCACATTTGTATCATGTATACCCTTCACTGTACAGTAAATACAAATGACTAGTGGATAGTTGGATAGTTAGTGGGGCCGAAAGCGGACCCCGGCCCACCTGTCCGAGTGCGCAAGATTAATTAGCTCTGGCATTATAACAGGTGTGGAGCCCAGAGCTACCGGATACACTCGGCACGTAAAAATGTACGCAAAATTACTGACAGCCTTTTCATTTCACCTGAAGTTCACGCATGCGAACCTGGAGTTCAATTAAAATCCGCCTTCACAGTGCTTTATGATAAAACAATGATGGATGTTTGAAAATAGGCCTTTGGAACTTTTGTATTACAAATGCTTTTTTGTTCATCTTTGGTGCAAATCATTAATTAAGCAAGAAAACATAAGTCCACCTATTAATGTTATCCTTAAATGTATTTTTCTTGACTTATAGGTTGGTATGAGGCTGATCATCCAAGCTTAAAAAAAATATTTACTTTGCCAATTGCAGGACTTGACAATTGCAGGACTTATGTTCATTTAAGATTGGGTTTTAATGTTGTTAGTCCACATGCGGCATTAGGAAGCGCGAACTAATAAAGGAGATTGCATTTATTATAAATCTTAAATGCAATATATCTTTGCAACGTTAATAATATATATCCTCTAGCTGTGCGTTAAGTTAAAATACGTGTTCACAATGTTGTATGATGAACAAGGATAAATATTAAAAAAATACCTTTGTATCACAAATATTTTTTATCAATCTTTGGTGCCGTCTTGTTTATAATTTAAGCAAAAAATATTGTTAAGTTTATACCACTCTGGGTTAACAATAAAAGTAAAAATAAAGTTAATTTTTTGATTTTAATTTCAGTCATAAACAAGCAAAGATCCAACAATCGTTGTCTAGTGGCTATTAACAAAAAAATATGATTATAGATTTTCCTATACGAATCTCATGGAGGTTTCATAGGAAATGGGTCTTTGCAACTAAGATTATTGTATTGTCGTTTTCCACAGTTTCTAAAAGTGTATTTACTTCACTTAAGACAAAATTTATTTTTAATATTTAAATAAGAACCATTCTACATTATTACATCCCTTTCACGGAAATCGAGATGAACTAAAAATTCAATACCTGTTACTTTTAACATTGTGAAAAAGTAATGAATTACTTATGCCACTCGATGCGTAGAACTAAAAGAACAATAGTTTACGTTTCTGATACTACTGGTTTATCAATTATATCGTTTACATTCAAGTAATGTACAAAATATATAATTTTTGTGATGAAATAAATGTGCAAGGACTATTTTTTTTATACAAACTAGAAGAAGCACAATGTTATTTAAATATCAATTTATTGCATATATGTAGGTTGATTTAAAAAACAATTTTAATATTTTGAAGCTTATGTTCGACCTCAAATAAAAAAGTATTGTATCTGATACGAAAAAATATCTCAGTGTTTTTTTACGCGGCTTTCATCCCTATTGATAGTATTACGGTCATTCCAGTTTTGACGAGGGTCTACGCCGTAGCGGATGACTGATGTTTGAGATGTTGCCTTCAGCGCAGAGGCTACGTCAATTAATGTAAATGTATCCTGAATACATACTCGTAGACCGTAGACGCTGTTTCAACCAGGCCAGAAGCAAATGTTTAGCGATAGTAGGCCGAGACAAAATATTTTTTTATGAAATTTCAAGACACAATTTAAATTAATTTTTAAGAGTATCTCTATTCACACCGTGAAAGTCCATTGTATTTTTTTCTAACTCAATTGGAAACAAAAGTTTTAATTTACTTTCAACTAATTTTATTTCCACGTATGTATTATAACGTAATATTGGCTGCTAAATATTCACATAAAGTCTTTGATTAATATCACATCTATAATCTATATTTCAAAGATATTTGTACATACAAGGCTCATATGTGATCTATATCCACAAGGAGGTACATGCAAGTTCACGCTTACACATGCTGTATGTGTAGATACAAAATAAACCAAACCTCACATGAACATAAAGTTTGTAGCTCATGTAGCCTTTTCCTGAAACCAGGGTGCCATTGGCATAAGTGAACTTACTTACAAAAATAAATCTACCGTGATTTGAAGCAAGTTTAGTGTTACTATCTGTATAAAAACTAAATTGAGGTCACACACAGAATGGTAACTGAATGAGAATTAATATTGTAGTATCATGTAGGCTTGCAAATTTGTTATTTTTGCTTTGAGTTTTTTTCATTAAATTTTTTGTTATTGTTGAACTTTTCACTACTAAAGTATTTGCAGCGTTTGTTCACTCCAGCATAGTCGTAGCTCGCAGTAGATATCCAACTCGGTCAGTCAATATTTAAACATAGTTCACACTGTGTAAACGGTGCGAAATTTAAGTGTGTTAATATTAGCAAGTTATTTATTTGTCTTTGACTTTGAATGATCTTCAAGCTGAAAGTAAAAATAAGTACTCCACGGAGTTAATTATAACTTAATTTTATATATATAGCTTCATTGTAACTCAATTTAAGGTAACAAAAGGCAGTCAAATTTGAAATTGAGATCTAAAACTTAAAATTACCTTGACACTAGTGGAGAGATAATTTCAAATTCATTTTCTTATTAAATTAGTTTGTGAAGAGGAGTGCAATTCACCAATCTTTATTGCCTGGCCAGAAATATGTATTGACTTTATCAATTAATAATTTATAATAATAATGAATTATTAATTAACAATCCCCCGATGACATCGGTTGAACCAGATTCAAAGTTATTGTCGATAGGACAAGACGCAGGTGGAGTTCGAACTTCCGATTGTCTCAATAACGTAAATTCGAGTGCCGACACTTTTATCCCTTGGATCATACCAGTGACGTTGGGTCAACATTTGTGTTTTGATTGAAAGATTAGGTGGAAATACAGAGGTCTCACACTTGTGAGTGATTTTTCAGAACATATTTCTGAGGTCTATTTGATCTAGAGCTTCTGTACATTTTGCTTATGTTAGCGATGAACTTCTTTTCTTCAGTAAATTTGTGAAGGGAAATGCAATTTATTGACTTAGTATATCCCGTCTATAATCAATTAAAAATCTTCAATTTATGTAACAAATTTATTCAATGAACAAACATGCAAGCCAAAGCCAACCTGTTGACTCGTTTGGCCATAGCGTCGACGATGTTGATGCAACTGTTAAAAAAACACAATTCAAGGGTTTAGGTCACGATTTCTTGTTTAAATGGCTTTGTTTTTAGCAGTTCTGCATCGCTTATTTCAATATTTCAAATGTTTCATTAATGTTCACATTTAGAAGAAATAATATTTTCACATTTTAAATTTCTTGGTTGTCGTAAGGCTGGTCCACTTAATAGTAAAAAGAATACATTCCACTCCATAGAGCTACTCCTTTGTCAAAAAACCAAACCAAAAAAATCTTCTTCGAAACCTACTAAATTAGCGAATAAATAAGTTGACTAGGATTATTTGTGGTCAGTTGATGATGATTTCTTTAAAGCGCCGTTTCGTGATGTAGTCACTCCAAGGGCGCTGAAACAATGTAAATATTTTGTAAGAAAATACATTTGGCACGGTAGATTATATAGAGCGATTTATTGTCTCTCGATATATTCAAGTGGTCCACTGGCCACAGCTTCCAACTATGTTGCATTCTATACATTGTTCCATCTACACCGACTGCGATACAAACCTTTACAACGTTTGATCACAATGACTCAATCTTGGTGACCGGTATTCAGAATGAAGTGGCAGGACAACACTATGTCGATAGAATACACCGACAGTTTCCTGTAATGAAGGTTATTTAGGGATGTGTAAGATCATCACCTTTTAACAATAATATTTAAAATTGATATTCATTTATCTTTTCTTGTCGCTAATATCCAGAAATTGTGAATTGAAGATGACATTCATGGGTCAGTTTATAAACTGGAAATTATGTTTCTGGGAGACCTCTAGTTTGTTTGCCAATATTTTCTCTTCAAAGATGATAAAAAATAAACATGTATAACAAATTTTATTCATAAAAAAATGTATCAGAAAATAAATAATGCTAAAGGAATGATGACGTCTTATTTAGCATTGTGTAAGCCAAAGAAGCATCATAAACCAGCGCAGGAATTGTGTGTAGATTTTTTCAATTATACATAAATGTGATTTGTATCACCACGATCGTCAGTTCAGGCTTGAACTAAAAAGCATTAATCTTAGTCTTTAAATGATTTGCTACGTAATAATAAGCATAGTTTAGTCTATAATCTGTAACGCCGCGCCGTCGCCGTTTCACTAGGGATGGTGAGAACCTCTAAATAGTCACCTCCACTTATAATTTACTCGTAGAATATATCTACTAGTAGTATATAATCGTACAGAAAGGTTACACTTCATTTCAAAACGGTATATTAAAACAGTGAATACGGTCGATAGCTCAGTTTGTTGAGTGCTTGCATTTCTTACCGAGGGTGTCAGAAATGATTTCCCGTTACGATGTTTTTCAAAACCAAAATAAAATACAGGTAAGGCTTACTCAGCCTTCACAAAAAATAAGTACCAGCCAACTCGGGAACTGGGAAATTCCCAATTCAACTGAAGGGGCTGGCGAAAAACCAGACCCCTTTTCTGTAAAAATAAATAGGTTCCATTAGACACATGTGACTCCTACAGAGAAAACGTGGCGTGATGTAACACTATATCGACGTTACGTACGACTTAACTCACGTTTATTCCTTTTACTTTTTATTTTATAACGGGTAGGTATTTTGTTCTAAAATGTTCTGAAACTAATCCCTCAATAGCTTGTTTACCTCACCCCTTAGATTCACTTGCACCCTAGTCACACAGAGGGGGAGCGGGTTGATAAATGACGACTTGACATCCCCAGGAGGCGGCCCCTTGATGTGACGTCACTAGGCCTCACGGAACCTTACACCTTTTGATTATTGAACTCTCGGACACCGGAAACGATAAATTATTACAGCTTGGAGTGGTGTCACCTTAGTACTCGCTGATATAATACTGGCTATAAGTTGTTTAGAACGTCTACAAGGTACTCACTTTAAACAAAACATATCGTTGAAGTGTTATTATGCTGTGACTGTGATTGTGTCTCATTCTACTAGGGGTTGTAAGACTCTTCACTTACTCTTATCTTTTGATACATATTTCATTTAATTCATATTGTTGTGTTTTTAGGGTTCAAATAGTCTTCAAATAAAAAAAAACTGGTCTTCTTTACAGGATATTTATTTATTTAACAATTTATATTTCTTTTTAGCAATTCACATTTATGGTTTAGCAATTTACATTTATTTCCCAGTTGGTGTTCACTTACACTGTCTTTCTTGTTCAAAATCAGACCGTCGTATATAGACTGACTGCTGCAAGCTGCTTGCATATTTTTATATTCCAAAGATAGTGGTTACTAGAAGCCAATTTTGCTGGAACCTTCCAGAACATACAACTTTGAGTAGTACATAAATTTGAATATCTCTTTACCCTAATCTAATCTAATCTAATCTAAGCTGCAAAGATATATATCATTTAAGTTTTATATTAAATGCATTCCCACAAGCAGATATGTATAATTTCGCGCTAACACATGCCGCATGTGGACCTACAATATAAAAACCCAATCTCAAATGAACATAAGCCTTGCAACTCTTGCCGTCCTTCCCTGAAACAGAGGTGACATTGGCAAAGTGAACAAATTTTTACATTATGGGTGGTCAGCCGCATAACAACCTATAAGTCAAGGAACATACATGACAAATTACATTTTTTAAAAACAATAAATCACAATATATACATGGACATAAAAACTAAATCATAAAACCAATTTTACTTTAACAAACCTCAGCCGCCAACATCACAGATCAACCGCCATTTCTTTCTATCCTTACATACTTCTTTCATTTCCTCCAGAGTCATAACCTTCTTCATACAAGCTCTTCTTTTATTATGACTCTGGATATTCCATTCATTCGCAATTTCGGATAAATGGAATATCCAGAGTCATAATAAAAAACCCTAGGTACTTATAATAATTAATCCTGCTTATGTACACTCTTATCAGCTATAATTAATGTTATATCTACCAACTTACATATTTATATTTATTTACTATTTACATAACAATATCTTGCATTCCACGTCGATAGCTCGAGTTCAAATTCCACCGACGATTACGGAAATGATTTCTAGTTTCGGTGTTTATTTCAAGCTCAAAATAGAATACCATAATGGTTTACTCAGCCTGCACGAGAAATAAGTACCCATCCTCTTTAAGCTGGGAAATGCCCACTTCAAGTGAAGCGGCTGAAGTAAGGCCGCCCCCCGTACCTATAAAAATAAATAGGTTCACTCGCCATATGCGAGGAAGTTACAATTTATTTGTAGCTTAATTGCGAATTTTATTATGCGAACTTATTTTTATCTTAATTTATACAGATTGGTATACAACTGAAAAGTCTCAAATTTGAAATAAGTTAAAAAATATTTTTTATAACTGTCTACTCAATTTTATTTATATTTATAAACTTAGAGATAATAAAATTAAAAAACTCTTACAAATGACAGTCCAAGGTAAAACGCGATACATAAAGAATATTTAAAATTGTACAAAGAATATTTTAACGAATTTATGACCAAAAAATAAATAATATAGGTAAATATTTTCAAAACATTGTCATTTTATATGTCGGGGTTAAAAAGAAAAAGAGTGCAAGTCAAATAGCAGGAACAACAAAGGGGGCCATTTATTTTTTGCTGATTTTATAGTTGACGGAGTTTGTTTATTATAAACTTTTCCCGGCGATACAATACAAGACAAATGACAGACGTTAATGGCTCGAAAGAGGAACAAAATTCAGACAAAAATACTCTCTCTCGAGTCTTTGCAGATAGAAGTAAACTTAGGGGGGTTGGCGCATTATTAATGACACTTCATTAGTTTCTTCCTTTAACCCATTTTAAAAGTTTTCCCTGTTTTTCGGGTGAGTATAGAATTTCAACAAAATAAATAATGTTTATTGTTAAAATTTTAAGCAGGTCTGTTTATTTGATATACAGACGATCGTTAACTAAAAGGCTGCCTTGCGACTGACCTCACATCTGTAGGGACAAAATATAATAATAAATAATAATAATATGCATTTTATATTTCAATCCTATTTTTTTTGGTACGTAGAGAACTAAGATATATAGAATAAAAAAACGATAGTCAAAGATTTTTTTCACTAAGGATACACATAAAATATATTACGTTGAAGCAGAAAAAAATACATTCTATGTGTTTCCATATATTTTATATCACCTTCAGTTCTATAACACTCTCTTGTTCCTTCAATTGTAAATTTTTGGTTAAAGTTTACCACCCATACTGTAAAAATGGTTCACTTTGCCAATGTCCACCCTGTTTCAGGGAAGGTCGACAAGATTTGCAGGATATATGTTTATTTGAGATTAGGTTTTTATGTTGTAAATCCACATTCGGCATGCGTGAGCATGATTTTATACGTGTCTACAATTGGATATTTATTTATTTATAAATTCACGACACATTGTGCCTTTTACAAAACATACTAAAAATAATGTTATAAATACAAGAGCAAGTAAAAAGTATAAAATTAAACAACAAATATATCAGAACTACAATTAAAAACTTTCTGGGATAAAAAAGTAACATAAAACTAAATAATGATTACATAAGTGTAGGTATTAATACTTTAAAAATAGAGAGATGAGATAAAAAAACAAAGGAAAAGACAATCTATGAATGTATAAATAGTAAGCAGAAATTAGAAGTAAGTAGCTGAATATAAAACACAATTAAAAATAGATTGAAAAAGATTTATAAATATGGATATGGATATGCATAAAGCTTATGCTTTGCTACACGTTACCCTGAAACCGAGGTGGTATTAGCAAAAGTACAACAAGTTTTGACAGCATGCAGGGTCAGCCTCATATTAACCTATTAGTCAAGGAACATAGTCAGGAAAAACTTGAAAGATGATAACTTCCTTTCTCAAATATAAAAACAATTAAAATATTGTGTACATTAACCATCTTACTATGTAGATACGTATATACTTACTACGTATGTATAAGAAAATTTAAATCATTCATTTAAATAAGTGGAAGTTGCATTAAAAATCTGCATTAGCCTCTTCGTAAACCTGATCGATTCCTTTTGAATGAACTGCAGTACATCAAAATCATCATCATTTTCATCACCATCAGGAGAGAACGAATCATCAAAGCTTGTTCCTGTTCCTTCCATTGCATCATGATTTAAATTCAAAAACTTGTGCATATTATATGCACAAACGTTTTCATCAATATTATTATCATAATATTTCACAGCGTAATCATTACAGTCATCAATTTCAAAATACCCAACATTCTTTTCATCGTCACATCTGTACTTTATTTTACATGCAGTATCTTTACAAGCACACGCAATCAAACATGTAAATTCATTATAACCTCTTTTCATATGCTGTATAAACGAGCATGCGTATTTTCGTGCGATTTTCGAGTACCCATTTTTTGCATGTAATTCTATATATTTGTAAATTTGACCTTTACACTCAATAATTCTTCGCATCAATTGTTTTTGCGTTTGCAAATCTCTAATGTACAAAACATTTTCCGGTTCAAATTCAGCGACGTCCAAATATTTATTCAAATCTGTTTTAAACATTTTATTTTTCACCATTTTATCTGGCTTATGCTGCTCTAAAAACTGCCTCAAAATTTTCATCACATCTTTGAATAAATCAATTTTAATTTCATCAACATTTTCATTATAAGCTTCATTCGAAGATCTTAAATAAAATCCATCAGAAGCTGTGCATTTTCTTTGAAAACATTTTCGGATTTTCATATCCTTTTTATGATCACACACGTCTTTTCTTTCTGGATATGAAAATATATCACCATCATCGTTATCATCATCTTCTAGTGGCCAATTTTGCTGATTTTCTGGATCATTTGAATTGTCCATTAAATCAGAACAGTTCTCAAAACTGCTATCTGGATATTCGTTTTGTAATGTTGTTGTGTCGGAAAAAGAAGTTAGATTATCTAAAATAAAAATGTTAATTGTCAAATATTAGACGGGATATATCTGCACAAAAAAAGATGAAAGATGGGTCAGAAAACTTGTGGAATGATGGTTCAGAAATGTCAGAAGAAAAGATGGTCAACCTCCTGGTCAATGGACGGATGAAATCCAAAAAGCTGCAGCGAGGAATCGGTAGAATGTTGAAAGAGGCATATGTTCAACAGTGGACTCAAAATATGTGATGAAGAAAACTATTTCTTTATTTAATTATATTTTTTTTAAACAAGGGAAATTAATTAAAATGCTGTTTTGGAATAATTAATTAAAAATGAAAATATTACTTTACATAGCAATCGATATTGGGAAAACATACATTGCTTGAAAATTATCGGGTATTTGGTTTTGAGGTTAATTATTCAATTCATATACGTTATTAATTGAATATGGTTGGTTTCGGATAATTGATATTTTAAATTCATTAAAAAAGAAAATTATTTAATAAGTCTTAAAATTCCAGGATAAATAAAATTCAATATATAACCATGATTCAATTATTTATGAAATGCCATTGTTTGATATACGTTCGGCGGATAGATCGATTGCTTCAAAGTCAGAGGATTAAGGTTCAATCCCCACCAAAGGCGTCACAAATTATTTAATTTTTCAGCGTCTTAATCAAGCCCAAAATCAAACTACTAGCGAGATTTTATCAGCTTTCACAAGAAATGAACAACGACCGTACTACTTTGGAAAAAGTAAAAAAGCCTCTCCTTCAAGTTTAGTGGTTGTTGAAAGGCTAAATTCCTTACTTGCATAAATTATTTTTTTCTGGAAAAGTATTCATTTGAAAATACTACCATAGAATTACAGATCTTACAGTTAAATCATACTTCACACAAAAAAGTTAAAAAAAAAATTCAATTCACATCGATTCAGCAACTATACATTAAAGTTTTTTTTTGAAAATAAGCTTCTTATATTCTAGTAGAAAATATAAAAACTTAAGGACTCACCGATATTATTTTGAGAATACGAAATATCGAAAAATACCACAAAAACGTAGCATATTGCCATAAAAATATTAATTTTTACACCCATATTGTGATTATCATAAAATTCGGGGTGCCTTGAAATATCTGTTTATTGAGCCATAAAAAAATGAAGCTCAATTTTTTTACTAAAAAAGTTTATACGGGAGATTTTTTATGATAATTGAAAGCAAATTATCTGAAATAAAGAATTATAGTCGTATTAATATAAATTTAATTTTGTAATAAAAAAATAGGACTTCGTTTATTTTATTAAAAAATAAAATAATAACGTTATGGAGAATTTTCAATCTAAAATAATACCACAAAATCAATTAATAATATTTGTATCTCATTACCAGCGTTTGTTAAATCCAACTATTTTTTTTAAATATTTTATTTAAGTAGTATTTTTACTGCAAAACTTGAAATAACAATGACTATATTTTTTGAACGTTTGAAACAATATTTTCTTATCGGTCAGAATAAAAGAAATAATTTATTTGACATATTTCCATTATTATATTAATTTATTTTTATTCTGTCAGTTTATAATTGTAATGTGTGACATGTTTTGTTATCTTTCAGGGTTATTCACAACACATTAGATCAATAGCCGATCCATGGATCATCGTTTTTTTGTATGGAAAATTCACGTTAGTTGGCGGTTGAACCATGGATTTGCTGTCTGTGAATAACACCGTGTGATGCAATTTTTTTTTACATACAGTTTTTTATTGCTGACAATTTACGTTTTACTAAAAAACATTGCAGAAACCCATCCTCATACCCGTTCCGTTTCTACACTTCCAAACAAATGTTTTGAAAAAGAAATACTTAATACGTGTAGAAGTACGTATGTCATGTGGGGCTCTGATGATACATAATATAATCAAAATAACGCGTTATAAAATGATAAATTAAATAACAGATCAAACAAACATACTTGTGCGGTGTTTATCGGGATATGTTGCTGAGGTCCATTGGATCTGGAACTTTCTTACGTTTCTGCCATGTCTACCATCGTCCAGCTTCTTCAGCGTCACGTTGACATAAAACTTTAAAAAAGCAGCACCTGTCTACTTTATAAAAATATGAGTATAGTAAACTATGCATTAAAAATATACCATTAATGTTATATGGCTTCTGGATTGTAGAGATATAAAGGAACACATTTTTCTCGGGATAAAACAGGCGAATACGATTCAATAAAAATGATTTATAGTATGACTGTTGTATCGAGGGCGTGTATGCTGTATATGCCATCGCTAATGAAACTCTGGTCCGGAAAAAAGGCGCAACTTCCCAACTGTAGTACAGCTCGCGAGATGTGTAATGGATTGCATTTTTTCTGGCAGCTATTTGTAACTGAGTCACAGAAAATCACCTAAAGAAAACTCGTCTATAGACAGTACTTCCATATACAAATTGTTCACACGGCAGTTCGTCCACAAGACTTTACGGTCAACGAAAATTCGATCCCAGACAATTCGGTCACAAAAAACTCGTATAAAGACACATCGGTCACAGACAATTTGGTCACACGGCAGTGCGTCCACAGTACTTTACGGTCAACGAAAATTCGATCCCAGACAACTCGGTCACAAAAAACTCGTACACAGACACATCAGTCACAGACAATTTGGTCACACGACAGTGCGTCCACATGACTTTACGATCAACGAAAATTCGATTCCAGACAACTCGGTCACAAAAAACTCGTACACAGACATATCGGTCACAGACAATTTGGTCACACGACAGTGCGTCCACATGACTTTACGGTCAACGAAAATTCGATTCCAGACAACTCGGTCACAAAAAACTCGTACACAGACACATCGGTCACAGACAATTTGGTCACACGACAGTGCGTCCACATGACTTTACGGTCAACGAAAATTCGATTCCAGACAACTCGGTCACAAAAAACTCGTATAAAGACATATCGGTGACAGACAATTTAGTCACACGACAGTGTGTCCACATGACTTTACGGTCAACGAAAATTCGATTCCAGACAACTCGATCACAAAAAACTCGTATAAAGACATATCGGTTACAGACAATTTAGTCACACGACAGTTCGTCCACACGACTTTTTGGTAACATACAATAAAGGTTCACAGACAGCTCCATCATAGAAAACTTGCTTTCAAAAAAACCTTTGTAATTATTGTAGTTTTCATAAATTAACATGAATAGTATTTTTTGACTTATAGGTTGGTATGAAGCTGACCACCCAAACTGTAAAAAAAAGAACACTTTGCCAAAGTTACCCCTATTTACCCCTATTTCATGGAAGTTCGGCCGGAGTTGCAGTGTTTTTGTTCATTTGAGATTTAGATTTTTATATTGTAAGTTAACATGCGGATGTGCAAGAGCGAAATTATACGTGTCTGCTTATGGGAATGCATTTAATATGAATTTTTAATATAATTTATCTTAGCAACTTCAATTAAATATATATTATAGAGTTGTCTGTAGGCCACATTATATTGTATGTGATCAAAAAGTCGTTTGGACAAATGCCGCGTGACTGAATTTTCTGTGACCGATGTGTTTGTGGACGAGTCATCTGTGGCCGAGTTTTATACAACCGCAATGCCGTTGACTGGAAAGTTGTGTGAACGATTTTTCCATGTATAAGCTATCTGTAGATGGGTTTTCTGTGACCGATTTGTTGTGGAATCATTTGTAACAGTCGCACACACAAGTAAACAGTTTGACAAATGACAGAAATCATTTACTTTTTGTTCCATTCATCTTCCTCTCCATATATGTGCGGTACAGTATGACGCTAGCCCTATTGTTTTCCAATCACTGGAAGTATTGCTGGATTCAGAATATAAAAAAAACAGCTAACAAACGCATGCGCTAAAAAGAAAAAAATTAAATTCCATAAATGAAAAAGATTTTTTTCCTTCGCCTGTTTTTAAAAAACAAATCCAGTTGTTATGTTTTATGAACAAAATCACTAAAATATTTTAGCTCCGGTAACTAAGATAAACAAGACGTCTATTTTAGATAGAATGTGAAATAAAATAAATAAAATGATGAAGTAGACGAGGTTTTTAATATAAGACTTATGTCCACCAGTCCTGAGCAGCCTCATACACGTCACTCCAGCGTCAGTCTATGATAATGGTTTAAAAAACACCATATGCTTTTTTTAGGCTTGAGTAATTACACTAAAAATAGCTATGAAGATCGACAATCTTCGAAAAGAGGATATCTGAAAGAAGAAGAAAGGTGAATGTGGCATGTCAACATTCAGGTTCTAGTATTTTCTCCTCGTATAATTATTGTCGTACAAAGCCTGCACTATGGAGAAATAGTTCCTGTACATTTCACGCCCTGTATGCTTTTATGTAGCAATTATTTGAGAAGGGAAAAATATGTTTCGAATATTTTATATTCGAAATAAAAAGATTTTTTATTGACTATTTTTGAATATTTGTTGTTTTTGGATACTTCCAATCTGCGTTAAAAAATAAGAAACAAGATAAATATTTTTATACAATGCTTTTAAAGTTGTCTTTTGTGGATTTTGTACTCCAATAGCTATTCAATATATTTTGATCCATAGCTAATCGACGGATCATATTTTTTTTCACTATAGGCTGCGGATGAGCCATGGCTTTGCGTTTTGGGAATAACACCACAAAAAGATAAATTTTGTAAACACAAAAGTAAATATCTATAAACTGGTATACAAACTGGCTGAAAGAATAAAAAAAAATAACAAAAAAATGATTGCCTCTCCTAGATTCTACACTGAAAATTTATTGTGCATGGCGTTACTGCTGATGTGAATGCAATTACCGATAATACAGCTTTCCAAAATATTTTTGCTAGCAAACGTTTCAATCAGTATTCAAATCGAATCACTGTATTTTCATTCAATATTGTAAATAGTTTTCGAATTTTCGAATGTTCAAATCTCGAATATTTTACCAAGTTTAACTGACATTACTCTGTGGGTAAACCCTGCACGAGAATTATGAGGGAAATTGCCTGCAGTTGGGGTAAAATTGAGCAGTCGTCGTGGAACGTAAATTTTTGCATTCTGCCGTCTGCATTTGCAAACACAATGTACGCAACAAAACGCTCACTACATAATATATCTCTTTTCCATCGCTGAAATATTGCAAAGTTCCTGGGTTCTGTATGCTTCCTATCAAAAGCAGAAATGCTTTGATTCCTTAGTACAGAATTATAATATATTTTAAAGAAGACAAAAACAAATAATGAGAACAGTATGGCTTGATCATAGTGATGAAATTGTAAAAGAATGGGATATACAGATTGAAATCTACGAAAAAAGTACATAATCATGCATGATATTTTGGAAATTATTTAAACAAAAACTAAAATTATTGTCTGACATGGAGTGATACGAGATTTGTAAGCGCTATCAAAATACTCCCATTGAATAATTTCTACGAGTCAGTATTCCCAAACTTTTCTGACGTTTTGACCTCATAAACTTTTGTTCGGGAACTTTATCTCCCGAGTCAACTATCACTCATACTTCTCGAAAAGTTTTGGAAGCTCTTTTTGAATTTTTCCCGATTCAAAACATTTCCTTTACAGACGAGTTTGTAAACATGCCAGTAACATAAAGTAACTTATAAAAGATATTTTATCTCCTCGCAGAAAATCTCAAAAAAAAAGTCTTTAAAATTTCTCTTTATTCAGTGTTCATCATTAGGTACCTACACATTTCTCTTTCACATAAAGTTGGATCGTATTTTTAATGCAAAATTAAAACGATTTAATCGAAATCTTTTCCACGGCAGCCCAGGGTGGGCTTTGGCCACTTTCATCAACCACTCTTCTTCTTCTTTTGGTGCCACTTCTATCAAGATCGGCGATTATAATGGTTTTTTCATAGTGGATGCTGCAGCTCAAAATAAGGACTTTTACCTACACCATATTTTTACGTATTTCAGTCATAATGTACTTTGGCGGCCCTGAGATCTTCTCTTCTCAGTCCCACCATTTATTATAAGATGGATACGGGGGTATTTCTCATTTCTTATAACGTGACCGAAGTACATCAGCTTTTTTTTTTTTTTTTTTAAATAGATTTGTGAAGAGGAATGCAATTCACCAACCTATTCTGCCTGGCCAGAAACAGGTATTAATATCATCATTTAATAGTTCATTATTGTTTATTATTAATGAATTATTAAATAATCATTACCCAATAACATCTGTTGAACCAGGGTCAAAGTTAAAGTCAAGTGACCCAAGCGGGGATCGAACCAACGTTGTTCCATTCGAAACACACTTGAAAGATCAGCCCTCTTGGCCCCCGCGGCTATTACCCCGACAATTGACAAAATTACTCCGAAAAAAAATTTTAGTTTAATAGTTGGCAGAAGTTCCTTTGTGGTATGCCTAAGTCGGAGGACTTTCTCAATGGTGATCCAATCACGTCAAGAGATCCGAAGCATTTTCCCGCAGAAACACATCTCGAATGCTTCGATTCATCTCTCTTTCGCTTGTGTGAGCGTCCATTTCTCCATACACAAGATTCATGTCATATGCATTTCCATTATCAGACACTCATAAATTCACACTTACACATGCCGCATGTGGACTTACAACATAATTACCCGATCTCAAATAAACATAAGCCCTGCAACTCTGAAACTGGGGCGAAATTGGCAAAGTGAACCATTTTTTACAGTATAAGTGGTCAGCCTCATACTAACCTAAAAATAAATGCATTTAACCATTGTTGATAAGACGACATCACCTCGGATTGTTAGAGGAAAGCTGTCCTGAAATTTGGCCACTCTTGCTTATGCATGAGATTTTCCATTGACCAGTGAAACTATAAAGTTTCGTTGGTCTGCCGTTAAGTTTCCTGCCTGTACCAGCTGATGTGCACGTATATTCGTGATGTGTGAGTTCACGTTGTCCGGTCCATTGATTGAGCATATATCCCTTTGGCGTTTGACAAGGCAATCTCAGCCTGGCTCGGGCCGTCTAGGGCTCGGGCCGTATAGGGCTCGGGCCGTCTAGGGCTCGCTTAACAAGCTTATGTGGGGGGATTAAAGGAACCACTATGTGGGGATAGACAAGTTAATTATATAACATAGGCTGAGCGATTAACAAAAAAATGGATTGTTACAAAACATGCATGTTTAACTTGAAACCAACGAAAATGTTTATATAATAAGACATGTATGTTTTTTTTGTTAACGTTTCAAGATTTGCGTTGATTATATGAGAAATTTGGCAAATGTTGTAAACTAGTCCCTGATCATTATTTTTTCAAAATATATGCTTCATTTCTTGCATCTGCATAACATTTATATTTTGATTGAATGTTGAAAAGAAAGTTGATTCCTGAAAAGACCTCTTCCACGAAAAGGCAAGAAAAACTAAATGGAAGAATATTGGGAAAATTTTAAAACTCTTAAAAAGTATCTAAAAGGAACTAAACGGGTTGTTTTTTTAAAAAATACTTTATCTTTACAATCTTGTACAAGTAACAAGAAATATATTTGAATTTTTTTTTAAATGTGAATCATTAAATTTTGAAGAAATTAACGCAAAGTAACATGCAAATACAATTAATATTTTGTAGTCATCTGTTGAATTAGAGGTTTGCTTTATTCATTTATTTTTATTTTATATGATGCAGGGGCGTGCACCCTATACAGGCACATGCGCCTTATAGGTAGGCAATATATAGTAAAAAACCATTTAAGCTTAATATTCAGATTTAAAATTCAAAATTTAAGTTCGATTGGAGCCATCGTTAGTACTTTAGTTAATTCCAAATAAGTTAATATGAAGGAAAGGGAGAAAATATTTATTCTGAAATGTCCTTGCCTCTACCTTATGCACGCGTCTGATATGATGTGCTTAAACATTGTTCAACCGCGCCGTACGAATACGACAGAGAACCAAATGTTTTTGATTTTAGTCTCAACCCACAGTATCGTGTTTTTCTTATATCGTTAATGCAGACTGTGCAGATATAATAGGCTTCTGTCAATAACCTCTATTCACTGGCGGGCATTTTTCTTCCCCATGTGTGACACGCAAAGTGACCTCAAAGCCTGAAAGGAAAAAGACATGAGTGAATTAAAGCATCGCATCGACTCTTTGGACAACAGACCAGCCTCAGCAGTCTCAATATATCTACCGATCTTTGCTAGATAGTGAGCATACAACCTGGCCGCGTTTGAACAGCTTATCAGACTGTTTTTCTCAATAATAATATTTTAAATAAACATGAGCGTTCCAACTTTTGACGAACTTTTGCAAGGAATTTATTTTTAATAAAAAAAACATTTTTCGCCTTTGTTTGAAAGAACGATGGCACAGCACAAACATACAATGTAGATAGTAATGAGCATGTACTCGTACCTTAATCTATAATCTATAATCTAAGTTGCAAGGATATATTCATTCAAAGCTCTCAGATGTATGCCCACAAACAAACACGTGTAGTTCGCGCTTACAAATGCTGATTGTGTACTTACAAATAAAATCCAAACCTCAAATGAACATAAGCCCTGCAACTCTTGCCGACATTCCCTGAAACAGGGGTGACATTGGCAAAGTGAACCATTTTTTACAGTATGGGTGGTCAGCCTCATACCAACCTATAAGTCAAGGAATACGAGTAAAAAATAACATTTAAGTATAAGAAAACAACAAAACCTTAAAAATAAATCTATACAAAAAAAGTAAAAAAAAAAAGAAATGTCTTTTGCAAAAAATGTAGCAAGCCAATAAACCAACATTAAAAATCAGCATTGCAGATTAGCCGCCACTTCTTCCTGTCCTTGCATACTTCTTTCATTTCATCCAGAGTCATAACCTTTTTCATACAAGTCCTCCTTTTATTATGACTCTGAATATCCCATTCATTCGCTATTTCAGAGATTTGATCCTTCCATACTTTTCTCGGTCTTCCTCTACCACGACATCCATCTATTCTAGCAACATATACTTTCTTCGTCAATCTTTCATCACTCATTCTCTCCAAATGCCCGAACCATCTTAACATACTTCTTTTAATCTTCACTTTCACACTTTCCCTTACACCACATTCTTCTCTTACAAAATCATTCCTCACCCTGTCACTTCGTTTTTTCCCAATCATACTTCTTAGATAGTCCATTTCTACTGTATGGACTTTACTAATTTCCCTTTCACTCACCGTCCAGGCTTCACTTCCATACATCAAGGTTGGCACTAGTATACCACCGTGCACCGCCAATCTAACATTTTTTGAGAGATTTTGGTTCCTGGCGATGCAAGCGGTCGCACCCAGTATACACCTGCCTTTCATTATTCTTCTTTCAAATTCACCGGTCATTCTTCCATCTTTTTCAAACTTACTTCCCAGGTATACAAACTCATAATAATAATTTCCTATATACCTTCGTAATAATAATTTAGTAATTTGAGCATCTGACTGACAATTTCCTCTCCTTCTGAGCGGCCGTACCTTCCTCGAGCAGATTATTCTTCCATGATACGACACGGCCAAACGGAGGACCTACCTGACACGACAGATGTCTGACGCATCAAGAGAAAGAGAATTTATTCATAAATCTCAACCCTGCCAAGGTGGGTGGTTCTACGTACTGAGAAGGTTCAAGTATCTTTACTTAAAATCTATTCAAATAGTGTGTATGCAGGGGTCTGTCTGGGTACTCTGAGATGATGGACCACTGCATAGAAAACGCACATTCTTTTGACACAATAAGATTATAGATCCTCAAATCGGGGTGCAAAAGAAGACATTTTTTTGCTCTCGAAACCCTAGAAATTCACAAAAATAGATAATATTATTAATAAACAAATACCTAGTCATTTTCCCGTATGAACTTTACCTGCTCGAAAAAATCCACTCACTTTCTCTTTCCTGCCTTGAATTTTGATTATTTTGTTATTACCTCAGTTAGTCTCTTAAGGTGGACGAATAAAGTCCAAGAGCGTTTATGCAATTAAACTCAAATAAACTTGAAAAATACTTATGTTTTTTACACAAAACAAAACCTATGTTGAAAAAAATGTTTTCAACTTTTTGCAAACCATCTTCTTCTTCTTCCTTAGCCATCTCTCCACTGCTGGATATAGGCCTCTTCCATCTTTCTCCACTCCTTTTTGCTTGCAAACCATACATAATAAAAAAACTATATCTTAAGTTTCGTTTTGATTTGCTGAAATAAAAGAACAAACTTATCGTTCTGTTTTTTTTGTTGAACTCATAGTCACATCAGCTAAGGTTGAAACACACCCTTAGTTTTACCTCAAATTTCACCCATCTAAGAATAAGACATCATATTATAATATTACCACGCCTTAGACGTATATTATCCTACCTTATATCATAAAGTATGTAGGTTTATCTAAGACAGTGAACCTTTATCTTTTTCGACCTGAAACGACTTTGAAGTCTTTAACTCAGAGAAAACTCTCATTCAAGGAAGAATAGAGAAATCCAAGAGCCCCAAGTCGAATTAGAATACCCTGGTTGAAGATCCTGAGGCAGCATATGGGCAGAAACTTAAGATCCTTCCTTCATCAAATAGTAAAGTATGATCACCAATCATCACTTAAAAAGTCACAAGAAAAAGGAGACGAGGTGAGGGGGATGCTATGTGGTTATTGCAGGTGCCAAGCTGAAGGACCGAGGCCGTGGACAGAGACGGATGGAGGCTGAGGACAACAGAGGCCAAGGAGAGATACGCTGTAGAGCAATAAAAGAAGAATAATAAAACATGTTTATCTGAGCCTTTATCAAATGATCTGTAATCTAACATTTACAATGCTATGTTATACTTTCTAAATATTGTATCTTAACACTTAAAAGGCACTTATAGTGCCGTGTATTTTGATAAACAATAACTAAAATATTTTGTCATGTCTGTGTACACTTTTTTAGACACAAGATTGATTCAAGAAAAGAAAAAAAAAACATAACAGGCAAATCCTATTCCATAAAATATTCTTAATTTTAGTAGAATAAAAAATAATTAATGAAAACTGGATGCATTAGACAGAAACGTAAAATTCTGTCCAAGGGGATTCTCTTTCTGGTGTTGTAAAACCATATCGATACATCCTTGTATCCGATTAATAGCTCGAGTCTGGGCGATTTCTCAGTTGGCAGAGTACTTGCACTCAATGCCGAGAGCTCGGTTTCGAATCCCACCGATGGTGTCACAAAGGATTTCCTATTTCAATGTTTATTTCAAACTCAAAATAAAACATCGGTAAGGTTTACTCAGCCTTCACAAAAGATGAGTTCCAGCCTCCCCGGGAGCTGGAAAACACCCATTTCAAGTGAAGTGGTCCCCTTTCCAGTAAAATGAAATTGATTCATTCGTCACATACGACATCTTCCGAGAGAACGCGGCGAGAAGTTACACTATATGTGTAGCATAGTTGCGGTCCTGTAGCTTCAATAATGCATTTTCTTATTCTTCTTCACCGCTATTTTTTACATGCATCTTCTGTGGACCACTACCGAGGCTCTCGCGTTCCACCGGTTGAGCACCACTGCCTTAAACATATATTATTCTTCCCTTACAGTGTAAGGTATGCACATATGTACATAGGTTCGTCTATAACACAAGGGACTCCGCGCTAATATCTAATTCCTTGACGTTTACATTATTTGAGCTTGACGCTCCCTTCGTTATGAACGTTTAGTCAAATGCGGTCACGGATCTTGAATCTATGTTACATATTACATCACATGCCACATCTATATGCGTTTATACGTACATAAACGTTGCGTTGTACCCCGGAATGATTAAACACAAGAAATATATGTACAAAATAAACCTTTAATTTTTTTTTTCTAAAGTCAAGAAGTACCTACCTACATAAATGCTTCATTTTTCCAATAAAGGAAGTATGAATAACAAAATATATGAAAAAAGAAAAACAGTTTTGTTTTCGATTACGTGAGTTACGATTGCGTGATTACGATTGCGTGATTACTCACGTAATCGAAAACAAAACTGTTTTTCTTTTTTCATTAATGATGAACGATTACAAAGTTAATGCCTCTACAATCAATAAAAAAACAAAATATATTTTTATAAACTACAACATCAGAGATAATTCCCTCAAACATTGCGTTAATTCCCGTCGATAGCGTCCATAGAAAATGAATTCAAACTAAATGAATCACTAGGGATGCAGTTGTATTGTCTATACATTTTTCTACTAACTTTTGGTAAATATAAGTTCACCTTAATCTTTACAGTCTAGAAAAAGCTGATCCTTTTCATGACGATATTAAGAAAAAAAAATGTTTTTAGGATAAATTACAAAGATAACTTAATAATTTCTTAATAATAAATAAATAACCTAAGTTGAAAAGATATATCAATATTTAAACTCATATGTTTAATGCAAGGGTCTATCTCATACCAACCTATTAGTCAAGGAACATAGTAGGAGGAACTCCGATAGGATGAAAATGAACATCATGAGCCTTTCTCCTTCATCTTAACGTGTCCTGTCGGGTCTCCCCGACGTTGACGAGCAACGAGAAACAGCTCCTCCACACCTCTTATCCCGGTCCACTCTCGAATATTCTGAAGCCAGGAAAGCCGCTTTCTTCCAATCAATCTACGACCTTCAATCTTTTCTTCTATGACAAGTTGCTGGATGGCATATTTTTTCCTCTTTATTTTGTGATCAAAATTTGAAGTTTTGCGGAGCTTGATTGTTGTGAACAATTATCTATATTTTAAAAAAGCCCCAACTTAGTCATTGTGATCCTTCTAACTACAGACCGGTGTCGAATTTGCCGTTCTTGTTTAAGGTGTTGGAGCGGATTGTCTCTCTCCGGCTGGTGTCGTATCTGAAAACTAATAACCTCATGCCGAAATGGCAATCAGCATATCGAAAAGGTCACTCTACAGAAACTGGTATGCTCAAGGTCACATCTGATATGATATCGGCAATGGAGCAGGGCAATCTTGCTTTGTTGGCACTTCTGGACATGAGTGCGGCTTTCGACACTGTTAGTCATGATATAGTACTGATAAATAGATTGGAGGGCTCGTATGGTTTGAGAAATGGGGCCCTGGAGTGGATGACCTCCTACTTGGTAGGTCGCAAGCAGGCGGTACGTATTTGTGATGATGTCTCACCTGTCTACTCACCTCTGGGGTTCCGCAGGGGTCCGTGCTGGGTCCGGTCCTTTTTTTACTTTACACAGCCGACATTGAGAGTATAGTCGAAAAGTACGGCCTTTCTGCTCATTCTTATGCTGATGATTGGCAGATTTACTCTCAGTGTCGGCCCAATGAGACTGAAGACCTTAAAGGCAGGATGTCTGCTTGCATCATGGAGGTGGGTGGGTGGATGAAGCAAAACGGCCTTATCCTCAATGCCAACAAGACCGAACATCCAGGCGCGATCACCTCCTGGATAATGGGGTATTTCTCTCCATTGGGGGAAGTTTGATCCAGCCTTCTAGCTCTGTGAGACTTTTGGGAGTTATGCTGGATCGGAATCTCACAATGGAGGAGCAGGTTGACAAAACAATAACCGCTTCATTTTTTGGCCTACGCCAAATAAGGGCTATCAGGAGGTGTCTACCGCCGGGTGTGGTTAAAACATTGGTGAGTGCTTTTGTGATGTCCCGAATTGATTATTGTTCCACACTTTATATCGGCCAGTCAAAGAAGCAACTGAACAGATTTCAGTCTGTTTTGAATGCGGCCGCAAGACTGATCTTCGGGATGTCCAAATTCTCTCACATCACTCCGCCGTTAAAAGAACTACATTGGCTTCGTTTTCCTGAGAGCGTGGTCTACCGTGTGTGTTTGATGGTATTTAAAGCCCTAAATGGTTTGGCTCCATCATATCTGGCAGACATGTTTCCCCCGTTGAGGTGAGTGTGAGGGGGCGGACACTTAGGTCAGCGGGGTGTCGAGCTGTCAGGTTGGTGCAGCCTCGCCGTCAAATATGCACTAATTTTGGGGATCGCACTTTCCGGTTTGCGGGACCAGTGGAGTGAAACAGACTGCCACCCGGAGTGAGGGTTTCGGAATCTGTTGGCATTTTTAAGAAAGCACTCAAACAGCACCTTTTTAAAATATCTCATTCATGATTAGGAGGGCCCTTGAGGTGTGACATACACAAAAACGGCGTTCTTTTGTCATGTATTAATTTTTAATGAAATAAATTATCCTCATATATATATATGTATATATATACATATTGGCTCTACGCAATACTTCATGAGTCTAAGGAATATTATTAAAAAACAAGCCAGTATTATAAAATCATGAACAATATTTTGTTTCCCTTTTTGACCATTGTACGGTAGTTATGAAATAAACTTAATTGATAACTACAACATTTTTTAAAGAATCCTGTGCGGGAGACTACTTAGATTTCAGAGACTCTATGGGTCTACGACAATTGTTGTAGTGCCGTAGAGGTGTTGGTGATGTGGTGGTCAACGTCCCGATCCTTTGTAGCAGGGCTGTTAGCTGCAAAGTGTTGTGTGTTCCGTTGGTTTTGTTTTGAGACACTGAAAAAAAGTGGCGATTGAAATTGGTTTCAAAAAGGAAAAGGTTACTTTTGAATAGGACTTTTCAAAAAGAGGATTAAAGCAATGACAGGGAAAAAGGATTTGTATTTTACTCAACTTGCAGAGTAATTACACATTTACGAGTGATGGCATACGCCACTGCTATTTATTAATGTTTAATTATAACTGTAAACATTTGTTTAAACAATAAATAGTTTACGGGGCAAAAGGCGTAGCGTGGGAGGGGTGCCAGCAGCAGTAAATATAAATAATTAATAATTATTGCCGGTATTTAAACGCGTGAAACTCCATATTACTCCTAGTATAAAGCAATTGCATAAACTCGATCATATACGTATAAAAATGTGTGGAAACTAAATCACTCACTACGGGTGCTGTCGTGTATTCTATACACTTTTATATTTCGATCGCGAAAAGCTATCGAAAGAATTTAATGTTAATGTTTTACATTCAGGGTACAGAGACCAAGGCATTTACAAAAATATGAGTAGATCTGAAACTAGCTGAATACATTGAAGCATAGTAAGGGACACACCTGTAAGATAGATCTGTCAAACACAGCCCCGTCAATAAACATTAAAACACACATTTTAATGTGAAGGGAGATGAAGAAGAAGTGAATTTAATTTTGATTTGTAATTGTCATTGTCCTGATGATGCCTTTTTAGGCGAAAACGTTTGACTTATTTAAAATAAAATTTAGTGAATTAAAACAGTGTATTATTTAATTAATTATACAATGGACTTTCACTGTGTGAACTACCAATCCCTAAAAAATATTAAAACACTGAATCATCTTGTGAAATCCTTTGTTTTCTTACTTTCTCCATCTTGTGTTTCAATACCCAAAGATTACACACATTAAAATTTACGATTCATTATACATGCCCACAAGCAAATATGTGTAATTTCGCGCTTACTTATGCTGCATTACAAAATAAAAACACACATATAAATGAACATAAAATAAGCGCTTCAACCCTTACCGCCTTTGCTGAATCAGAGGTGGCACTGCCAAAGTGAACCAAATTTTACTGGATGGGATGTCAGTCTCATACCAATCTATTAGCGACCTATTAATCGAGTTATTTAAACCAGACAGTTAGCTTATGGGAAATAATGGATAATCTAAGTTGCAAAGATTTATTACATTTAAGATTAATATTCGATGCATTCTCACAAGCATACACGTATAAGTTCACGGTTAAACATGCCGTGTGTAGACTTACAATATAAAAACACAATATCAAATGAACATAAGCCCTGCAAATCTTGCCGACCTTCCCTGAACCAGGGGTGGCACTCTCAAAGTGAACCATTTTTTTACAGTATAGGTGGTAAGCCAACCTATAAGTTTTTTTTTTGTTGAAAGAAATCCTGTGCGAGAGACTCCCTAGATTCTAGAGACTCTAAGGGTCTATGACACCGCAGAGGTGTACGAGCTTGGTTGTCGCTACAAAGCGCCAATACTCAAGCAAGACCCAGTTGCAGTAAGGCTGGATGGACCTTTGGTGACCGGTCATTGGAAAAGGTTTATGAATTTTTCAACCCAGCGAAGAGCAAATTTGAAAATATAAATGGTATATTTTTTGTGCTCCGCCGGGATTCGAACCCACAACCTTCCCATTCAGAGTCCGCAGTGTTACCACTGAGCTACGGACCGGGACAAACAAATAGCTTAAAAATAATAAAAAATGTAAAGTTTCGATTCAATAGAATAAATAATTATTTTCCATATTGTGCGTCCTTGTTGTAGTCAGGTACTGGGCTTGCTTTATTGTTCCAGGAAATGTTATTTAATACGCAAAGTTATTAAATATAAACAAGGGCTGTCCCAAAAATTAACTACTATTGTTTCACGTTTCATGAGGAAACAGTGATAACGCCACGTTTATAACCAAAATTGCCTCCATGTGTTGAATATCACATGTCTATCACATCACTATTTCAACTTTATATCTACTCAAAATTCTACAGTTTCTATAAGTGTGATAAAAAACAATAATTTGACGGCGAATAAAATAGTAATATTAGGATGATCTACTTGATGATCGCTGTTTTTCTGTGAATCACATCTCAAAGGCTCTCTGCGAGCTTGGTGGTCGTGATACAAAGCATCAATTCTCAAGCAAGACCCAGTTGCTGTAAGGCTTGATGGATCTTTGGTGACCGTTCATTAGTGAAGGTAAATGAAAATCATCAACTCAGCCAAGAGCATGTTTGAAAATGTAAACGGTGTATTTTTTGTGTTCTGCCGGGATTCGAACCCATGACTTTTCATTTGATAGTCCGAAGCGCTAACTACTAGATTGCGGACCAGTGTTCACGTTGATTTGTACAAATCGTCCCCCCAGTTCTTGTTTGGTTTATCTACCATCGATTCAAAGATGACCGACCTTCAAATGAAATTGTCTTAAGAATCACATTGTACACAATATGAGCTTTAAGTAAAATACGTAAAACACGATAATGTGAGAGTTGCTTGTACGAGTATATTTTAAAAATAAATTTCCACATTCTTGGTCCAATACACATAAACATTCCTCATGGGAAAAAACCTCTCTTGGAGATAAGAAAAACAAGCACTAAGGTGACGAAATGGAAACTGTTTTGCAGCGTTGTCCAATAACTGATTGTATTTATTCTCACAGGTTACGGGATCATCCTTGCACCGAAGTTACCTTAACTTGAAGTGGAAGTTTTTCTGATCTCAAAAGAACAGATCATTATTTCTTTTAGTAAATGAGTAAGGATTATTATTAATTAATGGGTAAGATTAAAGATTGGATTAGAAATTACAACAATAAAGGTGCATATTACAATAACAACTAAAATCCAATGAATATTTACGGCTCCATTAAAGAACTGCGTCTCTATGATTCAAATTCAGCCATAAAATATAAATACATAATGGCTGTTCGTAATCCTTCGGCTTATCCGTATGTTAGACGTTCGGGTCATTCCGCCGGATAGTCAGGGTATGCGGGGGTGTATTCTACAGTCTACACCCCTCCTGAACACGGGGTGGCATTAATTTGTTTCGGGCACCTGTGACAATCCATTTACTTGGCGCGATGATTGGCCATTACTGGGGTTACAGAGGCCATTAGCTGGCTTATAAAAGGTCGCCAGCGCGTCTCAGAGAGGCAATTATAATTAGGAGGGTGTTAAAAACAGGCGAGGCGTGCGGGATAAGGTACACGTGTATGAGATTGCAACAATTATGGCCGTCGGTGTACTGAGTGTTATTTCTATCAATAAATGCGAGTAATATTAAATACACTCAATGTTCCTTAATAGTAATTCGTAGAATATCCTTCATTGTATCTACCCACTTCATTAAACATGGAAATTTCTCGGAATATGGCGGATTGTTGCAAGGCAGATAGACAGGGTTGACAATGTTTGATCAAAGAGAACATGACCCATCTTTGATCCTGAACATATTGAACAGACCTCATTGTGTACAAAACAAGAATAATTGATTTATACTTATAAATAATACATAAAAAAATACTTATTATGAATCGTCAATCTAAATTGTACATATACAGGTATATTACCATTTGAGGTTCATAAAATGTTTATGCCCCCAAGTAGGAATTAAGAAATGATTGCACATTTTTGAACCATTTTAAGCTTTCAAGAAAAACTATCGTAAAAGAAATGGAGTATTTTCACATGTATAGAAAGAAAGACGAAAGAAGTTCTCTCAAAGCTTTATTATTCAACAAAAAAACCTCAGAAGGATTTGAGTACCACTGTGTAAAAAAACCACCTGAAAAAAGTGGGATATTTTTATACCAAAAATCTTTCGAAGCATTACGCATAAAACTATTTTTTAATTAAACTTTGCAAATACAATAATTAATTGCGCTGTAGGAATGCAAAATTTTCATATAAATTTTTTGAATACTCATGATAAATTTCTTGACTTATACGTAGGTAGTAGGTTGACCACCCGTATTGTACAAAATTGTTCACTTTTTACCCCTGTTTCACGGAAGGTAATTTCACGTTTATATTTTATTTTTTGTAAATATACATGCACCACTTGTAAATGCGAACTTACACGTGTCTGTTTGTGAGCATGCATTTTATATGAATTATACATTTTAATGTATCTTTATAACTTGAATAAATAGATCATTATAAAATCTCTAATTTTGCATTAAGATGAAGGAGGTAGAAATATTTTCTGATTCATAATCGTGTTACCTTGACATATGCTGCACCTGCCTTTATCTCCAATTGCTCCCCGAAGCACAATAAAGCGTCTGTCGTGCTGAGCTCACGGCGTGTTCCCGGCTTCCTCCAGGATACGGAGCAGGAAGGAGGAGAACCTGGCGCAGACCCAAGTCCAGTGGACCAGAGCGGCAATCATCCAGAGTGCACACATCATACGGGGACGGAGAAAATATTATACAACTCTTTGGTATAAGTCTCCTGAAAAGAAATGCAATCATAAGTTAACATTGAGGTTTCTAAATTTCTATAATTCCTATAATAACGAATGAATGGGATATCGAAAAGGAAAGCGTTTATGAAAAAGGTTATGACTCTGGATGAAATACAAAAAATATGTAAGGACCGAAACAAATGATGGCTGATCTGTAATGAAGGCGGCTAAGGTAAAGACTCTTTTTTCATTTTTGTAGACTTTTTAGCATTGTTTTTTTTTATAACTGGATGTAATAAATTGCTTGCATTCTTTGACTTATAGGACGGAATGAGGCTGACCACCCATACTTTAAAAAATGGTTCAATTTGACAATGTCACCCCTGTTTTAGGGAAGGTCGGCAAGAGTAGCAGGACTTATGTTCATTTGAGATTTGGTTTTTATATTGTACTGTTTGACAGAGTGAGACACGACGAGTGGTTCGGCAGAAGCACCGAGTGCCTGTTTCAAGCCGCAGCATCTAAAGTCAAAATAGCCATGATGATCGCCGATCTTCAATAAAAGTGGCAAAAAAAGAAGAAGAAGAACCGAAGAACTCTGTGAATGAAGATGAGAATCTAACAGTCCTTTACATGATGTACTTTTAAATTAATTTCAGTGAGTATTTCCAAAAACAAATAAGTGTGCCTGTAAGTAATTTATTTTATTTTTATAATCATACATGCGAAATATTGGAATGAAGCCAAAAATTAGGATTGCAACATGCGATTCATAAGATTAAATTAAAATTTCATATCGTACTCATTCCAGATTATCACGAAGCGAATTAAAAATCTGAAATGAACTTAACGCGCTCTGTTTGTTTTCGAATGTTCTTGCTTTTTCTGTTTTCCTCTAAGAATGCAACCTGCTTTCTAGCAGTAAGATTCTTGGCAAGATTTCAGGTTTAGCTTTGAGTTTATTTTTCAGGATTTGAGTTTATTTTTTTGTTCTCATTTATAAGTCACTGCGGTTATGAGTCTACTGAAAGGCTTAGTTAGACAAAAGCCAAGATAAATAAGGCTTTAAGTAAAATTTATGTAGCTTTTTTCGTAATCTTTTTAAGCATTTTTGACTGACTTTCGACAGACCAGTGGTCTACTTGATTAGACCTGAAAGATATATTAACTTACAAGACTCATATCAAATGCATGCCCACAAACAGATACGTGTAAGTTCGCGTTTACAAATTCTAGATGTGTACTTATAAATTAACATCAAACCACAAATGAACATAAGCTCTGCAACTTTTGCTGACCTTCCCTGAAACAGGGGTGACATTGGTACAGTAAACGTTTTTTTACAGAATAGGTGGCTAGCTTTATACTAGCCCATAAGCCAAGGAATATATTGTGAAACTTAAAAATTCAAATCAACCATCAGTTTCTATTAGAAAATAGTTGTCATACAGGCTTGCGTATGCAGTAACATCTGCAGGCGACGCTTTCTGATTGAAAGCCTTAAAATTGCTCTGAAATGAATTTTTCAAAAAAATTGGAACAGCCCGTCAACTGATGCAGTTTCAATTTTGGAAATTTGAGACATGAAAAATTAACTTGTGCAATCTGATCGCTATGTGAATTTAAAAACGTCATTTGTGACAGAAAAATTGTGTTGGTTTGCTTTTGATTTTTAAATTTGGAACCCAGTGTTGTTAGATTTATTAACTGAAATAAAAAGGTAGGTAGAAAATAAGCGTGAACAATATACCTACATATTTTTATTTACTTTAATAGTTTAAAAAAAAATCTTTGCTAACAAAAAAATTACATGTTTTTCTATTTATCGTTTTAGAATTTTCTGTAAAATTACAAAAATTATTTATACTGTCTTGAATATTCAAGAGATAATTTAAGATGTTCTAAAATTATTCACAAAATTATTAATAAATATCAGTTGTCGTGGAGAGAGGGTGTCTTCTGAAGTCGTTAGTTACGTTGCCAACGAAACGTCGAGAATGATATAAGTTCTACTATAACGGTTCATCTAATATACGAAAAGTTTTATTGCCTAACTCTGTAGTTATTATAATTGTAAATTTATTTATATTTTTTAAAAGTTTGTGCAATAAACATTGTTTTTTTGTTTAAACAAATTAACTGATAGGTATAAATGAAATGTTTGCACTGCCAAAATTTCTCCAATGTTTTTTATGCCTTTGAGATATTTTCATTTTTTTTTTCAAAAATCACCATATTGATATCTGTCAGGATATTGAATTTTGTGTTCAGTATTCACAGTCCAAAAATTTCATAATGAAAGACTAGACTGACTTTAAAAAAAATCATACAGTTTTTTTTTAGTGTTACCTTGAAGGTGTGTTTTAACATTTTTCTGAATTGATTTTCGTTGTATGCAGTTTTCAATGCGAATTTGTACGATATAAAATGTTGCAAGTTTTGGCGGGAAATGGTTGTTTTTATCGCATTTTTTACGACTTCATTTATTCAAATATAATCCCATTACAGGTTATTTTTCATTTTTTTCCTAGCAAAGTTTTTTTCGTTTTTAAGGAACCATTAAAAATGTTTTTTGCCATAAAATATTTCTTTTTATGAGGTTTTTAATCAAATTTTTGTGGTATCAAGGTGCTTTCACCACTTTTTGTTTACTGTTTTTACTTTGTTGATATCCCTCTTTTCGTGCCGGTCCCTCCGCTAGCCGCAGGTTTAAAGAATGATCTGTGCATATGTATGCAAATTACTCTTCCTCAGCTATTCCCATCTTTTCTAATGCCTACATTAAACAACTTGACACTGGCGCCCCTGCTGAATGCGGGAATCCGCCACAAAGAAGAAGAAGGGGCTTTCAAATATACCTCCATTAGCTAAACAATGTATTAGGTAACTAGAGATCATGTCTACTGATTTAGGTTGTACCGGAAAGGCCCGTGATCTCTTTGATCGCGTGTGGAACCTATCTATTTTTACAGGTAAGGGGCCTGGCCTGACGTCATTCACTTTAGAATTCTCAGCTTCCAAGGGAGCTGGTTCTTATTTCTAGTCAAAGTTAAGTAATAAGGTGGATCGAAATCGTTTTTTTGGGAATTTCGATTTTGCGTTTGGCCAAAAGCTGCTCTATATCAATACTAACAATAAATTGTACAACCATAAGGTCGAAATATTTGATCTTATACTGCCCCAAAGCCTCGAAAAGTTAATAAAAATCATAAAAACTGCTATACACTTAACATATTTTTATGTTTATTAAGAAAAAAATAATTGTATTAAAATGAAGTTCAAATTTAAGCAAAAAGCATGATTTTCTATAAATGATAGAAAAAAGACCCTTTTATGGCAAAAAAAATGGCAATCAACAGAAGTCTAGAAAATAGTGATTTTAAGAGAATTGGTAATCTTTCTTTAAATTGAAAAAAGGCATTATTTGTCGCGATTCCAGGTTTCTTCTAATGAATTCATCTCTTCTGATAAGACCGCAAACAGCAGCTGAAGTTTTTGTTACAATTTTTACTAATCTTTCAGTGGCTAACGTGTAGAAAAGGCTTGAGTATAGTTCGTCAACAAGCGGTGGATTTTCTTAACAACGTGCTGTTAATTCACCGTTCATAAATTTTGTAATAGGTGGCTTGGCCTATTACATTATATTAAGGTTTTTTAAAATTGTCTGCATCAAAATCAAGTTTTGGCCGATCGTAGTTCGAATTCTCAAAATTATTTCCTGTCGCGTTTCAATATTCTTCACAAGGCTAGAACTCATAAAAAGGCAAAGCAAGTAAGATGTTTTTTATATGATTGAAATATCCATTTCTCTGTATAACAGGATGTAGTATCTGCTTTAAATTATCTGTCAAATATCGCGACATTTAGATTGTCTTGTGTAAGTGTCTAGCACCATTAATGCAATGTGGTTAGTTTTGATGTAAGATCACATAAGAGCATCCACTTTCATTATATAATTGATAATATTAACAGCTTGTCAGATGGTTAAAAAAAAAAACATAAAGCCGTAGTATTCTGTGAGCCATCTTGAATGCACTAGTTTTCCAGTGTTTCTTTTTAATAAGCTTTGAGAACAATATCCAGACTTTATAGTTATTCTCCGTCCAATAGGTAGATCACATTGGATAGTTAGAATCGAGACTATTGGAAGCTCTTCACATCTTTTGAATACCTTTTCTATGGGTCCAGAGTAACTCCTTAGTCCAATTGTACAACTATCAATATATTCAAATAATTGGCGCGGCAGTTCGTTGGCATGGAGTTGACAAATACACCACTGCAGCGGTATTACTAGATATTTTAAGTTTTTTGGAATGAATTTACCAATTCCATCTGTATTAACAATAGTTCTATCACGTCCGATTACAGCAAAAAGGATGACATTGATATCTTTACTGATTAAAATATCCATAATTTTTCTTTTTATTATTGCTGCTTTTCCAGTGCTTAAAGAAATATGACCAATGTACTGTGACCTTGCGTCCTTAAGTAAACTAATACGCTCCTCTATAATTATATTTCTCTTATGATCCACTATATTAAAGGTTTTATTTTTACGTCCATCAAAGTATAAACCCATATCTTAGTAATCAGAATCAATGGTCACACCGCTGAACTTAGTTATTTGCTTTTCACGGGCTCTTCTAATTTTATTTTGATCGAAAACTTTGGATGAATATTTGTCTGAAATAATACCAACGCTTTGTTGCCAAAACAAGAGCAGCTTCAGCCTTATTGGAAATGCCAAATTTATCCACAGGTTTTTCCAGTATGCCAAGGTCAATATTTTTTAATGAATATGAATACGAAATTTGAGGTAGCGGTCTCTGAAGTGCTAGTTTTACTATTACTGTTGAGACTGGTTGTTGAGAGACATCAGTTGATAGGTCAAACAGATTTGGCAATGAACTTGTAGCTTTTTCTTTGTATGGTTAATATTTCTGTTTCCGGTTCAGCTTTTTTTTAATTTCCCGCAGCAGTTTTCAAATCAACACTCCTTATGATCATTTATCTTTTGGTTCTTTGATCAATCAGAATATTTTTCAGTTTTCGGTACTTTAAGATGTTTTGCATAGTTAAATGAAGCCAATCTGTTGCATTAACACGCTGATATATTAAAAATACACTTAAGATCTCTCGTAAATTTGTATGTGCAAAAAATATGAGTAGCGTACAACTATAGTTACATCTCTGAGAGCACCGAATTGGTGACGCGCGTCTGCGCGGAGTAACAAAGTTAGGGGGTGCCTCCACCCACCCCTCTCAAATTACAAGATACCAAACACGTAATGATAACTATTTCATTCATTTTAAAGAAACAAAATTATATTTCGTTTGACTTTATCTAATACTTGATTCTTAAACACAGGGGTAAAAATGAGCAGTTTTATGTATTTTTGTAATTTTTCTGATGACTTGGGGCAGTATAATAAATTAATATTTTGATAAGATTTTTTTTTATATCAGATACTCACCCCATAGAGCAACTGTTCTGCATAACGGCATTACGAAAAAATGATTTTTATTTTTTTCCATACATACAGCGATCCACCTTATTAAGTAAACCATGCCGGGTATTTTATTTTGGGCTTTAAATAAACACCAACATTGAGGATCAAACTCTAGCTCTTAGTATGGAATACAAGCATTCTACCAATTAAGCTAATGACTTACAGGTTGGTATGCGGCTGTTCCTTATATCAATAATTAAGACAGTCCGGCTTTATGGCCGGTAGAGGCTGTGTTGATCAGATTTTTACTCTACGACAACTTGTTGAAAAACAATTGTCGGTGAGGCGGAAGCTGTTCACAGCCTTTGTGGATCTGGAAAAGGCTTTTGACTCAGTGGACAGAGGTATGTTATGGGATGTTTTGAAAGCATACGGAGTGAATGGGGCTCTCCTAGGTGCGGTGCATGCAAACTATGAAAATAGTAAGGCATGTGTTCGTATTGATGGTGAGTATAGTGAATGGTTTGAAGTTTATAAGGGTGTGAGGCAAGGATGTGCGATGAGTCCTTGGCTATTTAACATAGTCATGGACAAGTGTGTCAGAGATGCTCGACTTAATGATTGTGGATTGATGATAGGAGAGAGCAAAGTGAGTGTTCTACTGTATGCAGATGATGCAGTTCTTGTATCTGATTCTGCAGTAGAATTGCAAACAATGCTCTCTAGATTGAATGAAGCTTTGTTAGGTAACCATTTGAAGTTGAATGCAAGTAAGACGAAAGTATTGATTTTTGAAAGAGATGATGAAAATATGAATTATGAATTTAAAATTAATGGAATGAATGTTGATGTCGTAAATGAGTTTGTATACCTGGGAAGTAAGTTTGAAAAAGATGGAAGAATGATCGGTGAATTTGAAAGAAGAATAATGAAAGGCAGGTGCGTACTGGGTGCTACCGCTAGCATCGCCAAGAACCAGAATCTTTTAAAAAATGTTCGACTGGCGGTGCACGGTGGTATACTAGTGCCTACTCTGATATATGGAAGTGAAGCCTGGACGGTGAGTGAAAGTGAGATTAGTAAAGTCCATACAGTAGAAATGGACTACTTAAGAAGTATGATTGGGAAAAGACGGAGTGATAGGGTAAGGAATGATTTTGTTAGAGAGGAATGTGGTGTAAGAGAAAGTGTGAAAGTAAAGATTAAAAGAAGTATGCTTAGATGGTTTGGACATTTGGAGAGAATGAATGAGGAAAGACTGACGAAGAAAGTATATGCTGCGAGAATTGATGGATGTCGTGGAAGAGGAAGACCGAGAAAGGTATGGATGGACCAAATTTTCGAAATAGCGAATGAATGGGATATCCAGAGTCATAATAAAAGGAGAGCTTGTATGAAAAAGGTTATGGCTCTGGATGAAATGAAAGAAGTATGCAAGGATCGAAAGAAATGGCGGTTGATCTGTAATGCTGGCGGTTAAAGCTAAGGCTTTTAAATTAAAAAAATATGTGTTGTAGTTTTTTTTTTTTTTTTTTTTTTTTTAATTTTTTACTGTTTAATTGCTTAGAATTTATTTGTTTTATATATTTGATTGTATTAATTGCTTGTACTCCTTGACTGATAGGTTGGTATGCGGCTGACCACCCATACTGTAAAAAAATGGTTCACTTTGCCAATGTCACCCCTGCTTCAGGGAAGGTCGGCAAGAGTTGCAGGGCTTATGTTCATTTGAGATTGGGGTTTTTATATTGTAGGTCCACATGCAGCATGTGTAAGCGCGAAATTATGCATGTCTGCTTGTGGGAATGCATTTAATATGAATCTCAAATGATACATATCTTTGCAGCTTAGATTTAGATTTAGATTTAGAAGACTTCTAGGTTGGTATGCGGCTGACCACCCATGCTGTAGAAAATGGTTCACTTTGCCAATGTCACCCCTGTGTCAGGGAAGTCGGCAGGAGTTGCAGGGTGTATGTTCATTTAAGATTTGGGTTTTTATATTGTAGGACTACATGCGGCATGTTTAAGCGCGAACTAAAACATGCCTGTTTTGTGAAAATGCATATAATGTGAATCTCTAATGTTACTTATATTTTGCAACTTAGATTAGATTAGAGTTATCGTAATTTTTTTGTTCTTCTGTTCATTGTTTTTAAATTCTTACATGCTTCATAACTTTGAAGGTACATTACTTTTTATTCGAGACATTTTTTAGTGTTTTTCTTACTCACCAGTCACGGGATGCTTACATTTTGAAAAGCCATTAAAATTTAATGTCACCCCGTAATGGCTAGTGTGGCAAAAGTTTGTCCTTTACGAAAATTGTAATGTCATTTTATGCTCGTCCGCCAAAGAAAAACTCCCAGCTGATATTACATAAATATTATAAGACTGGTTGACATTCGTTTAGCTCTGTGGGAGAAGGGACAAAGCTTTAGTATTTTATTTTTTTTAAATAAGTTTGAAGCACATGCTAAAAAATACCACAGTACGATTTCGCTATTTCAATATTGCGAGGAAAAGGGGTAAACGCGAGTGCGAGAGAGATGAAAAGCGTTCAAGATTAATTTATTGTTTACGTACGTACACAGTTGGTAGAGAGGAAGAACAACAGAACAAAACAGACTCTCGTCAGCGCTAGCGGAAAAATGTGTAAATATACTTTCCAAATCTCTCGTTCTTATACCTAGTGTTATCGAAATAGTACCCAAGAGAGCTATTCAAACAAAAAACCTAATTATAAAAATTCATGGCATGAGAAGCAAATTCAAAATTCACCATATTGATTTAAAAAGATGACATCTACATACAATCTTAAGCAATTCATAATACTTCAAAGCTTCACTTGTCTCATACATAATGTATACTCACATTATGATAGAATCTTAACTTAAAATTGTAGTCGTTGGAAATGTTAAAAAAAAGGATACTCGACAAACCATTAGTGGACAAACCTTGTTCATCTTCAACATTTAGTTGGCATAATAACCAACATCTTCATGAGACAACCTAGTCGTTTGGTGAGCAAGGATGAACAGCTGTTTTTATTCGTCCATGCTTTCCCATTTAAAAAATACTCAAAATCATTGAATGGGAAAGCCCAATATTTGTTTTTTTTTTTTTTAATTTTTCGTAAAATGCTTCTAAGCATTTTAACCTTTACCTCTTGCTGCTTGGTCGGAAATCGCATTGCATCCAGGATCCACATAGATCCCCCAGTAACTTTTGACTTCGTGGTCAGTCACCTTTATCGGGCAATGAGGCGTGATGAGCTCGAGCATTAGGATCTGAAGGGGAGGAAGGGGATAGGAACAGAAGGGTGAACGGATGGCGCAGGGAACGGATTAGACCCTGCGGAATCTAAAAATATACCGAAATATCTTTTTACATTTATATTAGGTACAAAAAAAAAATACTTCATCATATGTGCTGTTGTTGTTTTTTTTAATAAACGCAACTAAAAACGCAGCTAAGCTACACATATAGTGTAACTTGTTGCCACGTTATCTCCGAAGGATTTCGCATGTGGCGAGTGGAATTTATTTATTTTTACAAATGCAGTAGCCAACCACTTCAATTTAAGTGGTGTTTCTCAGCTCCCGAGGGGGCTGGTACCTACGCATTTATTGTGACGGCTGAGTAAATATTGTCGGTATTTTTTTTTAAGGCTTGAAATAAGCACCGAAACGAGAAATTCCTTGACTAATAGGTTGGGATGAGGCTGACCACCCATACTGTAAAAATGGTTCTCCTTGCCAATGTCACTTCTGTTTCGGAGAGGGTCGGCAAGAGTGGCAGGGCTTATGTTTATTTGAGATTGAGTTTTTATATTGTAGGTTCACATGCGGCATGTGTTAGCTCGAACTTATACGCGTCTGCTTGAGGGAATGCGTTTAAAGTGAAGGAATACGGCGATAGGTACATCGCGACTTTTCCCACGGCCCCTGCACCAGATTCCGTCCCTGCCTAAGCCATATGACTTGCTGTCTTGCACATTCCGCCCTGCCGGCGTATGTAGCGCGGCACACTATGTCGGTGGGTGAGGAGGGGGGGCTGCGCGAGGTTTAAGGCTTGGCGGGCAGCTGTCCGCAGCCACATTACAGCAGCACACGGCGTCTTAATGTCCTCCAGGGTACTCGCAGCAAACCGCACGTCATGTAAACAGTTGAGCCAAAAACACGCAATAAGAGGAGGTAAAAATAAACATGAGCACCATAAAGGTTAAAAAATCAAAACAACTTTGAATGAATTGGAGTTTAAGGCTTACACGGCCAACTGATGATGCTGGAGAATTGTTTTCCGGGATCTGTTCCCGTGCTCACGATCAACGTCATTTTATTATCATTTTTTTTTCTTTGTATTGTGCACAACAGGCTACCCTAATTACAGTTCACCCTGACGGCCACCAGCAGGCTGGGAGGAAGTCCATATCTAGATTCTTAAATCTTAATCATCTTTCATCATCTTTTTCACTTCACCTTTACGTTGAAGAAGTCGATCGTAGACAATAGGCATGGGCAACACTTTCGAAAGCTCCAGCTCCCACATACCACGGTAACAGATCCCGGAATCTTCTTCTTTGTATTTGATTACAGGGGGAGTAAAGTTTACTAATATACGTACAAGTGGTCTGTGGTCTAGTGGTGACGCCTAAGACTCGTAAATGGAAGGTTGTGGTTTCGAATCCAAAATACAAAAATGAATCGTTTGTATTTTCAAAAATGCTCTTCGTCAGGTTCAAACATTCATAAACCTGTACCAACGACCGGTCACCAAAGGTACATCTAGCCTTATAGAAAATGAGTCTTGTTTAAGAATTGGCCCTTTCTATAGCGACGACTAAGCTCGCCGAGGGCTTTTGAGGTGTTATTCATACAAAAATAACGCTCACCAAATAAATCATCTTAATATTATTATTATGCTGTTGGATGTTTTTTCTTCGTAGTTAAAGAATATATATAGTTGTTAATGAATTATGTAGTTAAAACTGTAGTTAAAGAATTATGACTTGTAAACGGATAAATAGTTTCGACTTCATTTTGGAAAGGACTAAGGACTGCATAATTGTCATTTTCGCAAAGGGTTGCACGCTTGGTGGAAGCTTTATTTGCAATCGCCGCTGGAACAGTTCTCGAGTCACTCTCCTAGGTGCGCCATCTTATAATCCCTCCGCAAGACGTGTTTCTGAGCTTTTTATTACCAGCGTCGTTAAAATCTTTTTTGCATGCCGCCTTATGAGCCTTGCTCGACATGTTTTTTATCGCTTAACCAGCTGTCGATATTGCTTTATTCATAAAATGTTTAACTGTAGTTGTAACTATCTTTCCACTGAGAGCTTTATTAATACTCAGTTCGGCACTTGTAGTCAGTCTATCAGCTATGTAATATTTATTCTAAGTTGCAAAATATCCATTACATTTAAGATTCATCTTAAATGCATTCCCATTAGCTCACGTATAAGTTCGCTTCGATGTTTATTTCAAACCCACAATAAAATACCGACAAGGTTCCTTGACTAACAGGTTTCTATGAAGCTGACAACCCATAATTTAAAAACATAGTTCACTTTTACTTATACCACTCCAGTGTCAGGGAAAAGCGCAAGGACTTGCAAGGTTTGTGTTCATTAGAGGTATGGTTTATAATGTAAGCACACATGCAGCATGTATAAGCGCGGACTACACTCGGCATGCTTTGAATATGAGCACTTATTGTCAATACATATTAGCAACTTAGATTATAGAACGGCCGGTCCAATTATCTGTAAAAATAAATAGGTTCCACACGACACATGCTATCCCTTCGGGGACAATACGGTAAAAAAACACTATATGTGCAGCTAAGTTGTGTTTAGTTGCGTTTCTATAATAATTTTTTGCCTTTAGTGAAGGTTGTCCACTGATTGCTTGAAATGGCTCACACATAATTGAAGAGCAAGTAACTTTTTTAACTAACATTTGAATTTTGAAAAGTGATCCGAATAGCAGATAAACTATTTTCGCTTGCATTATACATCGCCTCCGCTCAGAAATAATTTTATTCATGAACGATCTCCTTCGTTTGCAGGAAAAAATAGACAGGCATCCACTTTATGACTGTGAATAAAAATGGCTGACCGTTTTGTCGATGGCAACCACATTCCTGAAATTTTATTTCAATTTTGAAGTGAAAACCATCCCACATTGCACAATGAAGCTTCTGTGAGCATCTGATAATTAGGTGAGGCTGATGACTTGAATTTGTATAAAAAAATAAATATTAAAAATGTTTATAAATAATGTCTTGTTTTCAAATTTTGTTAACCTGACGATGGCCAATGTACCGAAAACGTTCGTTATTTAAATAAACAAAACAAGTTGAAAAAGGAGAAAAAGTTGAAGCATTTAAATAAAATATATTGATTGCTTTCATTTTTACAGGTTGTACACAAACCATTATATATATAAACATTTATTTTGTTTGATTCTTTGTGTAGAATCTGTTTAAAAAAAAAAAAACCACGAAAACAATAGTTCTAAAAAATAAACTTAAAACATTCAATAAGTCAGTTGGTCGAATGCTTAATGACTTACCGTTTCGGTGTTTATTATATTTAAAACAAAATTCGGAATGGTCAACTTAGCCCTCACATTAAATTTAAGCCTATATCCTCTGGAGCAGAGGACCTCAACTTTAAATGAAAAGGTTGGAGTAAAACTGGTTCCTTCATGTGTGAAAATAAACAGTTCAAGCATGCCACATGCGAGTCTTTCACGAATATCACAATAATAAGTCGTACTTAAATTTTTTCACATTTCTTTTTATACTTTATTCGAAATCAAAAACTGACATATTTTTTAATTGATTTGAAGATTTTGAACTCACAATTTGATATTCATTTTCTCGAATTCATTTCGTATACGAAAGCAACAAAGTGAATTTTATGACTGTGTTCTAGAATCACCCCCTTTGATCAGTGCACGGTATCACCGCCTTTATGAATATTCCGAGGCGTTTAATAATAATTATATTCTGAAATCTATTTAAATTTCATCAGAAATTTGATTATCTTTGGACGATATCGAGCTCTTTTTGCGTTGCGAATTTAATCGAATCCCCGACGACGGATATTTCGACAATGATTTTTTTCTTTCCTTTGTAACATTCATATTTTTGTTTTGTAATTATTTTATAATTTTATATGAAACATTTCTCAGAATGCAATAAAGTATCAAATCAGTAAAAATAAAACTATTTACGAGCATATTAAATTTCTTGTAAAACAAAGTGAGAAATAAGACGAAATGTTTCATTTTAAATTTGAAGATGGGAAGTAGGTACTGCTTCTCCCGAAGCTGATTGTGTACGAAATAAACTAATATTATAATAAATGAATTTTATTATTGACCACCCGTACTGTAAAAAATTCTACACTTTTCCAATGTCACCTTGTTTAAAAAAAGGTCGAGTTTCAGGGCTTATGTTCATTTGAGATTTGGATTTTATGATGTAAATCCACATACGGTATGTGTAAGCGCGAAGTGACACATGTCTGCTTATGAGAATGCATTAATTATGAATATTAAATGTAAGATATCTTTGCAACTTAGATTAAAGATTAACATAGGAAGGCATTATAACTCAGCGCTTTCCTATACCGATTCCAAAGTTTGGATAAAAACTGTTCAAAACGTGGATTTTGTTGATTGTAGAGGCATTTACTTTGTAATCGTTCATCATTAAGGATAAAAGAAAAACAGTTTGTTTTTGATTACTTGAGTACTGGTGTACCTACTCAAGTAATCAAAAACAAAGCTGTTTTTCTTTTATCCAAGTATTTTGTACTCAATAGTCTGAGGTTTTAAGCACTAAACTAGTAACTGATATATGTTGCATATTATCTACTATCTAGTATATCGTAATAATTTCATCAAACTGTTACAAATCGAATTCAATGTTCAAACCAGATATTACTTCAGAACTAATTGGTAAAATATGTAATGGCGTATGCTGGATATCCGGGGATCAACCCTGGCTATGATTAATAACAATTTAGCCGTGATCACCCGGCCATTGCATCGCCCGAAAATGTCATAAATTTCTTTGACAGTTCGATTTGGCAGCGCTGCCTGTCTAGCGATACAAAAACATACCACGAGCCAGAGCAGCTGGAGTTGGTGGACCGAAAACTTTAGACTGGATTAGTGTTATATGGCTTTTTACTTATAATTACTGCGAAATGAAAAACAAATCATTATATTTTGTATGTTTGTGTATAAACACTGTGAAAAATCAACAAGAATCTATCATTTATGTTGCAAAGGTATATTGACATTCAAAACTCATATCAAATGCATGCCCACAAACAGACACGTGAAAGTTCGCACTATCAAATACTGAATGTGAACCTTAATTCTTTATTATTTTGATGGTTGGTGCATTAACACTGTGAAAATTCATATTATCTTAAGTTATTCAAAACACTGTTTTATTTTCACTACTTTATTATTTAATTATTTGGACACAAACGTTTTCGACTACACAGTACCTGATGATGATTACTGTGTAGTCGAAAACGTTTGTGTCCAAATAAATAAATAATAAAGTAGTGAAAATAAAACAGTGTTAATTTTTTAACTTTAAACGCAAGCATTCTACCAACTGAGCGATCCATACAAAAAAATATTATTGTAGAAAAAATTATATTTTTGTGGGAAATTTGGGTAACGCTCTCAAATTTATACTGGGTTACATACAAAATTTCAGAGATCACATTCCAATCGCTCGGCTTCAGTGCTACGTGTATTTATCGGAGCAAACAGAGATACATGGCGATTGGAATTTTATCGCCGCTCTATAAAATTTATGCGTATTATAAATAGTGCTCTCCGTGTAGTGAACACAAATCTCAATTTGAAGCAAAACAGTGTTACATGCATTGCACAGTTTGTACCAAGCAGCGATTGAATATTATATCATTTTTTTTTTGATTTGCAAAAAAAATTGACTAAAATGGGTATTTTTTTTTTAAAAATTGATTATTTTTCAAAAAATTGATTATTTTTCAATAAAAATAAATAAATAAAAGAAATTCAAAGCAATAAAAAATGTATTGATTCACTCGGAAATAGGCGAACACGCAAGAGAAGAAGGACATACTTTTAAAATAGACAATTTAGCGTTAATACATAGCTGCCAAAAAGGAAAAAAAATGGATATACTAGAAATATTAGAGATTAACAAACACAAAAATAAAAGTTCTATGCTTAATATTCAACTTCCCACTATTATATCTCCTCTCCTAACAATATTAGCTCCGCCCCAAAAATCACCATCTCCCTGCCACACATCTACCTTTCTACCCCCTCCCTTACCACTACCACCAATAGACCCCACTCCACTGTCTTAATTTTTAAGTTTAAATTTAGTAATTGTTAGTTACCCGAAGATGGAAGTAATTCCGAAAATATTTGTAACATACTCAAAAACAATGGAAGTGGAATAAAACAAAGTTTTTAATTTCTTTTAATTTTCAATTTTTTATTCGACTGATTATTCGACTGATTAGACTGATTAGACAGGGATTTGGTATGGCTCCCCATTCTTGACAAAGACCGTACTAGGCCAGGCCTAGTAGGGTCTAAGCCCGTGATAAGGCCAGGCCTAGCACGACGGCAATGTCGTCTTACCATTTTACCGAACGCCACTGAACTTCCCAGAGTCCGGTCGATAGCTCAGTTGGTAGAGTGCTCGCATTCTACCCCGTGAGCTCGGGTTCGAATCCCACCGAGGAGGGTGTCAGAAATGATTTCCTATTTCGGTGTTTATTTCAAACCCCATAATAAAAATACCGGCAAGGTTTACTCAGCCTTCAAAATAAATGAGTACCAGCCCCCTCGGGAGCTGGGAAACTCCCACTTCAACTGAAGTGGTTGGCGTAAGGCCGGCCCCCTTACCTGTAAAAATAAATAGGTTCAACTCGCCGCATGCGACCCCTTCGGGGATAACGCGGCAAGAAGTTACACTATATGTGTAGCATAGTTGCGTTTTTTTGCGTTATTGAAAAATAATCAATTTTTTAAAATGAATTTCCATAGTGTTTCACAAAAATCTTTTTCTACTCCCATTTGGTAATTTACTAATTACAAAACGGCTAACGCAATCACAATGCCATACATTTCTACACCCGTTGCATAATGTTACATTATGCAACCGGTAACCGTGTTAAAATGAACATGTGCGCATGCGCATTGTCAGAATTGGAACCATTTTTTAATTTCAAATGTCAACCTTGTATGGGGGTATGAAGACCTGTCAATCCAAGATGGCCGCAAGCGATCAGCTGATTAGGCTTCATACAATATTAGTGATATTCGGTAGGTAGGAATTACCGTGGTGATGAGCTTTCAGCCCTGTTCAGATGAAAATAAATAAGTATATTTTATGTGTAGGGTCAAATAAAAATTGTTTATAGTGCTAAAATTTATCGAATTTATTTATCGGATTGCTCCAAATAAAGCTTTCCTTTTTTCAATGGAAAATAAAAGGCTTGAAAGGAAAACAATACAAAAAATTTCACCGCAAAAAATAAACAAACTCAAAAAGTTACTTGATTAATAGGTGAGTATGAGGTTGATCACCTATGCTGTACAAATTTGGTTCACCTGCCAATACAACTGCAGGGCATATGTTTATTTGAGTTTTGGGTTTGAATGTTTAAGCTTATATGCAGGATGTAAAAGCGCGACCTTATACATATGTGTCGGCTTGTGGGCATGAATTCAATATGAAACCTAAATATAATTTATTTTTACAACTTAGGTTACATTAGATAATCGAAGGGAATGATAAATCACACGTTTTGACAAAGGTAAGGTTTTAATTACTTCAAATGGACGAGTACATTATACTGACTATTATTCACTATTTTGTTAATTCTCTCATGGTCGTAGAAAAAGTATTGTATGCCACTGCACGTAATTAGTCTTTGTAACACTAGTGCTTTCTATTGTGCCATTCGGCTGCGCCTCATGGCACAAACTAGCACTCGTGTTAAAAAGACTATCATTACTTGGCAGTGGCATAAATAACTATTTCAAAATTTATTTTTTTCATCTCAGATATTTTGTATAAAGTTATAAAAGTGTTTATTTTTGCACGAAAATATTATAAAATAACATATTGTTTGCAACGTTAAGGGTTCGTCTAATCTGTCTAGTCACAAACTTAAAAAAAGCAATATTCATTTAAAAAAAACTTGTAAACTTAATCACCAACTATATTTTTTAAAACAAATCATCAATAAGACAGATTGAAAATCATGCGTAGCTGAAAAAAAAACGCCTCCGTCCATCTGTGTCCGTCGTAGCAAATGCCTACGACAAACGTAGAGGGCTGATAATTGATGAGGTGTGTTTTTGCTGATGCAAATTGTTCGGGCGGATCGTTGAAGGGATGAAAGGGATCCGAGCCCGGGGTGAAAAAAACGCGCGCCGGGCTGGGATTGATTTTGCACGTAAATGACGATTGATTGGCGTTAAGGGATGTGCGCACTCATGAGAGAAACACTTTTAATTTTGTTATTTAAAAAACAAGGAACAATGGGTTGGAATATTCAGGAAAGGGTGCATACTGTGGATACAGTATGCAGAAGTTTTATTATTTTCATGCCTTTGGATTAATAATTTTCTGCGAGCAGAAATACAATAATTGAAAAGTGAAGAAACGATAAAGAGCTCTGTATCTGTCGAAAGCTTATTTTTTAAAGTAAATTAAGACTGAAAAATATTCAATGGAATGTTCCCCATAGTTCAATAGCAGCAGCATCAGCTTATCAAACGGAAAGTATAGATTTCAAAAATCAAAAGTTGAAAAAAGATACTTTGATTTTGAGTTCAATTTGTTTCATGAAAAAAGTTGATGAAATGACACAGGAAACACAAGACGGCCAGCGTCTACCAGGCCAACCACCAAAAAGATGGAAGAGCAGCTGGTCTTCTTCATCAAAGGAGGCAGTTCTGCAGCGAACAGATCTATAACTTTGTCAAGAAGAAGAAGAACGTTTTTTCTTTACAGCCTTGTAAAAGATAGCTTTCACCATTTAATGCAAAATTTGTATTGACACATCATACAACAATTACATAATATAAAAAGGGAAATCAGCAAAATTTTCCAATACCCTGAAAAATCGTTTTCCCACGCGGTCAGCTGTTTCCAAGTCTCCGGAAAGTTGGACTGTTATATACTGGCAAAGTTGTCTCCTCGCTTGTAAGACAGTTTCATTGATTTTTGTTGGGTCAGGTTGTGTTTTCGCCCATAAGGGTAACTTGCTCCGCAGGGGGATGACTCTTTGGCCTACAAACTACGGACCAGCTATTGATTCTGGCACTGGACCAATGTTTATCTATGGTTATGATGCTTGTGTAAAAATACGAGTGCGAGAACTGCCTCATTACTTGTGATATGAGTTTTGTGTGGAAATTTATGTATGGTATTGAAATTATAAAATAAATTTCAATTTAATTAAAAATATATAAATGTTTAAGGGTTTGTATAATAACAAAGTGTCAGATCGCCTACGAGGAACTCAAAGTGATAGCCTTGGATGGGAAGGAATAATGAAAAAAAATAGCCTTGGATAGGAAAGAATGGAGGAAAAGGATGGCTTTGGAAAGGAAGGAATGATGGAAAAAGAAAACCTTGGATAGGAAGGAAAAGCGGAAAAAGATAGCCTTGGATAAGAAAGAATGAGGGAGAAGGATGGCTTTGAATAGAAAAGAATGGCGGAAAAGGATTATCTTGGATAGGAAGGAATGACGGAAAAGGATAGCCTTGTATAGGAAGGAATAGCGGAAAAGAATAGCCTTGGATAGGAAGGAATGGCAAAAAAGGATAGCTTGGATAGGAAGGAATGGCAGAAAAAAATGACAAACATTGCTGCAAGTCAATATTTGGATTGCGACATAAGAAGATTAATGTTTTCGCATAGAAGAACTCCGTAAATATGCGTCTAAAAGAATTTGGGCTATGGTGTTAATCTAAAGCTTAAAAATGTTAATATTGCTGGCCTATAGTTTACACCTGTGCCAACAGGATGTGCTTTTGGTAGCCTGTAGTGGTTTTACATACATGTAGGCATAATGTAATTTATGATCTACAAACACCTACATCTGCTTTACTCATTATCAAATTAAACGCAACGCAACTATGCTGCGAATATAATATAACATCTTACTGTGTTGTCCTGAAGGAGTTGCATATAGCATGTGGAACCTATTTATTTCAACGGTAAAGGGCATTAGAGATTTATTATCTCCCGAGAGGGCTGGTTCGCTTTTTTGTGAAAACAGGGTAAACGTGAGTTTTTCGATTTTGGGTATGTGAAGAAATAATTCCTGACAATCTTCGTGGGTGTCTATTACAAAATATTACTAATGAAAATTAACATTTAATTTTTAAAAACCTTAGCTGCTAACATTGCAGATAAAAACAGCATTTTCCAATTAATATTTCTTTTTTCTTTGCTTATAGGATAACAATATAAAAATACCATCAACCACAACTGCATTGGATTTTCGTAGTCTCATTCATTTAGCCGGGAAGCAAGCCATTTTTATTTTCATTTTTCCTCCCTTAGCCGAGTTCACAACCACTCTGAAACTGAGTGTTTTCAAGATAACATTTCGGATTATGAAACAAAGCCAAATACGATTTTTGCATTGAAAACAAACAGACCAAAAGTATAAATTTTTACATTTAAGCTCAACTATAACGGTGACCAAAAATACATGGACATCAAAACAGCGGCTCTAGTGATCGTTTAAGTTTGCATGAATTTTTTGACAAACGGTATTGTTAAGTTAACATGTAAAATGTTTTACTTTTTCTACAATACACAAAAATAATTGCATTTTCATGTAAATTATCCATAATATTGATAACGGCATCTATTGGAAAACGGTTTAAAAATAACATTGTTCTCGTATTATCCTAGGGAATAAAATTTGTTTTAAAACTTTCTATACAGAATTCAGTAAGTCATCAAATATAAACCACAGAAAATTAAACATAACCATACAAGTATAAGTAAGTTTTTTTTGTAAGTGCACAAGCTTCATTTATACTTTAAAAATTAAAACCAAAATCTAAGCTGAACGTATATCCTGAAAAAAACTGAAACATGGATTGAATTTTTTGTTTGTTTTCACGTCCTTAATAAGATTGCATTTTAGGACACAAGTTGAAGTCACACTTTTAAGTAAGAGTAATTTTTAGTGTTACAAGAGATTTTCAGAAAAGGTGGTACCTATGTAAGTATAATTTAACTGCTAAAACTATACTAGGCTAGAATCTTTGTGTATAATCCTTTGTAAATATGAACATCAGAAATCATTTTGAAAATATTTGACATATACAAGCGTGCAATAGAAAACAATCTACATGCATTTTCCTGCGAGAATCTATAAAATCTTTTCAAACACAATAAATCGTAGCACAGTAAAGCTGGGTCGTAGCATAACAAAGTCCCAGTGATCCTCAGCCTTTTTTCTAATAAAAACTTCTTTAATGGTGAAATATTGATACCGGGCTTCTTTGATTCTTATGCTTTAATCAGGGACCACCAGATTTTACAATAATAAAGCATTTTTATCTGGACATACATTTGTTTTTTTAAAAGAAATTCATCAATGTTTTTCTGTAGGAAATTATATGATGTATGTTTGTCGGTGTTATGGCCGAGGGGTAGAGGCGCATGTTCGACTAGCGTATTTTAAACCGAATAACGTAGGTTCGAATCTTGCGTCTAGCTCACTTGAGCATAATTTCGACCCTAGTTCAACAGATGCCATTGCATGCACACAAGCTTCTGCTTTCGCATGCAGACAACTGGCCAGGCAAAATATGTTGGTGGATTGGATTTCTTTCCATAAATCTACACAAAAAATAAATATATGTATATTTGAGTTAAAGAGTTTAAGCTTGTATTTATTAAAAAGTTGTTTTTTCTTCTTCTGTTTTAATCCTAGCATTGGTTTGCTGCAATATTCATCCATCTTTTTCGACATTTCTCCCTATCCAAGGCCATCATTTTGAGCTCCTCGTAGCAGGAACAGTACATATCAAAATTGGTTCATGGGATGCCACTTGTGCCTTTAACGTGGTAATTTTCATTTGTTTCCACAACCTATGCCGTTGACAAAGAAGGTTATTTAATCTTTGGATATTATTTACTTCTTTTGGACAAGAGGGTGCCCTATCCAACATATTTTGTCTGGTGAGACGAATGTTTGTGGTTAGCTTATTTTGGCCAAGCGCAAACGCAAAAGTATACGTACCTACTTGTAAATTTACATTATAAATGAACTTTTTTTGTAACTTTATCCTTGCAACTTAGAATATAGATCCACTTCATATGGCTTAGCTCGCAAAGTTAAAAAAAATACATTTCCTTGCAGATGTTTTATGTGCGTTGCTTATTTCTCTCTTGGACTACCCCGAGGCTCTCACAAACCATGGGTTGAGAATCTCTGCACTAGAGTAATGTATTCCTCTACGACTTGCTACGACTCCTAGGAAGTGCACTCCTCAAAGTTGGCAGTTCTAAATCACAGAGGCTACGACAACTTTCATAATAGACACTTAACTCCGGCCCCAGGACTCTTGGAGGGCGTGACCGAAACTATGGTTATTATGTTATGTCTACGATCTATGATTGCAGAGTTTGCTTATAGAAAAGCTGACCAAAAAATACTTGTTAAAATTTAGAAGTTCATAGTGAACAAATTTTTTATGGACATTTAATTAAGATTTTACGAAACTCAATGATTGAAAAAGTATTTTTGAACTTAAATCCAAAGTGCATTGTCTTTTGTTTAAGTATACTCTTTGAACCAGCGCTGGAAAAGAAAGACTCATTTTTGTGTTTGGGTGGAGTAGGTATCAATTTTGAGAGTTACACATCTAATCTAATCTAATCTAATCTAAGCTGCAAAGATATATATCATTTAAGATTTATATTAAATGCATTCCCACAAGCAGACATGTATAATTGTGACACATGAGTCGTATAAATGCAAACGCCGTCAACTCCTTACGCGATGATTTTGAGAAAAATAAACTTGTGTTTTGAACGCAATTTGGAACCAGTTGAGATGGCAGCGTTTGCACGAAATCATACTTTTTCAATTAAAATTACGAAAGATTAAGTGAGTTTTCATCACATTGCACACAACAAATGATTTGTTACACTATGCAGAATCAAATTCAATAATTATTATCTCAAAAATCATAAAATTTGGAGATGACGGCGTTTGCAGTTATACGACTCACATGTTTGCTCTTAGGACTTTATGTAATATGAATCTTAATGTAACATATCTTTGCACTTTATATTAAAGATTAAAGACTTTGAATTTTAAAGAAAAATAAAATTGAACTTTGTATGAGGGGGGAACTAAATTTGTATTGTATCTGTCTATTCTTGCACATAAAAAAACCTAATATACTTTTCTTGAGTTTTAATAAGGTAAGCTAATCAACAAACTTTTGCATCTTCTTTCACAGTTGCTGTAGATAACTCATGACTCTTATCAGTACTCAGTAAGTCATTCTTTAATTTTCTTTTTAACCTTTCATATCTTCAAATTTAAATACTCTTTGTCACTCAGTTCTTAATTTCTCATCTAATACAAACTTTCTTCTATGATTATTTTATATTTTTTCTCATTTTTTCCCATCTTGCAAATTCATAAAAATATAATATTCTTCAAAGCTGTCATCAGAAAGAAAATGGGTATACAATCTTATTTTGACAAGATCAAATCATATATTGCAAGAAAACAATCAAATTTTATTCGTGCAACATAACACTAAAAAAAATGTTAACCTATATTCCCAGCATCGAATCAACAATATTCAAATTCAGGACAGTCTACGCGATATCTTGACAGGATGAAATTATTGTCGTGTAAAAGTGTCCATAAAAGTCGAGTCGCGAAGTTGTTTTTGCCGCTTTTTATTCGGGCATCGTCGGCGTTTGCATATTTCTATTTCCGAAGGCCGCTTCTTCCTTTTGAAAAGCGCCACCGGAAATGGAGCGTCGGGAACAGGAACTAGCACTGTTGGACGCTCTACGGCCCCTTCGGGAAAAGTGTAAAGATGTTTATTTTGCAGGTAACTGCATAGATTTCAATGTATAGATATTTTTTGAAGTTTTATTCGCTACAAAGTTGCGTATGCAACTTGATTTTTTTTTTTAAAGCTGAATCCTCAAGGTAGTATTGATGTGTTAAACATATTTATTTGTGCAGCAAGAAGTCACCATTATAAGCCAAAGAAAGTTTGATATTAAAGCAATTTGAGGTTTAAATCGCTTTGAAAAAAATATTTTCCTTTATCAAAGACCGGTCACCATCTAGCTTTTTTTTCATTAAAAAAAAAAAAGATTTGTGAAGAGGAATGCAATTCACCAACCTATTCTGCCTGGCCAGAAAAAGGTATTAATATCACCAATCAATAATTCATTATTGTTTATTTTAATGACTTATTAAATAATAATTACCCAATAACATCTGTTAAACCAGGGTCAAAGTTATGGTCAAATGATTCAGGCGGGGATAGAACCAACGTTACTCTATTCCACTTGGCCCCCTCGGCCATAACACTGACTTTACAGTAATCTGGTCGTGTTTGAGTAATGAGAGCTTTCTATAACAACGATCAAGCTTGAAGAGGGCTTTTGAGGTGAGATTCACACAAAAACAGCGCTCCACATATTTATTTTTAATGAAATTCAATGGTATGTGAAATGATTGCCCATTTTTCTGTTTATTCCAAACTTCAAAAGAAAAAGGATCATGCCTTCGGGAAAAGAAAAACATCAGATTCAATTTGGCATAAGTAAACCTGCAGAAATAAAAAGGTTACACTCATTACATGCTATTCATCTTATTTGTACTGCGTCGCAAGCAAGTCTTCAGGTATTTATTGAAATTGAAACAAATGTGAATCTCTCGTTTTTTCATTTCTGAGATGTTTTACCCAAACTTGTATACAAATTTACAGCCACTTTAGAGTATATAGCAGATTTTATATATTTTTCCTGTGCATGTACATGAGCAGGGATTGAATTGTCGGCCCTGCCTGAGGAAGCTTCGTTTGGTCTCATCCATGACTATCCGGCGCCGAGAGGAAGTGAATATTTCGCCTCTCTACCTCGACAACAGAGACACACCGAGATTTCACAAATATTTTCAAAGAAGTCAAGACAACGTTAACCCTTTGCATGAAGATTTCGCCAACAACAAAATAGATGCTAATATCAACTTTATAAAAAATGTTTCAGGATGAAATTGTTACCTGAATCAATAAAACATCACAAATATAATAACTACACAGTTTGGATACAAGGCGAACCAAAGATTTGGGAGAACTGATGCCCTTCTCGATGTTTCGTTGGTGACGTAGCAAACGCCTTCAAGAGACACTCCCTTGCACAATCACTGAGGATGAATTAATGAATTTTCACCTCATCATTTTTGAGTCATTGCTTTTTAAAAAAAAACAGCATTGGTGTATAAATTGAATATTAAACTGTAACTGGTTACTTCTTCTTATGCTGTAAAAGTAAAAGACACAGGAGAGATAGAACTTGATGTTTTTTTAAAAGCTTACTCAAAGAAGTTCTTAGACAAACGGTAAGATTAGACAGGGTTCTTGAGGTGCGATTTACATAAAATAACGCTCGTTAAACAAATCATCCTTATAGTTATATTAATTTCATTATATAGTTGCTTACTTAGTGTACATACCGCGTTGAAATACAATTGTTTTTTATTTTTTATTGAAACTGTATAAGCTGGGAGATAATTCCAGTCTTACACACACTTATTATGGGTTAATTTATGCAAAAAAATCAATTGCAGTTCACTCAACAATAAATATTTGTTATTGAAAGCTTGTATGCATTTTGTTTTGCAAGCATCAGATTAGTTTTAATTTCCCCTCACTCCACTTATACGTTAAGGTTTGATTCCAATAAGTGCATTCCCCATCGCTTCCCCTGGCTTGCGTTTGGTTTTCGATGTTTGCTCACTTCCCCTTCTTCCAGTGGCGCCCGCAGCCAGGAGATTTGCATCTTCCAAGGTGGGGAATTGAGAAAAAAGGCAGGAAGACCTCGTGCGAGCGGCAGCCACAATCATGGATGGAAAACTGGTAGAACGGTAGACAAGATCCTGGTGAATACATTTATGAATACTGTTCTAGCAGACTTAAAATATTTGTTCCTGACCGATAATCTAAAAATAAAGTAGTTTTATTGCAATCTCTAAAAAACTGTAGAATACAGATTACTGCAGAGCAGGGGCGTGCATCCCATACAGGCACATGCGCCTAATAGGTAGGCAATATATGATAAAAATCCCTTTAAACTTGATATTCAGATTTAAAATTAAAAATTCTAGTTACATTGAAGCCACCGTTTGCACTTCAGTCATTTTCAAATGATTTATTTTAAAGCAATGGGAGAAGATATTGATTCTGAAATGTATTTGCCTAAATGCTATGCACGCGCCTACTGGAGAGATGTTTCAGAAGAAGTCCATCGTAGATATAGACGAAATGTCCGGAAACTCCAGTTCTCACAGATCAACAGATCCCAGAAAACATCTCTCCAGCATCATCAGCTAGCCGTGTAAGTTTAAAACTCTAATATAAACAGAACTTATGGCAGTGCATTTTATTCCTCCCCTAACAAATAGAATTGTATGACGCTGACGACTCTGAAAAAATAAACGTTTCACTCTAGTTGATGTCATTCCTGTTTCAGAAATGGGTGGCAAAAATTAAATATGCATTAAAATTGTGCCGTCACACGGCCGGGCTGCTATGGGAAAGGCCAACGAATATTTTGTTTTTTTTTGGCTCGTACTGCCATACAAGTGTGACGTCATCCACCGAGAAAAATATTTTTTCAATTCATTTATCACAATTCATTTTTTGAAGGATTGAACGTAAAACGCTTTAATGTGACTGTTTGCGTGGTTTTCCTTGAAAAAAATATGAAATTATGAGATAGGGAAAAACTCCTACTAGGGTTAAGAAGGGTATCTATTTTTCTATGTTTTTTTGGTACTTAAAATTTATTTTTGGTATTTTTTCAAAAGTTTTATGCACATAAGCTGAATATATGTAATCTTCATCCGATTTAGGAATTCATCCATATCTTCAAAGGAACGCCTTGAAATATGAATGTCTGTATACAGCCAGCTCCATATACCACATAACGAGAGAGTATACACGCATATATACGTGTATGTTCGCGCATTTGCATAATACAATAATGGCAGGTTCAAAGCTCAGACTATCGGAGAGTCATGCAGGGTAAAATCCCCGATTCAAAAGAAGGAAGATATGTTGATTGCCTGCATATGAAATCAATCTACCTTTAATCTTAGTTGCAAAGATGAAATACCAAAAACGAGAAGGTGAATTGCAATACAACACATAATATATAAATCACAACTACTATTTTGGTTTATAGTCTAGTGATTAACGCTAAAGACCTTAATTATAATTTTCTCTAAGCTGGGTCCAAAAATTTATTTTCCTTTACCAAAGTCCATCCTATGTATTTTTTTAAGGTATCCTGTGTGGGAAGCTGCAATGATTTGGGGGCATATGTCACCCTGGATGGGTGCCGCAAAGGCTTGAATTGTAGACCAAGTTACCATCGTGTATCAACTCAACACCAGGATCTTGCTTGAGAATCAGCGCTTTTTATAACGACTGCCTTTCTCTGAATAAATGGGTGGTCGGTCTCTTTATTAATTGACAAAATTTCTAGACTTGTTTGTTTAATTCAAATCAAAACAGTTATTTCTTGTTGTTTTTTTAAAACCCAGACATTTAATGGTACAGTAAGTCAGATCACTTAAAGCTTTAGCAATACAAACATGTTTACCCTTTGTTGTTTACTTTAAATAAACAATAATAATTTTAGGTACTATAATCCTGGATAGGTCTAGGCCTCCTGGATCAACCGCGACCAACGCTGTCTTTTTCAACACCTTTCATTTCAGGTAGCATACTTCCAAAACACTCCATCCAGTCACTTTGATCGGGATCTTCCCAGCTTGATTAAAAAATCAAAATAATATTTTCTGTTTTTGTTCAAAAAGATCTTTCAATAATGTATAATCTATAATCTAAGTTGCAAAGTAATGTGAACATTTAAGATTAATATAAATGCATGCCCACAAACAGACACGTGTAAGGTCGCGCTTATTTTTGCTGTATATGTACTAAAAAAATAAAATCCATACCTTAACTGAACAGAAGCCCTGCAACTTTTGCCGAATTTCCATGAAAAAGGGTTGACATTGGAAAAGTGAACCATTTTTTACAGTATGGGTGATCAGTGTCATAACAACCTATTAGTCAAGGAATATTTTAAACAAAATTCTTATTTTATATATAACTGCACGTCCTAAAGAAATAAACCGAATTAGAGTTAATTTTCGAAGCATGTATATAAACACATAAAGGCGCCCCAAGTATCGAAAATAACGTCACAGCGTTTACCGAAAAATGTGTGGAACCCAAAGCAGCAAGTTCTAGTGTGAGTTTTAGTTTTAAGACAATTTTGGTATGGTTGAGTTGAAATGTTCAGTTTTATACTTGAGATATTGGGCAGCTCAACTATTTCCCATTTCAGGCCAATCTTGGTACAGTCCCTGAAAAGAATTTACTGCTGGTGTATTGAATTTTCCGGTGCGGAGAGCGATCCATACAAGCCCGCCGGCCAAACATTCCCGCAGAAACCTGAGGGTGGACTGTATTGTATAGATTTCGTAGACTGGAATTCTAACATGGTTATTGTTTACTGTAATAATAAATTTACCAAGCAATGTCTGATTGCATTAAATACTTCTTTTTTTTATCAAAAGGTTGCAATTTTTATTGAAAATTTATTTTTGATATTTTTAGAAAATGATTTTTAAATAATCGTTTGAGTATGCAGTATGTGGCTGGTATGAGGCAGGCCATCTCTTCTTAAAAAAATGCATGTGTCACACAAAAGGGGCAAGGTTTTGTGTTCATTTGAAGTTGGGTTATATGTTGTATTACGCATGTACGCGTTTGTTGTGAGGGTACATTTTATAAGAAGTTGAAATTTCGACATACCTTTGCAACTTAGATTAAACATGATTATAGAATGAACTTAAAATAAATGGTTCTTAATGACATCTGTTAACCAGGGTCAAAATCATCGTCAAAAGGGCATGACGAGACTCTAAACACTGCTGATTTGAAAATCCCAATTCCTTGACTGATGGGTTGGTAGACTGACCATACAAACTGTAAAAAATTGTACACTTTGCCAATGTCACCCTTGTTTCAGGGAAGGTTGGCCAAAGTCCCAGGGCTTATGTTCATTTGAGGCTTGTATTTTAATTTGTAAGTACACTTCCAGCATTTGTAAGCCCGAATTTACACGTGTCTGGTTGTGGGCATGCATTTGATATGAGTTTTGAATGTAAATATATCTTTGCAACTTAGATTAAAGATTGCCACGTCCTTGTCCGTTCGACCATAACGTTCAAAATATGATTTTTCCTACATTCCAGAAAACCTTTCTAATTTTTTTAATGAAGTATACATTTTCTTAAATATGAATTAATTCTCCATCACATTTAATTATTAAAACATAATCAACGCAAGATTTTTTCATAAAAAGAAGATAATTAAAAAGATTATGTCTTTTCAAATTTCGAAACGGAAAAAAAACATCTTAAAAAATCTGGTGTAAAAGGAATTCAGACGAATAGTATTTTTTCCCCATCCAAAGTAATTATAACACAAATACTAATTACCCTGTAGATAAAACTCATTATTTCCCGAGAAATGGGGAGATTTTAGGAAAGAAATAACGAGGGGTGTCTTAAAATCTAATTTTGACGCTGAAAAAACCAATGGAAAGTTTAAAAAAATCCTTATTCCGACGATGAAAGAGTAAATTGATGCAAATATCAATTTACATTTTTTGTAAATAAATTATGAATATACATATTTTTTTCTTATACTGCAACTATGTTATCTTTCTGTAACTTTTCTATCACTGTAAGGATGGTCAGATCCTCTGCAGGGTTGCCTTCTATTTTTTTCGCTACTTGCATACCTCTTTCAATTCATTTGCACCTATTACCTGTTTCATACATTTCCTTCTTTTTCATTCATTGTGTTCATCCAATGTTTTGCTGGATTTCACTTATCTGAAAAAGTCAAACTTTTCTTGGACTTCCTTTCTAGCATTGTTAAAGGTACGAGTATGATAAAAAAACAATATTTTGCCATATAGGCACTCGTAAAATACACCCATAATATTTCAATGAAAATATGTTAAAATAATTATTTGTAATTATGTATAGTTCTTCTTAATACCAGCTTAAAGGATGTAGAAAAATTACTAATTAAACCAAGTAACAAAAAAATAGTGATATTAAAATCTAGGATAAAGAAACTTTTATGTCGATTCACTTTTAAACTCTGAATGTATTAATGATTATGGAATTTTTCTTTTAATTTCTCTGAGTAGGCCCTCTTTAAATATCGGAGGTTTTTGAGTATTTTTTAAGTACCAGCCTAAAAATTGAAAAACCAAATATTTTGTTTTGATATTTGTGACGCGTTTTTTATATATGTTCACTAAAAGTTAACGCTTTTTAAATTATCGTCAAATAAAATAACTAGAAAACTTTAGTTTAACTCTCTTTTTCCCCCATATTATTAAAGTAAATAAACCCTTATTTGTTCATGTTAAACTTATCTTTTAAATATACAACCCTTCCCAAGATACAAGTAAGCAATACCAAAGAAAGAACCCCACGCCCTGAGAGTGATACTGATGAGAGCTAGCCGGAGTAAGTATCCTGTAGGTACATCAGAAGATACCTCCCATTTTATAAACATAACAGCCATTATTAATATCTCGATATTACACCAGCTGAAGAGAGACGATTCGCTCCCACACCTTGAAGAGGAACGCGAATTCGACACCGGTCTGCTCAAATCCTCCTCAACCCTTCACTCTATTTATGTGATAGAAAGATCCATAGCACATGGACACTCATACGAGTACAAAACTATATATTTTCTCAAGTGGCGGAAAGCTTTCCTGCGAAGTAAAAAGCAACGGCACGACAAAAGAAAACCTCAAGGTCAAAAGCGTGCTCATGACTATAAAAGTAAGTGATTCCATCAATTGACTCAGGGATCACATGGGTTAAGTAGGGACTTTTTTTGAAACGGAGAAGGACTTTGTCGTGTCTTATAACCGGCCAACTGACATCACATTCATTCCCATATTTCAAATATTTTGAGTAGGTAGATTGTTTTTTTTGGATCAAAAATATTTCATGATTTTGATACGTTCGTTTTGTTATGAAATAACTTTATATTATGTTTCGCTCCATATTCAGGGGTAACACAACACCTTGCCGAAAGTGGTCGCTAATGCAGTCAGGGGTAGCAAATGCTGGTCGGCGTACCTACTAAATTTAATAAGGCAATACTTGGTTTTGTAGCTTTTCTACTGCAGTTACGTTCTGAGAATTGTAAAGTACAAATGACTTTGTTAAATATTATTAAAAATGATTCCATAGTATTTCAAAAGGATTAGATATTGAATAACAGTAGAAGGGATACATTCCCGGTTTTCACTTTCAAGAGAATCATAAAGAAATCGTCATTTTATTTTATTTTAATTTAACTGAAATTTACAAGTTATCCCGTTTTCTTTGATTGTGAGTGAAAACAATCATGGTTTCCACTTTTTTTTTAACAATTAATTACAAACAACAATGAAAAAGTTTATTTTATTCCCTCAGATTACTCATTATTAAGTCGTTCGAAAATGTTCATAATTACCATTAATTCAAAAAATTGTAGAGGAATGCCAATTAACAAACTATTTCGTCCCGAAATGACACTGAAACAAAACAAATGTGATGGAGGGCTAACGGCTCACTTGCATGGGACAACCATCTAACAACCATTAGCAACTAATCTAAGTTGGAAAGATATTTTACATTGGAGATTCACATTACATGCATTCCCACAACCAGACACGTACAAGTTTTGCGCTTGCACATGCCTCATGTAAGACTACAACATAAAAACCAAATCTCAAATGGACATACACCCTGCAAACTCTTGCCGTCCTTCCCTGAAACAGGGGTGACATTGGCAAAGTGAACCAACGGATAACAAAATATTGATTGTACTTTTCACTGGAATCCCGGCGTGTGAAGTCACAATTTTTTCTTTGTCGTCCAATGTACTGAGTCTATTATTTAAATGAAGCAGCGCATTGGTTTTATTTTAGAGCTGTAGCTATAACCGGGATTATTGACTTTGTCCAAATAGCAGCCCTGTTTGCTATAGGATACCGGCATCAGTGAGTGCACTGCGCGATTACATGAGACTTATATCGCAATGCAGGGAAACATTATACCGGGATAAGAGGGGGGGGGAGGGGGTGGGGGGGGCTAATGTAGCCGTCCGGGATATTGGGCATTCCATTACCGGGCTGGTGCCAACCCTGTTTCTAAGCTGAGTACATGACATACAAATGAAATTCGATAAAAGCAAATACGACAAATAGAAAAGACCTTATTCTTTAAAGAGAATTCCTTGACTTATAGGTGACCATATATATGAGGTTGACCACCCATACTGTAAAAAAAAGGTTCATTTTGTTAATGTCACCCCTGTTTCAGGGAAGGTCGTCAAGAGTTGCATGGCTTATGTTCATTTGAGATTGGGTTTTAATATTATAAATCCACACGCGGCATGTGTGAGCGCGAACTTATTCGTGTCTGCTTGTGGGTAATGCATTCAATATTAATCTGAAATGCAACATATCTATGCAACCTGGATTATTATAACTTTTATTATCAGTCACATTTTGAAGAAAAGGACATCCGATAAGGCACTTTCCCTAGCAATAAAATTGAAGAGAAATCTTGGAAAAACGAACAAAAACATCGTATTTCCAGGTTTTGAAGTGGCTCATTGATGTCTCACCCTATTTACAGCTCAACAATTTGGCACCCAAAAGAGGCAGATGGCTGGCGCAACAAGGCACTGCCTTTAAAATATGATGACAAACGTAGTATTACAATGCCTCACATGGTAAAGTGTTCGTGTTTTGAGCGATAGGCTTCAGTTTGAATCCAAAGGGGCTAAATACAATTCTCGATTTCAATGTTGTTTTTAAAGATGATTCATTTGGTGTGCGCTGTTTTTGTGTGGATCACACCACAATGGTGCAGGCTTGATCGTCATTGTACAGACCTTTGGTGACTGATATTTGTAGAGGGTCATCAATTTCCCAACCTTATGTAAATTAATTTTTTTTTTTTTTTTGTGGTCCGCCAGGAATCGAACTCGGGTTTTTCGGTGAACGAGTCCGTTACGTTAACAACGGGACTACAGGCCGGTCTAATTGGCTCTTTGAATTTTGGCCAATGGGTTCTTCTAAAGGCCTTTTGTTTTTTGTATTAGGGCTGTCCTGGTTTACACGGTCTAGTAAAAAATGATCAAGGACTTTTATAAGCAAGGCTTGTAGAATATTTTTTTTCCAGTGTTTTCATCACCTGAGATATACTTCCTTTACTTCTTCTTACTTCCGTTCAGTCACTTCCGAGCACTTCAGTACAGCTAAAGCCTCCAATACCTCAAGTATCTCTACGTACTTACTCAATCACAGCGTTTCCCAAAAAAAAATACATAAGAACTTAAGTAGCGCCACTAGGAAGTGTTTTGGTTTCCACACACATCGCAAAGTTTTATACTTAAAGTTCTAGAAAGCTTTTAACAGAGCTCTTGTTTCTACACAGGACGCAATTCAGGTAAGGCAATGTTTTTGTTGTATTTACTAACACTTAGGTAAAGAGAAAACAGGGTTACCATTTATTTTTTGTCATAAAATCGATATTTTTTCTTCTTATAATAATGCTTAGATAAATTGTAAATTGCTTTAATTTAATATTTTATTTATTTATTTTTATTTTATTTTCATAGGACAACAAACAGCGTTACATAAGAAATATAATAGTAGCAATTACAAAAAAACATGGCCAATTATATGTTGCCACGGATATAAAATTTTGGAAGTTGGAAATAATTACAAGATGTTAATTACAAGTAACTAATTACAAGAAAAAAAATAAAAAATACTGCTCTCAAAACAGAATATGATGTGAAAAAAAATGTAAATTTAAAAATAAAGAAAATCAGTTCTCCCTGAGTGAAGCACCCACCGCTTTGCGAAAGTGCGCCGTCTATAAATGAAAAATATCAATGCTACTGAAACACTTGTTATAAGTTTCACAGACCCGGTAAATTGGCGCGCTCTGAGCATAGTTAGTGCGACACACAGGGAGATGAAAGAGTTGGTCTACCGTGTGCCTGGTTCTGCGAGTTGGAATGTTGAGGGATAACATACACAAGATATCAGGGTTATCAATTTTGTTGTGCAAAATGCCGTGGATTAACATCATGTCGCAAACAACACGCCTATCCTCTAGAGAGTCCAGCTTATGATAGTCAAGGGCTGACTTGTAATCAGGAAAAGATAAGTTAAACTTATAATTTATGTGTTTTATAAATCTTTTTTGTACTCTCTCGATACGTTTTATATGCACCGCATAAGAGGGGGACCAAACAGGCACTTTACCCACCTCCACCCACCAAGTTCATACAACTCATGCGGAGTCGCTTCACTTGGTGATACTTCACTTGCAATGTTTTTTTGGCGGTGGAAGGCCTTCCCGTTGAAGTTAATCAGCTAAGGTTACTCTACTCAAGAAAGGAAAAAGAGGATCCTCAAATCAGGGGCTAACGCATGACTCTAAGAAGTCCCACCCTCCCCAGAACGTCGAGGTTACTGAAGCTAATGTGCCTGACGGGAGCCCTTCATTGACGTGTATCGAACGAGTTGCCATCCGCGCTGAGCGCAGTAAGTTATGGGTGTACATACGTCAATATGTATGGGTGTCGCGAGGACTGACTGAGGGCTAATGGTCACCTCTGCCCAGTCTTGAGCCCGCGGCTGCGAACTCGTGCCAGGACTGGCAGAAGCGGCGGAATGCAAGGTAGTTGGCTCTACTGGCAACGAGGTCCGCGTAGCCGACCGGTCCGGAACCGGCCGGCCGGACTGCGTCGATGAGGAGCTCTCGTTGAGAGTGCAGCAGAGGGCAATCCCACAGGACGTGCCGCACGTCCTGGGCAATGGGTCCGCACAAACACTCCCCTCCACCCTGAGAGATGACGCCCCGTTCTAAAAGGTAGTGCGCAAATTTCCCGTGACCAGTGAGGAACTGGCTGGTGAAGTGGTCCGGGACGAGCCACCGCGCAGCCATGCGCTCCCTGATCGACGGAAAAAAAGGAGTAGATGACCTTGTCACACGATGTGACGTCCCAGTACCTTTGCCACTGTGCGTATATAGCGTCGCGAACCGAGTCCCTGACACGCTGCGTCAGGCGTCCATCCGGCGGCGGCGGGATCACCTGATGTTCAAGCTTGGCCGGGAGGCCTCGCCTGAGAGAACCGATAGCGGCGCGGTACTGGAGCTCGAGGTCGAGGGGGAGCACCCCGGCTAGGGCCGGGAGCGAGTCCGTCGCGGTGGATCGGTACGCTTTTGTCAGGAGGAGCAACGAACTCCTCTGACCGGAAAGCGCCGCGCGTCGTGCATTTCCACGCCGACACTTGTCCGCCCAGCATGACGCCGCATAAGCGGCGGTGCCGAGGAAGACCGAGTCATAGAGGATGCGGAGTGCACGACCCCGCAGGCCCCACGACGTGTTCGATAGTCGAGCCATCTTCCCGAATGCGCTATTCGCCTTCTGGGTGATGGCTTTCGCGTGCTCAACGAAGGGGAAGTTGGCGTTCAGGGAAACGCCCAGGTATACTACGGTCCGCGAGAATTTTACGCGTGTGTCTAGGAACATTATTTTTGGGGGTCTACCGACGTCTAGCTTACCCTTGAGGAGGATAGCTTCGGTCTTGTGGGGAGCAAAGGAGAGCTTATTATTAACCCCCCAGTCTGCTATGGCGCGGAGGGCTGACTGAGATAGAGATTCCATCTCAGCACGTGATCCCGCCTCCACAGTGAGAAGCGCATCGTCCGCGTAAGCACGCACCTCGCAGCCCTGGGGGAGAGGGAGAGAGAGAAGATCATCAAACAGGATGTTCCAGAGGAGGGGCCCGAGGACTGAGCCCTGGGGGCATCCCCTGGATACATCCCTCTCAATAAGGGTGGGGCCCGCGTCCATCGTAACGCGTCGCGCGGAGAAGTACGAAGCTATGCAGTCGTATATATTAGCCGGAATATTACGACGCCTGAGCTTCGCCAAGATCATGGGCCACCAGGCGCTATCGAAAGCGCCTGAAATGTCCAGGAGAACCGCCAGTACGTACTTGGAAGTCGATTCCCTGACCGCCTCCATGGCCGACCGGATGGCGTCCTCCGTAGAGAGGCCAGGCCGGAAGCCATACTGGCGGGCGGAAATTGACATTCCGGAAGTGGTGAGGTGGGATTCAACTCGATTAGCGATGAGCTTTTCGAGTATCTTCCCAAGGACTGGGAGAAGGGTTATGGGGCGATATGCTTTAGGGTCCGTCGGTGGTTTCGCGGTGGTTTTGCGGAGTACCTTGAGGAGGCCGACCTTCCAACAGCGCGGGAAGACTCCTTGCTGGATGCACGCGGCGAAAATGGCTTTAATGTCGTGTGGGGCTACGGCCCACGCCACCTTGACCATAGAATTAGGGGACATGTACTCAAGAAGTGAGCGAACCATTGTTGTGTAGAGAACTTTTAATACCGTAACTTTTTTGAAGGGTTTGCAAGTTCGCAAAATGAACCCGAGCACCCTGAATGATCTCTCCAAGACATTGTCAATATGATTCACGAAGGTGAGTTTGCTATCCATTATGACACCCAGATCTCGTACCCGGTCAACAGACTCGATAGGAAAATTGTTAATATAATAAATATGATTTAAGGGTGAAAGTTTACGCGAGAACGAGACCTTGTGACATATCTTTATACTATCGCAAAAATGCAACTTAACTGCACATAAATTGCAACTCCCCACCGCGTTTTCTTTAAAGTGTCACATTTGGTATGTGGCACCTATTACCTGTCACGGATAAGTGGTCTTACGCCAACCATTTAACATAAAGTGAAGATCTCTTTGCTTCTAAAGGGGCTGTTTCTTGTTTCTTGTGAAGGCTGAGTAAGCTTGGCATATAATTAAGGGTTGAAAACAAAAAAAAACACTGAAACGGAAATAAGGTCTGCGCAAAATTTATTGACAGAGTTATGACGTCTCACGACCGAGTAGATAAAAGGCTAACTTAAATTTTTTATTGGTTATTAAGGAGACTGGCCATTTGATAGACCTGTGGCGCACGCCAGCCGAGAGAAGTTTTTCCTCGGAAAATGAAACAAAGAGTCCATTTATTTTAACACTCTTGGTAGGATGATGACTCACAGAGCACCATCATCATCATCTTCTTAAGGCAGCGCCTTGTTGTGTCAGACATTTGTCACTGTCTGTTGCCATCTTCTTGAGATGCGAATAGGAGGAGACATCAATGAGCCGTTTCACATTCTTGAAGTATGAAGTTCTTGGGCGACCTCTTGTTCGTCTTCTCAAGATTTTGCCTGCAAATATGTTGTTAAGAAAGGTGCTATGTCTAATCAAGTGCCCTATTAGCTCGGCTTTCATCTTCGAAATGTGACATATAATCTCTTTTATCTCTTCTACGTTCCGCAACACCTCTTTGTTGGACTTTTCGACCCATGATGTCTTGGAGATTTTTTCCAAATTCACATCTCGAATGCCTCCAGGCAGTCTTTTAGAGAACATAGAAACTTTAAAAACAGCATCTCAAATTTAAACCCAAAACCAAGTATGGCAAACATACAATATCTTTAAAAAAAATCCCACGTTTATCTTAACCTAGAAAAAAAAATTCAGGAAAAATAAATACTTATAGTCCAATGATAAAAAAGTCGTAAAATAAAGGTGATAAAAAATATAGGCCTGGATTAAGGGTGGACGAGAAAGGACACCCCAAATGGTGCCATCTTTTTTTATGCAAGAGGACCGTGGCCATTTCAGCAAAAAAAGAGACGATCATGGTTCTTCCAGCTACCACAGCCTACGGAGGTTTTATGTCTGTCTTTCTTGTGCTATCTTGAGGTATATAATATTTTTTGCATTGCCAAATGAAAGAGGTGTTTAAGGGAATAGTTTTTTTTATGTCCACTTAAGTAAGGTATTGATATTTTGTTGTCGTCATAAGACTTGTATGTAAAAAGAAAATGAGAAGAGAAGTTTTCATATTATTACTGTTTTTATTTTATCTGTAAGACGCTCTGTGAAGGCTCAGTAGTCAGTAGGCCTTGAGAATATCAGAATATGAAAAAAATCCAAAATTAAAAAAAATGTTTAAGCTAGTCTGTAACGCTGTCGCCGTTCTAACAGGAATAGCCAGAACATCTGTAAAGCCTGATGTCTGATACAAAGATGTAATTACATTTAAAGCTTATATTTAATGCATATCCACAAGCAGGCATGTGTAAGTTCACACTTGCACATGCTGCATGTGTGGACTTACGGAATAAACTAAACTTCACATGAACATAATTTTTGCAATTTCTGCCACCTTTCTCTGAAACGAGATGGCATTGGCAAAAGTGAAACAAGTTTAAAAGCATGGGAGGTCGGCGCTGATAGTTCAAGTTAGTTGCTTTTTTTGAGATGAAAATTGTCACAAAAAGAAGAAAAACATTAAAAAAGACGAAAGAATCGATCCTATGTAAGTGCATTGGGTCTGAAGCCTTAAATTCATCGAATTTAAAAATCTGATATTTTTATTCAAATACAATGAAAACATACTAAATAACCCCAGTGTTGTTTTGTTGAAAAAATTGAAAGAAAATGGATAATGCCCTCAGGCGTATTGAAGGGAAACGACGATTTTTTATTTAAATAAGCAACAATAATGCCCTGTTTTTCTTTGATAATGATATCGTCTTTGTTATTTATTTTTTGTTTTGTTGATTTTTTTCTGTAACATAACACGCAGAATAAATTCATTTTCAATTTAGATTCGATTTCATGAATCTATTGCGTCTTTACTTTTTTTATTTTTCTAATATTATAAATGACATTTGATGATATTTTTGTAACTGAACTCATTCATTGACTAGCGTTTTTGTAATAAAAACAAGGCAGGTTCAAGTCACCCTTGCCGACTTGACGATAGCTTTGACCAAATTAAGAGATGCCATTTAGAAAGTATTAATAAATATTTTGTATGAAAATTACTCATGTAGATACAATTTATAATGTAAAAATAAACACTTTCAATGCTATCACACCATTATCAAGAGGACAACTCGAACATCGAAAGCGCTCGAGGAAATAAATCAACTCATGAAGAAAAACATTGTGTTATTTTTACATTATTAATTTACAATGAATCTTTACATTGTCAGTATACAAGCCCTTTAAATTTTACTCAAGTATTACATATGTTTAATCGCGAACTTCAGCGTGTCTACTTGTTGGCATTCATTAAATGTAAATGTTAAATAATATTTTTTAGTGTAAATTTGTTAATACAGTGAAAGTCCATTTTTATAAATATTTAAAAATATAAATGGTACAACATTGTTTTAATTCACTTTATTTTTTTATTTTTGCTCGAATATTTTCGCCTAATGAGGCATCTTCAAGAGCAGAATGTTTTGAAAATTATTTTATAAAAAATATATTTGTAACCATTCTGCTCTTGAAAATGCCTCATTAGGCGAAAATATTCGAGCAAAAATAAAAAAATAAAGTGAATTAAAACAATGTTGTACCATTTATATTTTTAAATATTTATAAATGTTAAATGATTTTTATTATTTGCAGCTTAGATTACTTTTTTTTTCTATGTTTTGTAGTATTTTTGTCGGACAATAAGTGATTTTTTAATTTAAATTTAATAAAAATTAAAAGTTAATTAAATATTGATTTTTATTGTATGTATGAATACACGAAATATTGCTTAAATCAGAATGAAATTACATTTTTGTTAATAAGCATGGAAATTTTACAATTCAGAAACTCTTTTTGTATTTCCATTATTGATTTTTTTTTTTTTTTTTGATATAGCATTTTTTGTACACCTTCACTTGTTTGTTTTTATTTATTTTTTATTCAAAATATTTCAGAACAATTTGCGTAATGGAAATATTTGATCGCATTAAATTATTTTCCCATATTTCACTTTGTGCATTATCACATTGGCCCATATAACTTTCATACGAAAGACTATTCTATGTATACCATAGATCACGGAATATATAATGTATACAATCCCATTTTCGAAAAACAAATAATTATATTCGGATATTAGAAAACTCTAGAATTTATTTACCTAGGTCCGGTTGGTATCTTAGTTGGTAGAGTGTTTGCATTCCATGCCAAGCCATGTTTCCATGGTCCAAATCCCACCGAGGGTGTCAGAAATGATTTTCCGTTGCGGTGTTTATTTCAAAGCCGAAATAAACTACCGCCAAGATTTACTCACCCTTCACAAGAAATGAGTACCTCTCCCTCGGAAGTTGGAAAACACACACTCCAACTGAAGTGGCTGGCGTAAGGCTGGCCCCCTTACCTGTAAAAATAAATAGGTTTCACTTGCTACATGCGAATCCAAGAATAAGTAACACAATATGTGTAGCTTAGCTGCGTTTATTCTAGATCACACAGAGCTGGTATGAAAACATTTTTTTGTTGTTCCTTGACTGATACGTTGGTATGAGGCTGACCCCCCATGTTGTAAAAACTTGGTTCATTTTTGTCAATGTCACTCCGTTTCAGTGAAAGGTGTTGCAAGGCTTACGGTCATGTGAGGTTTGGTTAATTTTGTATTTACGCATGCAACATATGGAAGAGCGAACTTACACGTGTCTGCTTGTGGGCATGCATAAAATGTGAGCCTTCAATGCCAATATATCTTTGCAACTTTGATTATGGATTATATATTATAGTACATTATGAATATAATAATTCAGATAATGCAAAACTAATCTGTACTGTATAGAAGCAGACTATACATTTTTAATTGTTTGTATGATTAAATAAATTCATACAACAAAGTCCTGTCCATGCACCGTGGCGTAATGCTGGAAAGTTTTTCGCGAAATTCAGTTTATCGTGCAACTCGTTATATTATCACAAAATTCGTTAAGTGAGGTACAAGCGGGTAATACAGTGGCTAAGGGAGATTTTATTTTTCAAAAAAACTTGCGCAGAAAAAAACGATTCACTACCCTGTATATATATAGATTTTTTTGTAAGAAATCCTGTGCGGGAGACTCCCTAGATTCTAGAGACTCTATGGGTCTATGACAGAGGTGTACGAGCTTGGTCGTCGCTACAAAGCGCCAATACTCAAGCAAGACCCAGTTACTGTAAGGCTGGATGGACCTTTAGTGACCGGTAAAGGTTATATGATTTTTTTCAACCCAGCGAAGGGGATATTTGGAAATATAAATGGTAGATTTTTTGTGCTCCGCTGGGATCCGAATCCACTCCCTTCCATTTACGAGTCCGAAGTGTGTTGCCGCTAGACTACGGACCGGTCAAGATACAAGTATTTATGTACATTGTGTCAAGATGCTCAGAAATACTTTGCTATTTACATTAATTTCCTCGAGCCCTAAATTGTTACACTTGGCTTTTTCTGGTGTTTTGCTGGTGTAGCATCACGGGAGGGCCTTCTGCCGCTTGCACCTCACTCTATTTCTGATGCGTGTCCTGTGACACATCCCCGGATGGGATGGATATACAGGGCGGGGGTTTGTGGAGGGAGAAAAAGTGTTTTGATTGATATATATATATATTTTATTTATTGAATCATTAATAATCAAATGACTTGTTTTTCTTAATTTATTTTTAAATTCCGCCAGAACACATTATTTTTTATTCTATTTTGATTTGTATATTTATTTGTTTTTGGTTTTGGGTGTTGCTTCTTTTTGTTTTTTTTTTTTTTACTTTTTATTTATTTACCTGGCATGATTTGTAAGTTGAAATACACAATTGTAGAATACAGTAATAGGCGGCATGAAATGTAAAAAATATATTTAATATGTACAAAATTCTATTCAATGCTGTTGTATTCTTGTTTAAATAAAAAAAAAAAAAAAAAAACACCCAAACGACTAGACCCCTCGGCTATATCCCCGACACGTAGTGACCTTGAGTGGATACTCTTAATTAAGACATGTAGATACCTAACATCTAGGTTGCAAAGATATTTTCAGACTTAACAAGCCTGTGAGAAAACACATGCAAATCAATTCTACATGCAATTTTGAGATACGAGTTTGATAACTCTTTTCACCTTTACCTGAAACAGAGATGACATTAAAAGATAAGAAATAATTTTAACAGTATTTGTGGTAATCCTCATACAACATTTTTAGTCAAAAATGTGTTTTTATATGAAGGCAACATTCCTAAATACCCTTAACCACCTTGAATTGTACAATTTGTTGGTTTGCCGATTTCGTTGTGAATATTGCCAAATTTTTGGCAATTTGGTTATAACGCCAAATTTGTTTTATGCCTAATTAGAGGCGGACCCGTGCACTTATCATAATTATTAAGTGACCCAATTTCGCTGCGATTATAATTACGTTTGAGTGCAAAATTGCATGAATGAAAAATTGAGTTCATAGCTTGATGCCGCGCCGCGTCGGTAATTCTCTCCCCTCGCCCACTCTCGCTAAACGGAGAATATTGCAACCGAAGTGACGTGATATTTTTAGCCAGAATGAAAAAAAACGTCATTTTATGGAACAGAGCTTTTTTATACAAGCTTTATTGTTAATGATGAAGACGAAGATGCAACTACGAAGTCAATTAAAGTCAGCAGACTGCATTGGCTGAGTCATATCCAGTAAAATATAGACCGCCGGAGCCTGGAAAATATGGTTCTAGTGACGAACTCAAAGGGACTCAGAACACCCATATTAAGTTTTTTGATAACTTTGAGTAAGACCAAATGTCCACAACCAGTTTTGCAAACATCTGCTTCTTCAGGTGATTTAACTATGATGGCATGGTCTAGATATTGTATTAATCGTTGAGGGTGCCATTGTGTGAGGGTATTAAGAAGTGGAAAAGGTAAGGATATTTTTTCATACGAGCTTACTCTGGATTAAAACTTCTGATCTAGATTCATTTTATTTTAAACACTTTGCAAATATTTTTTATTTTTATCCACTAAAAACAAACCTTTCAATGAGTTAATAATTCAACTAAATTTCTTCTCTAAGCATCTCAATAAAGAACAATATCTTAATAAATATGGACTGGTTAAAGAGGGGAGGAAGAGTAGCACTTATTTCTTAGACTAAGTGGGGATCTTGTGGCAGATTATCCTCAAGGTAGGTAGCTCTGATGATGAAAGGATGGAGAGAGATTTGAGGGTGGGAGAGGACGCGGAGAGTAAATGAGGAAAAGAGGGGGAGCGAGCAAGTTGAAGATACGGACGGAGGAAGGGATGCTGTTATCCAGGAAAAAACTCTGCTTATTCAACTTTTTCTTTACTTGGTTTAAAGTACTAGAGAACTTAAATCCAAAATTCAGTGACAACTTGATATCTATAGAATGGTCATTATGGAATGAAGGCGTTTTAAATAGTTTATTTTCATTTCAAGAGAAAAAACCAAAACTATGGTAAATTGATTGCACTCCCTAATATAAATTACTTTCAGAAGTTGTCATCCTTAATTTAAGTTCCAGAGGAGATAAAAATACTGATTTATTATATCGTTTTTAAGTACATTAATCTATTTTGGATTTCTATAACATTTGACTCTCCTGTACTTTTATTAATTTAATATTACATTTTAAAAACAAAAAAAATATTTGCCTTGATTCATTGTTTTCATATTTGAACAAAATAATCTTACTCAAAACCTAATTATATTTAAAAAAGAGGTATATTTTTTTATAAGAGAAAGTTCTACAGTGTATGAAAATCCTGAAACGCACGCGTCACTGTGCATATTGCCAAACCCCAACCACCTCCAGCCTTATCTGAGGGCTTAGCGAGGATTTGAAAAGGCTCGACCGGGGTTTGCGGAAACCTGGAGGGAGATGGGTGTTGGGGAGGCGCGGAGGCTTTCGCGCCGACCATTTGTTTCTTGGGCACGAAACTTTTAAATTGGCTGGTTGTACATTTAATATAGATGAACATGCAGTGACGGAGAAAAGGTGCTAACTTTTTTGTGGGTTGTACACCTTGGGCTATTTTAATTATATTCATCTTCTTCTTCTTGCAATCATCTGATTTTATTGGATACTGATTTGACCTTGGTTCAATTTTTGTAATGCATGCGTAAAGAGGAATGCAATCAATTAACCTATATGCGAGTGGCCAAAAACAAATATTAGCATTAACAATTGATAATTAATTATATTTTTACCTCTTTAAAAAATTAGGGTCACAAAAGAGATGCCTCATGAATCAATGACATTATATTTTATTTTAATGAAATATTAATTATGAACTAATGGTATTTGTTGAAAAAGGGTCAAATTAATCGTCAAGGAATCGAACAAGAGTTATTTTGTTTCAAGCTTGTCGAGCTTAGTAGAAACACTTCTTCGCTGTTTCGTTTTAGTCCTTTAGGTTGTATCTTATTTTCCTCTAATCTTTTTCTTGAGAAAAATCGTTGAATATATATTTTAACTGGTTTTAAGTTTATTTTATTAGATTACTTTTTCACACAGCGCGAATTCCGTCCGTATCCAAGAAATCATGAATGCTTTCATTCGGTTTTTATTTTACTGGGTTAAATTTTAAATAAATTATGATTATTTACGTTGCACAATTTATTTCAAGATACGGTTCGTACACAGGGTGGCTTTTGAGTTAATCTATTTACACAGTGAAAGTCCATTTTTAATTATTTAAAAAGTAAATTGGATAAAAACAGAGTTTTTACTCACTTTTTTTTTTTTTTTTTTTTTTAATTTCTTTTCTTTTATGTTTGAGCAAACAAAAAAAAAAGAAATAAATAAGTGAATTAGAACTCAGTTTTTATCCAATTTAATTTTTAAATAACTAATCTAATCTAAGTTGCAAATATATGTAACATTAAAGATTCACATTATATGCATTTTCACAAGCGGACACGTATAAGTTCACGCTTAAACATGCCGTATGTGGACCTACAATATAAAACCCCCGAATCTCAAATGAACATACACCCTGCAACTCCTGCCGACCTTCGCTGAAACAAGGGTGATATTGGCAAAGTGAACCATTTTCTACAGCGTGGGTGGTCAGCCGCATACCAACCTATAAATCAAGGAACAACTTCGATTAAATTTATTTTAGATTTGCTCATCACGTCAAAGTTTGTGCTTATCGCTTAACGACTCGGGTAGGTACTGATCATAATTAAATCAATGCAGTCCGTATTTATAGGTGACAAAAGGATGTTCTAGAAGGTATACAACAGACCATGCCAGAATCGTCTCGAGCAGATGCTTCGAGTAAACACGAGTAGGTACAACCAACCAAATACTTACGTCAAAACACACATATGCCTTGCAACTTGCAACTCTTGCCGTCCTTCCCTGAAACAGGGGTGACATTGGCAAAGTGAACCAATTTTTTATATTATGGGTGGTCAGCCGCATAACAACCTATAAGTCAACAAGTAAGTAAATACATACACAGACATAAACTTATACATCTTTAACAATAAATAAGACTAAAAAATTATAAATTTTTGAGTTAGCTTCTTAAAAAGGTTGACCACTCATGGTGTAAATGTTTGAAATTTATTTTAAAGGGCAAAAACGTTAAGTTATTCTTATACATCTTTAGTTACAGTCAGTACTCCCTTAAAAGGCCTACCTCATAAAAATTATAATAAATGCTAAGTTATTTCAGTTAAAACATAATCTTGGGTCTTAAAAATAAGAAACTTAAAGTTGAGAAGTTCTCTAAAACAAAACTTTTGAGAAAATAACTTTGTTTAAGCTAAGCCGCAAAACCTTATTCTGTGAGGAGGTATGATGGTCTACTCAGTCTTTAATCCATACTCTAAGTTGCAAATATATAAATGAGCCGCATAGACTTAGAGACAGGTGCAGTCTTTGACCTTCCTTGAATTATTGGTTGGTATGATGCTGCCCACCCATATTATAAAAAAAATGTTTTACTTTGTCACCCCTGGTTTAGGAAAGGTCAGAAGCAAAAGTTGTAGATTGTATGTTCGTTTGAGATTTTTAAGTGCACATGCGGCACTTGTAAGTCCAAACATGTGTCTGTTTGTGGGGATGCATTAAATGTTAATCTTAAATGTAAATATTTATTTGCAGATAAATTTATATATCAGAGGCTATTGTCCTGATTTTTTTTTAAAATTAATGAAAACTAAGTAGCTTAGAAAATGAGATGAAAATAAAGAAAATCCAATTGTTTTCGTTTTCAAAAAATATTTTAATACTGGATTGCAGTATATTTTATTCTAAATGCCTTTTACAAGCACATTAAATTCTGCATACGTATGGATGCGTAAGTATGGATGTATAAGTTCACACTTGCACATCTGCATCCGAACTTACACCTGAATTTAGGCTCAACACACGATTTGAATGTCTTCTAGATTTGCATAAAATATTCGCCTTTCCCTAAAACATTAAAAAATCACTAGCAATTCAGAAGAATGCAATGCAAAAAAGTACTTCAGACTGTTTCAGAAGCACTGATAAACATAATCAATAATTATTTTGAGATTTTTTCATTTTGACTTTCAAGTGACATTTTTAATTCTTGGTTAAAGCAATCGTTCAGCAGGCCAAGTGGGAATTGAAACGGTGTTGTTTTATTTCAAACATACGCCGCACCGGTATGAACTATCAGACTTCTCCTCTCAGACATGATGCTGACAATATTAACGATACTTAATAGTTCCTTCGAACTGCTTTAAAGTAAAAAATATTGACTGTAGATCTTGCTTATTTACTTTTCCAATACATTTTCACCAAAATATATAAATCATCATTATATAATAAGAAATAATACATAATAATATTAGGACGATTTATTTGAGGAGCGCTGTTATTGTGTGAATTACACCTCAAGAGCCTTCTGCGAGCTTGTTCGTCGCTGTAGAAAGCACCAAAACAGAAAGACCCAGTTACTGTAATGCTGGATGGACCTTTTGTGACCGATCATTGGTAAGGTATATAAATTTTTCACCGAGTGGAAAGCATATTTAAAAATACAAATGATATTTTTTGTGTTCCGCTGGAATTCGAACCCACAACCTTCCATTTACGGATCAGAAGCGTTTACCACTAGACTACGGACCGGGTTAATTTATTTAAGTAAAAGAGAAAAATTCGAACCAACAATGGCACGAATTTCCTCTCCACTGCCTTGGTAACTTGAAAAATATTTTTCAATTTTAAAAGAACAAAAACTCTTTTGAGAAATTATTAATTTTAATGATACCAGAAAGAATTTGCATTTTTCTCCACCAACAGTATTCGGAAAATTTCAAATAAAGGGATGATTTATTTTTTCGTATTTCGAAACAATGAAGGACTATGAAGACTTTTTTTTCATAAATAACAATCAAGCGTAAAGCTCTCAACATTGAATATTAATATTTTTGAGGAAACGATTATCGAGGAAAAAATCTTTTGTATGAATTACAAAGATTTTTGCAAATGTTTCGTTGCCATTATTGTGAGAATATTATGTTGAAAAGAAGACCATCAAATGCAAGGATTTTAATTGTTTTGAAGGAGAAAAAAAACTCAAAATGATTGAAGTTTTAAAAAAATTGGTTCTTTTCACCAAAAATCAATGCTTAAAAGGAGATTGTTTTGTTAAAAAATAGCGTTTGAAAAACTCCTACTTTTTTAACAATCAGAAAAAATGTTGATCATGCCTTTCAACATCTCGCTGCCTTAGTTCTTGTTTGCCGTATACGCCATTGAGAAAATTTTACATAAGCAATGTTTGCATGTGTACCTACTGGACCAATGTGTCTTATGAAAACAAGAAATTTATTTAAAAATATTTAAAAGAACTCTCACATTATCGAGTTTTACGGTTTTTCTTAGCTCAGATTGTGTAGAATTTGATTCATAAGACAACTGCATAAAAAAGTCATATTTGACAAGATTGGCGTACACGGAAAACATGAACTGGGGGAGCGATATGTAGAACCTGTCTTTATTTGTGGAAATGCCTTGTTAAAAAAGCCAAGAGTGCTTTATACAAATGTTTGTAAAACATGAGTTTAAGAGATTGTTTTGAATTAAAATACAAAAAATCAAGTCTGCATATTTTAGTTAAAAAATAAAATGTGACATCACTTGGATGGGTTGCAAAACACTTTAATTATCTGACCGAAGCTGCAAACGTCATTCTAATAATGCCATTTATACACAATAAATTTTACGCTAGAGACAAGGAGCGTGCATCCCATACAAGCACATGCGCCTAATCTAAATCTAAATCTAAGCTGCAAAGATATGTATCATTTGAGATTCATATTAAATGCATTCCCACAAGCAGACACGCATAATTTCGCACTCACACATGCCGCATGTGGAACTACAATATAAAAAACCCAATCTCAAATGAACATAATCCCTGCAACTCTTGCCGACCTTCCCTGAAACAGGGGTGACATTGGCAAAGTGACCCATTTTTTACAGTATGGGTGGTCAACCTCATACCAACCTATCAGTCAAGGAATACAAGCAATTAAATACATTCAAATATATAAAACAAATAAACACTAAACAATTAAAGAGTAAAAATTAAAACCTACAAAACATATTTTAAAAGCCTCTGCTTAAACCGCCAGCATTACAGATCAACCGCCATTTCTTTTGATAGTTATATATAGGCAATATATAATAAAAACCAATTATGCTTAATATTCAGAATTAAAATTAAAAATTTAAGTTGGATTGGAGCCATTGTTAGCATGTCAGTCAATTTCAAATGAGTTATTTTAAAGGAATGGAAGAAAATGATTTATTCTGAAATGAACTTGCCTATACCCTATGCACGCGCCTGCAGAACATACATACATACATATATACTTCAATAAAATATTATGTGGATACAATTAAAATACGTGAAAGTGCTACGTATTTCATTTATCACCTTACGTACATTTTATGATAGGTACAAAATATACGAGTACATATTTTTTCTGAATATCAAGAATCTATTTGTATTATTTCGGATTTGAAAAAACCTTAATTGAAAAAAGGTATATTACTTCGACTTGCTTTTCTTTAAAACAAATGAAATAAAAAAATGTATTTTCCCTTATGAAATTTATTTGATATAAAATATTCATTCTATAACCGGGAAACTCACAAGAAATTTAAATATTTTATTGACAAGAAAATTTTCAGGGAGTGTTTGTTTATACGAGAGGACAAACTTTCCACAATTTCAAAATTGTGCCAATAGCGAAGCGGAAAATACACAAAATTCAGCAGCTAATTCGCAAATCTAAAGAGAAATTAGCGCAAGTCCATAAAGGACCAATTCTAGTTGCCGATAAAGCTTCCCTGAAAAATTTCTCCCGAGACGATTTCAATTTATAATCGATCCTAACTAGGTTTACATTTTGGTTCGGTAATGAAATTATCTTCGGCCATCAAATGAAATTGTAATTTTCTTTGAACTGAACCATCTATTTCGTTCATGTTGATTTAATTCAAGGGAAAAAGTTGTCCCGAGGCTTTGAAATAATAATGGACTCGTGGAAAGATTATTATAAAATATTTTTAGGGTTAATGAATAATTAGATCAATACTTGTATAAGTATTGGTACAATATGATAAGTAAATTTTCACTTAATTGGCGTCTAACTGCCTCTGTAAGTTGTGAAAATAAATAGGTTACAAACACAAAACTCAAGAACAAGAAGTACCGTACTAAAAATGGTCATCTTAGATGCGTTTTATTGTAAACAATAGAACTTGAACTTTTTAATATGACAAACAACTCGAGACGTCACACGGCCGGGTTGATAGGATAATCAATAATTTGTTTTGATTCCCTAGTTATGTAGACGTGTGGCGTTTGCCCACCGAGAAAAAAATCATACAATTGTACAAAAAACGTTCCGATGTGAGAGTCTACTGATTACCGAGGTTATCAGAGAGCTCTTGAGGTGTGATTCACACAAAAACAGCGCTCACCAAATAAATCTTTGTAATATTATGATTATTATTATCATCGAATCACTACTGACTTGTGAATGCTGAGTAACCCTTGCCGGTTCTTAAAATTCATTGACGCGACAGAAAAAAAGTCTAATGGTTGCAGCAGCGTGTATAATTTAAATTGCACAGATTTATTTAAAGATTTAAACGTCCATATTAAATGTAAGTTGCATCACATGCAAGTTTGCCTTTACCCATACTGCATATTATGTATATAAAAAATAAATCAAACTTCACATGAACGTAAGCCCTACAACTCCTGCCTCCCCTCCCTGAAACCGGAAAACGGGGGGGGATTTGCAAAAGTGAACAATGATTTTACAGCATGGGGGTCAGCTTTTAGACCCCACCCCAATCAAAATTGTTTTAATCCCAAACGAATCATGTATCCGTTGAGTAAACAAAAATGCATACATGTGAATTTCATTGAAAAAAAATTAAAATAAATTCCCAAACAAATGTTTGGCGATTTTTCAATGGCATGAGGCATTGAGTGACAATACAGTAGAGTCAAAACTATTTTGACGCAAGTTGAGACTATATCTGTTTCCGCTTACCTCAACACAAATTTACGTTTGTTAGAAAGATAATAATGATACTCCGAGGGTTGACGCTTTGTTAACAGGCAAAAGGCTGGTGCAATCGTCAGATTGTTTTTCTGCATTGCTGGCATAACAACAATGCCTTGTCGGCGCGTAACCATTGCAATTATTATGGTCGGTGGATTTTGAAAGAAAATTGACATTACTATAAAACATAACGGCATCTTTAATCTAAATTGCAAAGATATATTACATTTAATATTTATATTAAGTGTATTCCCACAGACAGACACGTATCAGTTCCCGCTTAAACATGCCTCATGTGAACCTACAATATTTAACCCAATATAAAATAAATCTTGCCGGCCTTCCCTGAAATAGGGGTGCCATTGGCAAAGTAAACCATTTTTTACAGTATGGGTGGTCATAGCTTCATACCAACCTATAAGTCAAGGAATTATGCATAATATGTAATTATTAAGTGTCGGAACAAGAGATAAAGAAAGCAAGAAAATTTACTATTTCACATGAATATTAAGTATTATGTGATGTTTGACAGTTCTGTGAATGACAGGTCCGGTCGACCAGTGAGCCGCATAGTATGAATCAATTCCGAAAGCTAGTTTCTTCTCCGTCTACATTATCACTCAATGGTGTTCCTTGACTTATAGGTTGTTATGCGGCTGACCACCCATAATGTAAAAATTGGTTCACTTTGCCAATGTCACCTCTGTTTCAGGGAAGGACGGCAAGAGTTGCAAGGCTTATGTTCATTTGAGATTGGGTTTTTATATTGTAGGTCCACATGCGGCATGTGTTAGCGCGAAATTATACATATCTGCTTGTGGGAATGCATTTAATATAAAACTTAAATGATATATATCTTTGCAGCTTAGATTAGATTAGATTAGATTAGTGTGAGGTGTGCTGTGGTGAGTTGGTTCTTGCTTAATTAGTTTCCGCAGTTTTGCAATGGCTTACTCAGGTGATTTGCGAGCTGTGGGCGTGGCCGGAGTTAGTTAGCACCCCTACCTCCCCCCTCCCTGTCCGCCTCCCTCCTCCCACTTTTAACAGTACCAACTAAATATTTACACTACCAAAACAGTTTCTGGAGAATTCATTTCGGTTAATTTTCTTCAATTTATGAAATGTGTTTAGTTTTCTTTCAGTGTATATTTTTCTAGTTCAGGTAAACACTTGTGAACAGTAGTTGATTCCAAGTGGTTAGTTCTTTATTTTACTGGAAATAGTAAGAAATTTAAAAGAGTGTTTAAGAAGAGTGTATCAATAATAGAAGTAGTGGTAGCTACGTATAAAATAAAACTGTAACTTATGAATAGAAGAAAAGTGATATTTTCCATGGCTCAACCGCCATCTAACGTGAGTTTTCCAAACAAAAAAGCGATAATCCGCGAATCGTATGGATCGTGAACAACCCTGAAAGAAATCAAGATGATTGTTTTCTTAATTATCTTTTCATAATTTAATTTTAATTTTTAATGCGTTGTTAGACATAAACATTCATTCAGTTGACAAATTTACATCATCTGATCGTCTCACCAAAAGTCTTCTCATTTCAGTAAAAAAAAAATACAAAAAAAAAATATTGGTGACAGATGGTGCGTTATTGTGCTAGTACTTCTAATGGCGAAAGAGGACTTAGGTCCAGTTTACTCTGGAATTTGCCTCGGGCCAAGTTTGAATCCTTTCTCCACAGTTGGCGCTATTTCTACATACGAGGGTGCGAACCTTACCTACATAACATGGGTGGGGGGAAAATCAAGACCAGTACGCCGAGTATACAAAATTACGTAAATACTCAACAGTGAAAATGTTTGGAAAATACAACAGCGCCTCTAGTTAGTGTCTTAGTATTCATACTTTTTTTTCTGTATACGCAATGGTGACGCAATGAAGTTATTCGGAGAATAAAATATATAAATTGAGTGGAATAAACAAGTCAAATTTTGCAATAAATTAAAAGTGATATGAGGCTGACCAAATAAACTTTATGACAGCTCACAGCTGATTGATATAATTCGGATAAAACACACACTAACTTGGTAGGCAATATTTGAAATTGAGTGCGTCCACCGCCAAAATAGGTATACTCGCCACATGCTGGAAGTTACACAATATGTGTAGATTAGTTGCGTTGTGTACAACGTAACCAATGCAGAAGTCCTCGGGTGAGCTAAAATTGACGGGGATCTGTTGTCAAGTGTTCGCAAGAGTTCGTACTTGTGGCATATACATAATGTAATCCGTGGAGGAAAATACCACCTTCGTAAAATTAAAGGTACAGTTACTGATAATAGTTCGATTATTTTCTGGTAAAATATAAGTTTCTATGCAGTGCACGGACCATTGCTAATGAAGCGAAAACTTCGGCAGACAGGCAGGCAAAGTTTGGACCAGTGTGGTAAGTAAGGAAACCATAACTCCCAGTTGATCAGTGCGTGCAACCACCACGCCCTGTAGGTACATAATTTATTTAGAAAGTACACATACAAGGGTAATCTAATATTTTTTTCTCTTGAACGCCTATTGCATTTTTTAAATTATTATGTTTACTCCTTCCCTCAAAGCTCCGCCCCCTAATAATTTCTCCGGAATTAACTTTTGTCATTTTAAGATTAGGTAGTTGTTTTGTGATAATAGTGTGATATTAGTGATAGAGCTCAAGAAATTAATAAACCAACTCGTGACAAATAACTTTGTTTTACATTATCTTCTCATATATAAAATCAAACGGATGTACCTATGTTTGTCCTTTATGGACTCCTGAACTGTTAAACTGATCGCGATGAAACTTGCATGAGTTATTGTGTACATGCCGACTTAGGCTTCTGTATAAAAAAAACTGGAGCAGTAAAGGAAATGAAAGCAGAAATATGCTGAAATAATTTTCACCTATGACCGGGAATTTTTAAACTAAAAGAAGTGAGCAAAGACACAACACATCTGCAGAGACACTGGTCACCCCCAACACCATTATGATACAGTACGACGAGTAAGACGAGCCGCCACAAAGGTTGGCAAGGTACAGCTAGTTAATGAATAATTCAAGTTTTCAAAAGGCTTCTGTGGTTCTAAAGAAATAACATATTTACAGCAAGATGATTAGATTCAAGCTCTTAAAAAATGTGCGCATTTATTATTGTTGATAGAACAGGACATTCTTGTTTTCGGTGGACATGACGTGGACCTTGCGTGTCATAGTATTTTGCTGAAGTACCTACACCAAGCCGAAGGCGGATTCTGTGACGTCATGCTGGCAGCGCTGCGATTTGACCGGACTCAATCTCTTGGCATTGTATTTCTGGAAATTATGCTCTAAATCTTTATTTATACTACTAAAAATATATGGTTGTGATCCTTGAAATGAACTCTATACCAATAACTATGTCATTTTCAACCGTACTCCCTGCCACTTCACCGTTTTTTGTGTGTCACAGCTCAAGGGCAAATCACGGATAAGATCATGTTTTTTGTAAAATTCATGTAAAAATTTGCCTTTCTTCTAGGACACCAGCAGTTTTGACCTCTGTAAAGTGGAAATCACGGTCCTTAAAATATCTGACGGTGCGGCTGAACTAAGCTGAGATTCTGTTGGCTCGAGCCCATCTTAAAGGATGAGAAAATATCAGCCAAATATGAAGGAGCTGCACCATTTACAGCTTTGCAAGCCATCAGAAACAAACATAGAAGACCAGCTTTTCCAATGCAGTTTATGAATGAGATCTAACCGCTTTATCCCCGAAACGGCGGCACGTGGCGTGTGAAACCTATTTTTTTTTACAATAAAGGGGTCCTTACGCCAACTACTTCAGTAGAAGTGTGCGGGTTGGTTCTCAATTCTTGTGAAGGCTGAGTAAACTTTGCCAGTATTTTGAACTGGATTTCAAATAAACACCGAAACGTGAACTCATTTTTGACCTCCTCGGCGAGAATCAAACCCTAGCTCTCGGGTTTGGATCTTAATATACTTTTACGATTTACTTGAGTTCAATTTAATAAAACATCGATTAAATGTACTTTAATCAATTTATTTTCGGAATTTGCACATATTTTGTTCACAGTTTAAACTTTTGCACTGCTTACTCAATGGCTTGAGTACTAATTTGTTCGTAATCCCTTGAAAGCACTGCAATCCGTTTTTTAAGGGGACTATAGGTTATTTATTCTAGCATACACCTGACCATGCCAGAATCGCGTGAACAGAAGCTTCGAGCAAACATGAGGAAGTACAACCATCCAAATACTTACGTCTAGACACACATATACTTACAAGTAAGTAAAGACACACATTACGCAGTAAACATACGCAGATATAAACTCATACATTCGTGACTTCAAACCTTAATACACACTTTGCTTTGTTTTGTGCGTATAAGATACGTGCCCATTTGTTATTTATAAAAATAAAACATTGAGAAATTATATAAAACGCAAAAAAACTTGGATAAATATTTGATCAGCCAGTGTTTCTTAAACTCCAATGACAAACAATTTCTGGCTATATAAGTGACCATTTTAATCGCACCTGGATATAATATATTTTTTCATTGATAATAACAACACAACATGTTTCTTCAATTTGTTTTCCTCCTCCTGGTTTGCTTCTCAGTCATGGTGAACCAATTAACTTTTTGTATTATTTCTTTTAAATATTTTTCTAAAGTGGTTTTCATACGAATGACAGTTTTTCATTTTTACACTTTTCTATTTTTTTTTTTCTTTTCTTTTCTTCTTCTTAATTCAGTATTACTTATTACTTTTCTTGATTTAAGTTAAAATACTGATTTATGTATTTGCTGATATTTTCAAAGTTTCTTGACTAATATATTGCTATGGGGCTGACCCCTCATGCTGTACCTACAAAGTTGCTTCACTTTTACCAATGCAATCCCGGTTTCATGGCAGGGCGACATATTAAGTTGCAAGGCTTATGTAATGTGAGGTTTGGTTTTTTTGTATGATCACACGTAGCATGTATAAGTGCAAACGTACAAGTGTCTGCTTGTGAGTGTGCATTTAATATAAGCCTTACATTTCAATATATCGCTACAATAAAGATTATAGATTATATAATTATAGACACGTCAAGAGTCTTCAGTTGGGCTATTTTGCAAGTCAGACCCAGTTACTGGAGGGCTGTTAAAACCTTTGTGACCCTTAATGTTCCGCTCAAATGATTTCTTCTATTTAATTATAATTGCTTGTGTTTTCAGATTTCTCTGGGGAACGCGTTGCCGCCAAAACCACCAGCTTGGCTTTGCGAGAAATACCCCGATTGGTGCAACTCAATATAAGACCAATAAAAGTAAGCCATTATATTTTATCCCAAACATTGATTTTGTTAGGCCCGGTAATTTCAAGATTCGTAAAGTTACCTGAAATGCGAAGTTAGTTACAGTTTACTAAATATTTGACTTACCGAATTGCGCCAGTAGATATTCAGTTAGTTGACTAACTATTTTAAGATGGCGTAAACTTCACTGACGTTGGCTGTTTGTTTTTTTTATTTAAGGATTTAAGCGCCCTGGGAGTGGCTACGTCACGAAACAGCGCTTTAAATAAATCATCAACTCATCATCATCATCAAAATTTCCATCAACCGAAAATTATTTGTGTCGTATTCCAGCTTTATGCTGTCAACAAGGTTATAGTGCCCAATAGAGCAAACACATCAAACTTTGCAGACAGAAGCTTTGCGGTGGCCGGGCCGGTGGCCTGGAACAATTTACCCATCGGTGTTCGCGCGAACCAGCCTACCACCACCTTCAGAAAGGAACTGAAGACACTACTTTTCTCGAGAAGCCATGGCGCCCTTGAGATGGTCCTGGACCATTAAATGGCGCCACAGGAAAGAAATCATCCATCATCATCATGGAGATATGGCATTTGATTTTTATGACCAGTTGTTTGTTTTACAGCTTTTGAATGGCATTGTAATTATTTCTAAGATTCGAAGCGTAAATTCACGTCACTTCAGTTCTTTTCGGTTTTTTGTAGAATTTTGAGCCAATTCTATTCAGCCTTACAGCAATTGGGTCTTGCTTGGGACCTGGCAATTCACAGTGACGACCAAGTTCGCAAAGTGTTCGATCGATAGATCAGTTTGTGAATGCTTGAATTCCATACGTAGAGCTAAGTTTTGACTCCTACCGAGGGTTGCAGGAGTCAGGTATGATTTCTCGTTTAGATGCTTACATATTTCAAGCCCAAAATAAATTAACGAATGGACTTACTCACACCAAATGCAAACGTTGAGAAATGATTCCTCTATGTCAAATATCCTTTTGATTCAATTTAAAATGTATAACCTTATTTATTATATTTCATGCAGCATCATCATGATAAACCTAGGTTTGATTTTGGACTTCTCGATCAGGCGCAACCAGCGCTTCCTAGCCAACGTCTTCCTCCACCAGATCCATCCTCCTACCTCACGGCAGTCTAACTCCACCCCGCCCAGCCACTTTAACCTGGATCTTTCTACTAGCTTGTGCCTCTTTGGGTCCGTCATCATATCAATATTTTTAGACTCCGATGTCCATTTGCTGGATGAAACCACATTCATATTTTGGTACAGGCCGTATAATTCGTAGTTATTGCATTCAACAATTCACAATGAGGTATCATTTTATATGCCTAAATCATCTACGATAATCTATTCTATGTCAATTTTTTTTTCAGACATACATAATATTATAATCCATTTTAGAAACAAACTTACGGTAATTTTTTTGTTTTTCAGGTTTTGGCGCCAATACCTGTTTTTTTCTGGAATTTCATCTGAAAAAGTGACCTGAGGAAAATAAAAAAAAACGGTTTAATAACTAATTTTAAGCTGTTGTAATATTAAGAACAAAATAAACACTCTTTTCTTACATTAAACAATTTCTTACATTACATTTATAATCTCAAAAAAAATATGTACCTATATGCATTAAAAATCCATCTTTAAATCAAACGCATGTAGGTTCGTAGCTACACATGCTGTTGGTGTATGAATGAGCATAAGCCTTCTTTATTAAATCCTTTTAAAGCTTGATTTGATTTTCAGCTACTTAAAAATTAAAAGAAGTATTGAAAGATTTTTTTTAAATTGTTTAAATTGTTTATTTATTTCCAATAGGTACTTTATCTAATTAAAAAAATACAATTTAATTAACATTTTATTTGAAAGAAAACATTTCAAAATCAATTAGTTTGTAATTCTGAACAAATTCTAGTGAACCACAAAACAACACAAGGAAAACGTAACAATTGAAAGAGTTGGCAAGCGCATCACGTCTTAAATGTTGTTCTAATAGCCCCGCACCTTGGCGAAAAAACCCTTAATGAAACTCAAAATCATATTAGGACGCCCGGAGGTATTTCTTCGTATGGGGTCGTAAATTTCATTCAGCTCAGAGTCGGTTAACCTGGCTGTGGACGTGTCCGGATTACAGAGGCACTAATTACTCTCACAAACCTGCTCCTGGAGGGCTACGTATCGGAATTTTACTGTTTTTTATCCAGTACCCCAAGTGTACCCCAAAAAATAGTCGCTGGGATGGTTAAGGGGATAACGCGTTGCAGCTCGAATTTGCGTTCAAATTCGGTGTTTTTTTTTCATATTTAAATTGATCTAAAATTAATATTAAACGCATGCCGACAAACAGACATGAGTAAATTCACGCTTAAAAATGCTGCTTGTGACGTACAAATTAAAATCCAAACCTCAAATGAACATAAGCCTTGCAACTTTTGCCGACCATCCCTGAAACAGGGGTAAACATTGACAAAGTGAATCATTTTTTACAGTATGGTTGTTCAGACTCATATCAACCTATAAGTCAAGGAATACAATAAATTAGTAACAACAAAGTATATAAATACAACAGAACCTTAAAAAGAACCCTAAAAAGAAAAACACCATGCTACTACAACCTTTAAAGAAAGAACCAACCCCTCAACCTCTCCTGCACTCTCACAAGTACCACAGACCTCCAGATTTTTTTAAATCTGATCAACCTTCCATACAGGATATCTTGAAAAAAGACTACAACCGATCATTGCAAGTAGGTACAAGAAAATGTAGGTTTTGTATTTACCTGCCTTTTATTATATTTCCCAGTAATTACTGACCACTTCTCTAGGGCGTTTGTTCTAAGAATACAAATGGGCGAGCGAGAAGAACGCTCCCTGCCTAAATAAGTAATCTTGTAGGTAATATTCCGTGATTGGGATAAATACCGGGAAAATAATAAAAAAACGTAAGTGGATATTATTTCAGGAGTAAAACCAGACTCATAGAGCACTCAATAAGACATAGCACCTTTCTCAACAACATTTTCGAACTAGGAGGCGAGCGAGAAGTCTCTGAAGAGCATTATACTCCCAACATTAGAAGCAGTTCATGGGTTTGACCCTTGTTCACATCTTAATACGATGGTTTTATCAAAGATAAATGGCTAGCACTAGACCTGTTCGTAGTCTAGTGGTAACACTTCGGACTAGTAACTGGAAGGTTGTGGGTTCGAATTCCGGCGGAGTACCAAAAACATACCATTCATATTTTCAAATTTGATCTTCGCTCGGTTAACAAATTCATTAGCCTTTACCAAGGACTGGTAACCAAAGGTCCATCCAGCCTTGAAGCCACTGGGTCTTGTTTGAGAATTGGTACTTAATAGCGACCACCAAGCTCGTAAAAAGTCCGGTCGACAGCTCAGTTGGTAGAATGCTTGCATTCCATTCCGAGAGCAAGGGCTTGATCCCAAAGTGTTCTCAGTATTCCCAATAAATGAGAACTAGCCCCCCCGGGAGCTGAAAAACCCCCACTTCAACTAAAAGTGGTTTGTGTGAGGCCGGCCCCCTAGCCCTTAAAAATAAAAAGGTCCATATGCGACCCGTTCGGAGATTACGCAGCCAAGAAGTTGCACTGTGTGCACCTTAGTTCCGTTGCGTTGCATCAAGGCACTGAATTTAGAAGATGATTGGAAAGGAATACCGGAAAAATAAAAAAACCAAAAATGACGGATATTTTGTAAGTTTACGTACATAAATGGTTTGAGGCCAAACATATTTTACACCATTGAATTTAAGCAATATATTTTATTTAGCTCCTGTAGTAATGACTACTACAGTAACGACTTTTCAGGTGCGCTACACACAAAAACAGTGCCCTCAATATAAAACATTATCACATTAGTATTCTTCAGTAGCTATTTAAGAGCATAATGAAATTCCGGGAATACCTGGTATGCTCATAGTTCGCAATACCGGTAATAACTTTAATTTCTGACTTGTTATTCCTATGACCCCAGGTGTTTGTTCTATTTTTTATCCATATAATTTGTGATGCCAAAAGGACAATTAATTTTCACACAGTTTTTTCACACAATTTTCAGTTTCAATTAATTTATTATTTATGTTCGAACGTTTTGAACATCTTGATGATGCCTTTTAAGGCAAAAACGTTCGAGCATGAATAATAGATAATTAATAAGTGAATTGAAACTTCGTTTTTTTTTTAAATAAATAAAACGATATTAATTAAATAAATACACTGTTTTAATTCACTTATTATTTAATTTTAAATATGTCAAACGTTTTCGCCTAAAAAGGCATCATCAGGACAATGACAATGATGATGCCTTTTTAGGCGAAAACGTTTGACATATTTAAAATAAAAGAATAAGTCAATTAAAACAGTGTATTTATTTAATTAATATACAATGGACTTTCACTATGTAAACCACCAAACCCTGAAAAATATATTAAATACAATCGACTTTCACAGTGTGACCCACCAAACCCTAACAAATAGGACAATTAATATTTATTTGAAACAAAGACCATAGACAACGAAATTTTAGGTAGCACGGCTAGGTTAGGTTAGGTTAGGTTAGGTTACTACAAAACTGAAAAAAAATCTGTTATTGTTTGCTAAGGACTAAAGTCTTATAGAGGTGCGACGGTAGCCCATCGAGAAAAAAATATCAGGTTTGTGCTTAATCTATTAAAGAAGTAGCAAAACTTGTATAAAAAAAATACACATTTGAAATAAAAGACAAAATAAAAAAAGCAAACTTCTTTATTACAATTTTTTTCGATCATAATTATGTTCCATTAAATAAAGGTTGGTGGTATTAGTTTCCATTTGTTAAATTATTCAGTTTCAGATGAGGCTTAAGTATTATGTTTCATTACCAGGGGGCTGTCGAAACAAAAATCTGGAAACAAAAAATAATCAAATTTTATGTCAATAACAATACCATGGTATAATACACACAAAACAAATCCAAGGCTCATCTATGCGTGCCTATGGTGAATTTATCGTACAAAAAATGACGAACTAGGATCTATACTCTAACCTGCAAATATAGTTAAAAACTTAAAATTAACATTAAATGCATGCCCATAAGCAGACAAGTGTATTTTTAATTGTACAAATGCTGCACATACAAAATACAGACCCATATCTCAAACTAACATTGGTCCTACAACTTTTGCTGGCCCACTCTGGAACAGGGTGACATTGGTAATGTAAGGTATTTTTTAACTGTAAAGGTGCTCAGGCTCATACAATTCTATCAACAAATATCATCTTCAGAACATGTTTCAAATGTCATGTGATATAATTTTTGGTAAGAGTTAATTACTTAACAAGCAATTTAATTAAAATAAGATACGGATTAAGAGAAGATTGACCGGTCCGTAGTTCAGTGGTAGCACCTCGGACTCTGAATGGAAGGTTGTGGGCTCAAATTCCGGCGGAGCACAAAGTATACCATTTACATTTACAAATTTGCTCTTCACTGGGTTGAATAATTCATATGCTTTTACCAAAGATCGGTCACCACAGGTCCATCTAGCCTTACAGCAACTGGGTCTTGCGTGAGAATTAGGGACGATCAAGCTCGCACAGGGCTCGTGATTCACACAAAAAAAGCGCTAACCAAATAAATCATCCTTGTATATATATTATTCCTATTATTATTATCATCGTGAATCGGTCAATTTAAAAACTTAATTTGCTTGAAATGAAATTAAGTAATGGATGTACATAAGTCCGGTCGATTGCATTCCATGCCGTGAGCTCAGGTTCGAATCCCACCGAGGATGTCAGAAATGATTTTACGATTCGGTGTTTATTTCAAACCCCAAAATAAAATACCGGAAAGGTATACTCAGCCTTTACAAGAAATGAGTACCAGCCCTTTCGGGAGCTGGGAAACCCCCCCTTCAATTAAAGTGGTTGGTGTAAGGCCGGCTCCCTTACCTGAAAAATAAATAGTTTCAACTCGCCACATGCGACCCCTTCGGAGATAACGCGGCAAGAAGTTACCCTATATGTGTATATTAGTTGCGTTGCGATGTACATACTTCAATACGTCGCTCTTGACCAGCATTCTGAGTCTAAAAAGCAGCGGACAGGTGGAGGCCTTGGTGCGGCTGACACCAGATGAGTCTGAAAATATGATAAGCTTAAAGTGAAAAGGATAATTGTTTTGCGTAAGTAAGTCGAAACAGATATACAATTTATTCGGGAGACTGGATTAAGAAGCCTTGAACTAGGTACAACAGGTCCTTTATGGCATTCTCTCATAAGGTCATCAACGGCTTAATTGACAGTCCCACCCGGTTGGAGGATTACAGGTTGTATGTGCCTGAAGACTAAGCCCGAGGACGAGGACATGATCTATTTCATGTACCGAAAAGCCGGACTGATGTCGTGGTGCAACACCCTGTCACTCGGAATATAAAGCTCTTAAATAAGTCTAATACAGCCATTTTTGAGTGTAATTTATTAAAATTTAAAAATCTAGCAATAGAGTTCCTGCCAGGATGTAGATAGCTGCTGTGAGGGTGCACTGTAATTAGGGTAACCTGTTGTGCACAAAAAAAGTATGTTTAGTTAAAATAATTTCAAGTTCAAGTATCATAAGTCTCTGATTATCATGAACTTTTGTATGGCCGGTCAGCAATATACTTATCTGTGAAACAACGCACTTTTGAATATAAATTTTCAATTTTTTCAATTTGGAAATTTTAAAATTAAACGTAAAATTTCTGATGACCACAGTCTCATATTAAAAGGAAATAAGTACGTGATTAGACCTGCACTTTTCTACCTGAAGTGGCATTCCACACACCCCTTCGGGGATAACGCGGCAAGAAGTTACACTATATGTGTAGCTTAGTTGCGTTAGTTGTGTTGCGTTTGCATTGCGTACGTATTTTTTCCCCATTGAAACCATGCAGTCTACTTTTTATTATTTTTGCCTCATTTTAAACGGGAAACCGATGGGAATTGGCTTGTATGGCACCCTTCGCCACTGGAAGATGCAGTTTCTTGTTGTAAAATAATACTTTTTTTTATAAATATTTGTGTTGAAATCAAGCAACAGTTTATATAATAATTAAAAAAACATACGTTTTCAATTCACTTATTATTTATTTTAAATATGCCAAACGCTTTCGCCTAAAAAGGTTTATATTTTTTTCTACTCCCATTTGGAAATTTACTAAATAAAAAACGGCTAACGCAATCGTAATGCCATACATTTCTATAGCCCGTTGCGTAATGGTCATTACGCAACGGGTAACCGTGTTGGAATGAGTATGTGCGCATGCGCATTGTCAGAAATGGAACAATTTTTGAATTTCAAATATCAACCTTGTAGGCGGCTATCCTTTTAAGGCGCCTTTATAACCTAAATCTGCCGTTTTTGTTTCTTACACTTTATGGTCTTAGTTATGAAAAATATCAAGCATGTTTGCTAATGTTTTATCTTAATGATAAAGTTTTAACAAAATATATAACTTTCTAAAGAATTGCCACCACAAAAAAAAAAAAAAAAGTTTTGTTCACATTTGTATCATTTTTTTCGTGTGTCCTGTATTTTGGAAATATTTTTTTCTTTTTAATTACAGAACTATACATTGTTTAGCGCCGTTAGTTTTTTTTATTTTTAATTTTTTTTGTAATTTCAATAGTTTTTGAGTTAAGACCATAAAGTGTAAGAAACAAAAACGGCAGATTTATAACAAACTATTGTGCATAGTTATTTTTAAGGAGAAAATAAAACATTTTAGACTTACCACGACTGTGATGCAGACCAGGAGGGCGAACAACAATTTAAGGAACATTTTGATTGCTTTTTTTATGTGAGAATTGTCAATTATAGGTACTTATGTTTGAAGGAAATGGCACTTATATAGTCACACTTTGTTTGCAATTGTGTAATAATAGTCACTCAAAGCCGTTACATAAATATTTAAACAGGTTTTATTACAGTCCATAATTTTTGACAATGTTTAATCAGTGAAAAATTATTATTTACCAAAAAATATATATTTTAACGTTTTACTTAAAAACAAAAACAAAAATACGTGTAGTATTGCTCGTATTTGTTACGCCTAAATTCGACTGTATTTTTCCCCTTTCTTTTTTAGTTAATATAATGGTTTATTTGACAACACCAATCTTGTTTCAGGAAAAAAAACGGTTGATATTTAAAGCTGTTGCAGGTTAAGTGTTTATGGAAGATTTGGATTTAATTTTGTAAGCACGCTTTTTTTTTATTAAGAAATCCTGTGCGGGAAAATCCCTTGATTCTAGAGACTCTAGGGAACTTGTTGTAGTGCCGCAGAGGTGTAGCATGCGAGGTGCTTGTTTGTTTAGGTGCAAGAAATACGACTAAAAAATGTTAACTTGACTAGTATGTTGGTATGAGGCTGACCCTCTAAGCTGTAAAAGCCTGGTTCATATTTTCTGATGCCGTCCCGGCTTCAGGGAAAGGCGGCAGGAGTTGAAGAGATTATTTTCATGTAAAGTTGGATTTATTTGGTAAGTTCATATACAGTATGTGCAAGCGTAAACTAACATATTATGCCCGCTTGTGAGCATGAAATAAATATGAGCCTTACATGAGTCGCTGGGTTGCGTTAGTACTCGAATTTTCGTTATTGACACTAACGCCGGTTTGATCCTGGCCTTGTTCTATCGATAATAGCTTTGACCCTGGTTAAACAGATGTCATTGCATGCTCACAAGCTTCCGCCTTCGCATAAAGATAACTGGTCGAGGGGAATTCAAGATGCAAGCAACGTGGAAAATAAACACCTCGAAAAGGTTACAGCTGGTCGTGCATCGGAGCTATTTAATGACACTTGCCTAACTCATTTACAAAGGCCCAAGGAAGAAACAAACCTCCCTGAACCTTTTTTTAATCCGGAAAAAAAGGCAAAGACTAAAATGAAAAACAAAGCAGGGACTAAAATCAAGCATACAGTAGCATTTAAGTTGTGTGTAATTTGCATTCAATTGACCAAAATACAAATGAGGCTATCAGGGCAATAGTGGTGTAATCCACAACTTCGGCTAAGTGGTGTTTTGGCATAATTTTCATTCCTTACTATAGTACAAAACATCGCCTCTTTCGAAATCTCTTTTTCACTAGCTAAACTATTATACACCATTTCTAATTTGTTAGATACTATAATAAGGAATGAAAATTACGCCAAAATGCTACTTAGGCGACATTGTGGATCACACCACTATTGCCCTGATAGCCTCAAATATGTGTGTACTCTTAATAACAACCACATTTTTTTTTGTTGCTTTAAATTGCCTTAAATTATGTTTTTATACAAAGCTGGTAATCTCACCTGCCATATCTCACATTAAACAGTAAGCCAACGGATAGTTCTGATTTTTGTATGTTGCTAGGACCACTGTCAGTAGTGTGGATCCAAGTTTGCAACTTCAAAAGACCTGTGCTTCTAATCTAATCTTATCTAAGTTGCAAAGATATGTTACATTGGAGATTCACATTACATGCATTCCCACAAACAGACACGTACAAGTTCGCGCTTGCACATGCCTCATGTGAACCTACAACATAAAAACCAAATCTCAAATGGACATACATCCTGCAACTCTTGCCGTCCTTCCCTGAAACAGGGGTGACATTGTCAAAGTTAACCATTTTTTAACATGGGTGGTCAGCCGTATACCAACCTATAAGTCAAGAAACACTAATTAACTTAATTACTTACTAATCCAAATTGTGGCAGTTTTTTTGGATTGTTCCATGTGAGTTCTACATTATGTGCATTTGAAAATAATTGTTCTGCCATGTTCATATATTTTCGTAGTTGACTTTATTTGTATCTAAATTTTAATCTAAGTTGCAAAAATATGTATATAATTTGAGATTCATATTGAATGCATTCCCACAAGCAGACACGTATAAGTCCGCGCTAACACATGCCGCATGTGGACCTACAATATAAAAACCCAATCTCAAATGAACATTAGCCCTGCAACTCTTGCCGACCATCCTGAAACAGGGGTAACGTTACGCAACTGAACGCAACTAAGCTACACAGATAGTGTAACTTCTTGCCGCGTTATCCCCGAAGGGGTCGCATGTGGCGAGTTGAACCTATTTATTTTTACAGGTAAGGGGGCCGGCCTTGTGCCCACCACTTCAGTTGAAGTGAGGGTTTCCCAGCTCCCGAGGGGGCTGGTACTTATTTCTTGTGAAGGCTGAGTAAACCTTGTCGGTATTTTTATTATGGGGTTTGAAATAAACACCGAAATAGGAAATCATTTCTGACACCCTCCTCGGTGGGATTCGAACCCATGCTCACGGGGTAGAATGCAAGCACTCTACCAACTGAGCTATTGACCGGACTTGACATTGTCAAAATTAACCATTTTTTACAGGATGGGTGGTCAGCCTCATACCAACCTATAATTCAAGGAATATAAGTAAATATCAAAATCAGTTCTAAAAATTAATATTGTTACGAACGTATGAGTTCGTGGGAAGATGAGCCTAAACACTTAGCTTGCTGGTGTGTGTGTTTGCATCTAGCATTATCTACTATGAGTTTGTGTGTACATGTTCTAGGTAGCTACATACATAGCTTGCTAGTGTGCGTAACGTCTCTGGAATAGTATCGAACAATCCTAGTGGAACTATCTTGATCATGCAAGAATCGTCTTTTACTGAGATACAGCTCTTTAAAAACAAACGTCCTTTTCCATAAAAGGAAAATTTTGAGGATAAAAGAAAAACAGCTTTGTTTTCGATTACTTGAGTAAATTATATTTTATACCACAACCGGTTTCGCAAACATCCGTTTGCATCAATTTAACCACCTGACGATGCAAACGGATGTTTGCGAAACCGGTTGTGGTATACAATATAATATCCTCATGTAATCGAAAACAAAGTTGTTTTTCTTTTATCCTTAATGATGAACGATTACAAAGTTAATGCCTCTACAATCAAGAAAAATTTAAAGATTGATTTTCGACCTCGATATGGGGCAAAATGCTCATTTTAGGAGGAATTTTTAAAAATAAAGTTAAAGGTAAATAAAATTCAATATTGATAAATGTCATTTTTCAGAGTTGAATTTAGAAATAAATGGGCATTAGTGAATTTAAACAAAATTAAACGTTATTAAAATTTATAAAAATAAACTTTCACAAAGTTACTGCTGAAAATCTAGATAATATAAAAATAGTGTTATTGCTAAAATTTAAGCATACAACAACGTCCGTAGGTAGGTACTTAATATTTTTTGTACATTAATTTTATTTTAAAGACTGATTGTTTCAGAGTGATGTATCGTGTTTGCAGTTCCAATGAGTCCACAGTTATTTTACTGAATCAATATTTGTACAAATTTTCCTTTGGTCTTTTATTTACTTTTTTATCTCAATAATTTGGTATGTATGTATTTAAAATAATGGCATTGCCGAACAATTGATTAAACAATGAATGGCTATTTAAAATCATTTTAATGAGTTTTTCATACCAAACCTAAATTGCGAAGTTGTTTTTTTTAATTTGAAGCTAATTTAGTAAAGTTCATAAAAAAATCAAATAAAAGTACACCCGTAAGTTCACGCTTACACATACTGAGATATCATTGTAAAATAATACACAAACGTCGCATGAATCGTAAACCCTGCAAAATTTTGGTTTTCCCTGAAATAGGGTTGACATTGGAAAAGAGAATCAATTATTGATGTATGGGAGGTGAGCTTGCAGGTGTTGTAGGCTCGTGAGAGATGGAGAACAATGCCGCATGCGACGCAACGATGAGCTTAAAAGCAACAGAACATAACAGAACATAACATAACAAAATAGTAAAAAAACAAATCATTGCATTACATACATTTTTTGAAATCTGCAATCTAAATCTAAATCTAAGCTGCAAAGATATGCATCATTTGAGATTCATATTAAAATGCATTCCCACAAGCAGATACGCATAAATAAAAAAGCAGGGGTGACATTGGCAAAGTGAACCATTTTTTACAGTATGGGTGGTCAGCCGCATACCAACCTATCAGTCAAAGCAAGGAACAATAGCAATAATAATAATATTAGGCTTATTTATTTGGTGAGTGCTGATTTTGTGTGTATCACACCTCAAGAGCTTTTTGTGAGCTTGATCGTCACTGTAGAAAGCGCCAATTCTCAAGCAAGACCCAGTTGCTGCAAGGCTGGATGGACCTTTAGTGACCGGTCTTTGGTAAAGGCATATGAATTTTTCACCCAACGAAGAGCATATTTGATAATATGAATGCATTCTCTTCTTCACCATGGATAGGAGATACAGGTAGAGGAACTTCTTGCCACGTTGTCTCCCAGGAGCAGATTAAGAAAAGTTTACAGGTTCTTCAAAACCTTATTTCCTAAGTCTAACCACTTAAAATGCAGTTCATTCAATGTTGAGGATGTGCTTTATAATTTAAAATGTTTCAAGTATACAATTCAACAATAAAAAACAAATTATGTTGTATAATCAACGATTCATTACAGAATTGAATAATTTTAAGTTTAACGGCCGGATTCAGATTCTTGATATTGTATTTTCGTGCTTTCACCGTGGTTCCTAGGTTATTTCCCTTTTACCTACGTTTTGTGATTTTTATGCGTAGCTTCTTTCAAGTTCTAAAGCCTTATAATTGAAATCAAATTATTCCGTGGTAACAATATACAACTTAAGTGCTGTCGAGGGTATAAAAATATCCGATACTTATCATCGCTTCTGTAACATATCTGTTATTATTTCACATCATGTTTGAAGTTTCATAACGAATATAATAATATAAAGCTGATCCCCATGCTGTCTGTTTGTGAGAGAGGACGGAATATGAGTGTCAATGCCTATTTATCTTTGAAACTCAGATTGTGGATAGATTATCGATGTTTGCCGACTGTGTGAGGATGCCCAACCATTCCTTAAAAAATAGTTCACTCTGCCAATTCCATCCCCGTTCCAGGGAAGGTCAGCAAAAGTTGCAGCGCTTATGCTCATTTGAGCTTTGGATTTGAATTTGTAAGCACACATGCAGCATTTGTCCGTGCAAACTGTTTTTGGTTTTTAGACTCTAGTTTTCATAGTCCATTGAATGTGTATAAGAAGGTAAACAAACAATGAGGATACACATTTGTAAAATAAAACAATAAAATAATAATTTATAGATTTCTTTATTACAAAACTTCAATCATATTATGTTCCATTAAAAAAGGGTTAGCAGTATCTATAAGTTTCCATTTGTTAAATTATTCAGTTTACATCACATTTCAGTTTCAGATGAGGCTTAAGTATTATATTTCATTACCAGGGGAAGTGGGTGTCGAAACAAAAATCTGAAAACCAAAAAAAGTCTATGAGTTTCTTTGTCATTTTACACGAAGAAGTAAAGTTTTCAAGATCGAAATATAGACTATTGATACTGTACTAATAAATTAAGGTGTGAATAAATATTAAATCAAATAAAATTATAATGATTTATTTGGTGAGCGCTCTTTCTTGTGTCAATAACACCTTAAGAGCCTTCACCGAGCTTGGTCGTCGCTATAGAATGCGCCGAGTTTCAAGCAATACCCAGTTGTTGTGAGGCTGAATAGACCTATAGGGACCGGTCTTTGGTAAAGGTATGTGAATTTTCCAATCTAACAAAGAGCATATTTGAAAATATAAATTATATGTTTTTTGTGTTCCGCCGGGATTCGAACCCACTGTAACTGTAACTGTAACTCTGTCGCCATTCCGCTAGGGGTGGCCAGAGCCTCTGCAGAGTTGCCTACATTTTTTCTTATCCTGATATACCTCTTTCAATTCCTTCATATCCATCACCTTTTTCATGTATTTTCTTCTTTTACGCTCACTTTGTATATCCTATTCTTCCACAATCTCCTCAATCTGGACAACCCTCTATTAACGAGTCCGAAGCGTTACCACCAGGCTACGGCAGTGAGATATTAAGCCAATATGGCTGTTTCAGATAAATACATTTTCTACCAGAGAAACCACTCCAGAAGTTTAAAAATTCTGTTGTTCAGGACTTTGTAATGAGTAATAGTTCATAATGAGCTCACTTACTACGAGAAATTACCCTGAATTAAATGTTTAATCCACGATATCTTTAATCAATGAATCAGCACTTATTAGTTTTACCTTTAAAGTGGCGCTATTATACACTAAGATCTCTCTGCTAGCTTGATTGTCGCTTTATATTGTGTGTACAGAAATACCAATGAAAGTGCTAGTTTTCAAGCAAGAACAAGTTCCATCTTTTAGAAGTCTTCATCACCATCATGAAGCGGTCAAGTTAAGAGTTGTATTTAATAATATGGATCCTTAAAATGGATGTGGTGGCTTACTTTGTGCTGGGGCTGCTCAGTCTTCGCACCAACTAGGGAACAAGATGCAGATGATAGCTGGAGGCTTCGCAGCCGCCATCGCTGGTGTAGCTGTCACCAGGGGAACCTGCAAACAGAGGAAGCTTCAAGTGAGGGTATCTGAGAGAAGACCTTATAAAATACTATCATAATTTTACTGGGGTTATTTTTTCATTAAACTTCAATGATTTATTTGGACAGAATTTATTTTACACGGTTTGGTTCACAATTTACAACAGTTGATAATCTCTGCTTTTTGGTCTTCACGGCAAAATGATTGGAGCGACTTATCGCTCTCCCCCCCCTTTAGCTCGTATATAAAGGTACAAAATAGACTATTAGTGCATGTTCTAGATTATACTAGACAGCTGTTCCACTACCATGATGGATCATACTGGACTGTTCTATACTCTATGTATGCATTTACAGGCGCACGTAGGTACTTAAAATTCATAGTTCGTAACACTACCACCATCATACTAATTCCAGATTGTTTTATACAACGTATGCATGTACAGGCGTACGTAAGTACTTCAAGTTCGTAACAATACTATCGGGATGATTTGGAGACTACGGGGGAAAAACAAGAAATGCCAGCAAAAATAATAAAAGTACCAAACAAGTCTTGTAGATGTTAAAAACAAAAATAAACGTTTTTGTTTGGTTTTGAAAAAAATAAATAAAAAAAAAACAATTACATTTTGTTTCATATAAAAAAAAATTGACTTACCACGACTGAGAAGCAAACCAGGAGGAGGAAGAAGAAGTTAAGGAACATTTTGAGTGTTGTTTTTGTGTGAGAATTCTTAATAATACTAATGCTTGATGGACATGGCACTTATATAGTCACAGATTGTTTGCATTTCGTATTAGTCTAAAATAATTGATATAAATAGTAAATAATCAATTGGAATATGCTTGGAGCCGTGACATAAATATTTAAACAAGTTTTTTTACAGCAGCCCATAAATCTATAAAATGTTTGACCAGTGCAAATTCATTACGATTGTTTCCAAAAAAATGAATTTGTTTTCTTTGTTCATAAAAACACGCTAAGCGTTGGATACATATTTTTTTACGCCCGGATTAGTGAATTGGCGTAGACAATATTGTATCGTCACCCGGCCGGGTTGCGCTTTTCCTTTCCCTCCGTCAAATCGACGGACCACATACACACTAAAATGTTCGTCGTGTTTAAAAATATGTTTGTTATACTTGATGGTCTTAGTAAAGGAATGACATTAATGAAAAAAATCACGCGTGTTCACTGATTTTTTATCTAAATTTTTAAGTTAATTTTTTTATATAAATTAAAAAATTACCCTACAAGAAAAGATTGAAAAAAACTCGTTTTTGTTCTTTTAATTTTGTTGTTTGGTAATATACTCGTATTTTGGACATATTTTTTCTGACCTAAATGACTAATTAAAAATGAACTTTCGCAAAGTTAGTGCCAAACATCTAGATAATATAAAACGTCAACACAGCTCTCAGCTCCAGCTTCCAAAGGGGGCTGGTACTCATTTCTTGTGAAAGCTGAGTAAGCCTTGCCGGTATTTTATTTTGTGGCTTGAAATAAAAACCGAAACGGGAAATCATTTCTGACACTCCATGCCTGGCTCACGGCATGGAATGCAAGCACTCTAGCAACTGAGCTATCGACCGGACTCATAGGAGTCAAGGAATCATCCAATTGACGTACAATTAAATTAACTCAAGTTACGAAAATAGGAAATGAAAAAGTCTTGTCTAAGAAAACGCAATCAAGCTACACATATATGAGTAGGTAGAAGAACTTCTTGCCACGTTGTCTTCGAAGAGGCAGGTGTAGAAAAGTTTACAGGTTCTTGATATGCTTAAGTCTAACCACTTAAAATCCTGTTCATTCAATGTTGAGGATGTGCTTTGTAATTTAAAATGTATCAAGTATACCATTCATCAATAAAAAACAAATTATGTTGTTTAATCAACGATTCATTACAGAATTGAATGGCTTTAGGTTTTAACGGCCGGTTTCAGATTATTGATATTGTATTTTTGGGTTTTTAAAGTGGTTTCTAGGTTATTTTCCTTTTACCTACGTTTCGTGACTTTTATGCGTAGCTTCTTTTAGCTTCTACAACCTTAAGATTAAAATTGAATTATTCCGTGGTAACAATTGTAACGAGATGGATTTGTTTGTTAGGTAAAATGGAACATGAGATTTGAATTTGAATGAAAAGGAAAACAAAGGAAGGCAGAAAGAGGGGAGGAGAAGCTTGCCTGGCGGGATAGCCACAAGCCTGTGTAATTAAGAAAAAAGAATATTATTGTGCTGTGGTTAATTGTGTATACATTGTGAAAGAAATAAAAGTAAACATATTAAAGTGGCTGTTAATTATTAATAGTGTCAATCAGTAGGACAGAGAAGAAATACCCTCACATTTTGGCGCCCAACGTAAAAGAAAAATCTGTAAATGAAATTCCTATGAAGAAAATTTTCTCAAACAAAAACAAATGACATTCGATTTCAACAAATGACATTGAAAACAATACAATATATGAAATAATTAAAATTGAACAGATTTATGGTTGTGAAAGCATCAACACGTTTAAAAGCTATTGAAGGCATCAACTTATACAATTTAAAACAAGAAATTGCAAGTTTTAAAAGGCGGTTTTGAAAATATTGAACGGCTGTTTTGAAAATATTGAAGGCAAGAGAATTCAAATTACCTACCTACGTTCGGAAGAAATGAACATTTAAAAATCGAACGTCGCGGGAGAATGAAGAATGGATATGAACCAGTTTGTTTCAAATCAGTTTAGATAAATATATATAGATGGTGTTATATTTAATTTGTATGAAATTTTTTTTGAGATGAAATGATTTATTCTCTAATTGCATAAATTGAAAATATACAGCAAATGATGAAATCTAAAAAAATAAATAATAAAAAGGATTTAGAAAGTAACACAATGGAGTCCATAAATTTTGATCCTCTCAAATTAAAAATATCTTTTAATGGTGAAAGTGAACCAAATGAATTTATAATAAGGTTAGAAGAATTAGCCAAAGTCTACAAATTAAAATTAGATTATTTGGTAGAGTGTATGCCTATATTTTTAACAGATTTTCCGTTAACTTGGTACAGAGCAATTAACTGTGAATTTGATTGGAAAATTTTTAAAACCAAATTCTTACAACAATTTGAAAAATATGACTTTCAAAGGAATCTTAAGTTAGAAATTTTAAATATGGTACAAGGGCATGATAATGCATCAATTTATATTTTAAAGGTCAAATCCAAAAATAATTTATTAAATAAAAGAATGCATGATAAGGAACTTATGGACATAATAATTCATGGATTGTCAGAAAAATATGCAACTTTACTGACAACATCTGAAATTAAAAATACAGAGGAATTATCTACAATATGTAGCAAGTTTGAATCATTTATAAAATTTAATGAATGTAAAAATTTAAATGTAATGAATGACATAAAAGAGAAAAATGTAATGCAAAAATGCAATTTTTGTAATAAATTAGGACATGATGAAATAGATTGTTGGACTAAAAATAGAAAATTAGATTACATACAGAATAAATGTAGAAGTTTCACAAATAATATAGTATGCCACTTTTGTAATAAAAGAGGACATGTGGAAAGAAATTGTTTTATAAAAAATGGAAATTTTAAAAAACACACAGTAATCTGTTACTCATGTAAGCGTACAGGACATGTACAAAAAGATTGTTTTGTTAAAAATAAAAAAAGTGATTATACAGACAAAACAAAAATGAACAGAAATATAAATATACAAAACAGAACAAATACGACATACAATAGTAATTCAAAAAAACTTGTAGATAGTCGGCCTTCAGTACAAACACAAAAATCAGAAATGAAGAGCTGGCTTAATTTCATTCAAATTTTTAATAAAAATTATCAAATTGCACCACTCATTTTTGCTAAACAATTTGATAAAAGACCATTTTTAACAGTAAATATTGAGAACAAAAATTTTACAGGTTTACTAGATTCAGGTGCATCTATTTCTGCAATCAATGAAAAAACATTTGATTATTTTTTACAAAGAAATTACAAAATTATAAAAACCCATGAAAATATCTCGTTGGCAAATGGTAAAAATATAAAAATACTTGGTAAAATAAATTTAGAGGTAAAATGTGACAATCAAATAAAACATGTAGATTTTTATGTTTTACAAGGTTTACAACAAGACTTAATTTTTGGAATAGATTTTTGGATAAAATTTGAATTAGAACCGAGTTTAATAAGTAAAATTACATATTCAAATAGCAAAAATATTAGTGAATTAGGTAAAATTACAAATAGAACTAAATTAACAGATAACCAATTACAGCAATTAAAAACAATAGAAAATGATTTCAAGGACATCTCTTATGAAAAAATAGGCTTAGGATGCACAAACCTCATTGAACACAGAATTCAGACAGAAGGTCCTCCAATAAAACAAAAGTATTATCCACTCAGTCCAGCAAGACAGAGACAGGTTAACACAGAGTTAGATAAAATGTTAAAAGAAGGTATAGTTGAACAATCCAAATCTTCGTGGTCCAGTCCTGTTGTGATTGTAATTAAAAAGGATGGAACGCCTAGATTTTGTTTGGACTCTAGAAGACTCAATGGAGTAACAAAACGAGATAACTATCCCATTCCAAATTTAAATCAAGTTTTAGCAAATTTACGAAATGCCAAATATATCTCTTCAATAGATTTAAGCAAGGCGTTTTGGCAAATTCCACTAGAAGAATCGTCCAAAGAAAAAACTGCCTTCGTCGTACCAAATAGAGGGTTGTTTCAATTCACAAAAATGCCGTTCGGTTTAAAAAATTCAAGTTCTGAAACACAGCGTTTATTAGACAAATTATTTGGACCTAAATTTGATACTAACATATTTTGTTATATCGATGACTTAATTATTATTAACGAAGATTTCAATTCACATTTAAATTTATTAAAACAAGTTAAAAATATATTACAAGAAGCAGGGTTAACGGTAAAATTTTCAAAATGTGAATTTTGCAAAGATAGTTTAAAATATTTGGGATACATTATTGATGAAAATGGATTAAGGCCAGATTCAAATAAAGTCAAGATTATAGAGGAATATCCTTCACCGAAAAATGTAAAACAACTACGAATGTTTTTAGGTTTGGTAGGATTTTATAGAAAAGTTATACGAAACTGCAGTGAGATATCATATCCACTAAATAAATTATTGAGAGGTAAAAAAGGTCAGAACAATTTTAATTGGTCAAAAGAATCTGAGGATGCATTTAATAATTTAAAATTAGCCTTAAGCACAGCCCCTGTATTAATATGTCCGGATTTCACAAAAGATTTTTTTTTACACACTGATGCCAGTAAAAATCAAGTAGCTTCAGTATTAAACCAAAATATCAATGGGTCCGAAAAGCCAATAGCATATTTTTCAAGAAGTTTGACAGTTAGAGAACAAAACTATTCGACATCAGAACGTGAGCTTCTTGCCATTGTAGATTCAATAGAACATTTTCGATCTTATCTAGATGGGATGAAATTCAAGGTAATAACTGATCATCTGGCATTAAAATTCTTGAATAAAATATCAAATCCAACAGGTAGATTAGCAAGATGGGCCATGAGACTTTCACAGTATGAATTTGAGATTGAGCATAGAAAAGGGAAAGAACATACAGTGCCAGATGTATTATCTAGGATTCCTGGTACTAAAGAAATGGAAGTAATAAATTCAAATATTGCAGATCCTTGGTATAATAATATCGCAGAAGGATGTACAAAAACACCATACAAATACAAAAAATTCAAAATGGTAGATAATAAATTATTTAAACTAATAAATGATGATAATCCTTTCACAGAGGAATATAATTGGAAAGAGATACCTATTATAGACAATAGATTAACTATAATAAAGAATCATCATGATAATGGACATGTAGGTATTTTTAAAACTTATAAATACATATCAAGATGTTACTATTGGAAAAATATGTATGCAGATATAAAAAGTTTTATAAATAAATGTCAAAAATGTAAAATGTATAAGCCGAATAATTTACCTCCAGCAGGAAAAATGGAAAATAGAAAAAGAGTGGATAGACCGTTAAAAATGCTGAGTATTGATTTGATAGGACCATTACCAAAATCAAGTACGGGCTATATACATATATTATCAATAATAGATGTTTTTACCAAATATTGTTGGTTATTTCCTTTAAGAAGAGCTACTACAGAAGAAATAGTAAAATTAATAGAAAATAAAATATTTTTAACAGAAGGAGTACCGCAAACGATAATAACAGATAATGGAAAGAATTTAAAGTCAAATGCATTTAAAGATTTTATGTACTCATATGGAGTACAGAAAATATTTTATACAACTTTATATACTCCCATGTGCAATAATGTAGAGACATATAATAGAACAATAGGATACACATTAGCTATTTTTGTTGAAAATGAACAAAGAAAATGGGATACTTTTTTAGATTCAGTACAAAGCATAATAAATAATACAGTCAATTTAGCAACAGGATACACACCTAATGTATTAGCAAGAGGTAGGGAGATTGTACTAAATGGTGAAATTCATGGTGAAATAGTAAATGATGAAATAGAATCAAAGGAAGAATTAAATAAATATAGAGATATGCATAAAGATAAAATGAAGGAATTAAACACATTATACAAAATTGTAACAGAAAATTTATGGAATGCATATAATAAAAATGCAAATTATTATAATAAAGGTAGATCAAATCGTGTCTATGATCAAGGGGATATTGTATGGCGTAAAAATTTCATACAATCAAATGCAGGGAAATACTTCTGTACAAAGTTGGCTCCAAAATTTGTCAAAGCCAGAATAGAAAAGAAAGTTAGCAAGATAGTCTATGTATTAAAAGATATAGACACAAATGTTATAAATAAATATCACATCAAGGACATAATCAAATTAGATTAAAAAAAAAAAAACAAACATATTTTCATGTGTATGAAAAATTTGAGGTGATGCATGATACGGTGAAAGTTGATATAAAAGTGATCAGTGAAAGAATGAATTATGAAACATTGCATGAATGAAGGTATGAAACATAAATTAAACAAAGTATTACATATGAAGGTAAAGTTTTTAAAAAAAATTGATGGACTGATAAATTTATTAATGAAAAATAAATTTGAAATAAATTTAAATATTGGGAAAGATGTGATACATGTTTAAAAAAAAAGTTATTTTAATGAATTGATTAATTAACTGGTGAATGTTTATTATGTATTGTTATTTGATTATTTTGAATTGTTGAATTAAGTATTTAAAAAAAAAAGTTATTTTAATGAATTGATTAATTAACTGGTGAATGTTTATTATGTATTGTTATTTGATTATTTTGAATTGTTGAATTAAGTATTTAAAAAAAAAACAAATATTTGTTTATAATATTGAATATGAAATTTGTGTTAAAAAAAAAAAATATATTAATTTTAGTATGAAAATAATTGGTATTGTTAAAAATGTATTAATGACTGAATAATGTATCAGAAACAGGTTTTTTTTTTTATTTTCATATTTTTGAAATTTATCCTTAAAATAAAACAAAATATGTGGCGCCGGCTGAGCATTATGATACATTATTTACTCATTGTGAAAGAAAAAAAAAAAAAAAATTGGGAATGTTTTTTTTTATGAGAGGAAGGAGGTGTATTGTAACGAGATGGATTTGTTTGTTAGGTAAAATGGAACATGAGATTTGAATTTGAATGAAAAGGAAAACAAAGGAAGGCAGAAAGAGGGGAGGAGAAGCTTGCCTGGCGGGATAGCCACAAGCCTGTGTAATTAAGAAAAAAGAATATTATTGTGCTGTGGTTAATTGTGTATACATTGTGAAAGAAATAAAAGTAAACATATTAAAGTGGCTGTTAATTATTAATAGTGTCAATCAGTAGGACAGAGAAGAAATACCCTCACACAATATACAACTTAAGTGCTGTCGAGGGTATAAAAATATCCGATACTTATCATTGCTTAGTGTAACATATCTGTAATCATATTTCAAGTTTCATGACAAATACATTAATATGAGGCTGATCTCTGTACTGTACTGTATCCTGCCGCCGTTCCACTAGGGGTGGCCGGTACCTCCGCAGATGCGCCTCCACTTTTTTCTGTCCTTACAAACCACTTTCATTTCCTCAATATTCATCACCTTTTTCATACATACACTTCTCTTATTCTCACTCTGCAGATTCCATTCTTTCGCAATCTCACCTATTTGATCTAACCATTCTTTCCTCGGCCTTCCCCTTCCGCGCTTTCCTCTGACAATTTCTTTCTTTGTACACTTTCTTCGTTAGTCGTTCATCATCCATTCTTTCGAGATGTCCGAACCATCTCATCGTACTTTTTTGTACTTTCATTCTCATATTCTCTTTTATACCACACTCGTTCATCACCCAATCATTACATACTCTATCATTCAGTGTCTTTCCAGCCATTGCTCTCAGGTAAGCCATTTCAACCGTACATATTTTACTCAGCTCACATTCATTAACTGTCCACGCCTCACTTCCATACATCAATGTCGGAACCAATATGTCATTGTGGACCGCCAATCTCATTATTCTTCGTAAGTTTCCTATTTCTTGCAATTCTTTCAATCGTTCCCATTACACTTCTTCCTCTACTAGCGCGCTTTTCCAATTCTTTTGTCAATTTCTCATTCAAATCAAACTTGCTTCCCAGATAATCAAATTCTTTCACAACCTCCACTCTTGTTTCAAACAGTCTTATCTCAATTTCCTCGCATTTCTCAGTCCCCCTGTTGCAAAAACTTGGTTCACTTTTGCCAATTTCGTCCAGTGTTTAAGGTGGCAGGAGTTACAAGGTGAATGCTTATGTAAGGTATGGTTTATTTTGTAAGTGCTGTAAAAATTTGACTCTATCCATGTTTGTTTATACATCAGTATTTCTATACAAAATATTATATTTGACACTTAAAGACTTGAGAAAAAAAATACCCTTATAAAAAAAAAACCTTGAGCTGTCCTTTGACACACATGCATTTCGGGGTTGGATTTAGTTCTAATTCTGAATCCGTGGTTGACGTATGTTTTCTGCGTAAAATCATTAGATAAAACAGAAATGCTGTTAAATATTTGATTTGTGGGTGTTTGTGTGAAGATGAAGCTAAAAATGGACCTGAGATGCAGGTGGAAGAAATAATTAAGCTAATGCACTAAAAATAACTAATTTCACGACGATTAATACAAAATTATAACTATTGGCGTGTTCCTGTCCGTGAGTAAAACGGTTTGCACAACTATCTTCATACCATTCGAATTTCAGTTGGTTAAGCCATTAAATATGGGGCCGTGGAGAAGTCTTTTGTAATCTGTACTTCGGGTCTACATCCGCGAGGTTGAGGTGCACCAGAGCCGCGATTCTCGTTCTTTTTTTACACTAAGGATATTAGTTGCCGGTGGAGATTAAAAGCCCTTGCGAAAGAGTTCCTTTGCCGGAATGCGATTCTCGTTGTACGAGTAATTGCGGACTAGCCATACAAGGGACAGCAATGGGTTTTGGAAGTTTTTTCTCGATTGGTCAGACTGACAAATGATCGGTGGGATAATCGTACGACAGGTTCAGGCTCAAAGCGTAAATTTCCCCATATATTTAAAAAAAAAACTAAAACTTCATAAAAAGTAGTAAAACGATAATTAGTTCAAATAACTACGTAAAAACTGACTGAAAAAACAAAAAACTAATAAAAAACTTGTAAATCATGATGTTTACAATTTATTACAAATGAAGATGAAATTATGAAAAAGTAACGCAAATTTTTAATGCAAATTTACTATTGTCAAAAACATAATTATTATCTGCATGACGTAGGTACCTACCGACGCGCATATTATGCCGTTCACTCTTGTCAATTTTCGTAAGATCGATATACCTATTCTACAACATAATTTGCTATAAAAATGTCACGTGGGTCACAAATAAATATATTAAATGAGTGTACGAATACATTTATTTAGGTCATTAAAGAAAATCAGTCCCATATTTGTAATAATCTACATAAAATTTTCTGTCCTTCGCTGTCCCGCGGGGTAAATTGGCCGCGTTATATTCTGACAGTTGCGAGAGATTACTCACCTTTTAAAGAAGATATCCTTCAGCAAATTTTGTTACGAGAATCGAAATTCACCTTTCATTCGGCAACGAATCGGTATCAGTCGCCTTCGAGCCGTAAGGAAAGATCGAGAATCACGGCTCAGGTCAGCCTATGAAGCAGATATCTCTACAAATATTGTTTCACCAAGTTTTCTTATTTGGGCATTTCTCTCGAGTCTCCTTGGATACATGGCTGAGCGTCAAGGAGTACCAAGGAATTGAAAATTTTGGTAGAATGATGGGGTAAACGAAAAACTGTTTTCCCTAAAAAAAACAGCTTGGAATAGAGTACCTACTCGTATAACGTAGGAGCACGTTAGGTTTTGGTAACGGGGGTGCTGATTTATCTGATCTTGTGGGGTAACACTTAGACAAAGCAGGCGACAAGATTTCCTTTCATTTTGCCAAGAATAAGCGTGCTAAAGCCCTGTGACGTTTCTTTGGTAGAAGAGAGAGAGTGTCAAGCTTGTAAAAACCGATGGGTTAATCTCACCTCAGGGTCGCAAGTCCCCGACTTCTCCACTGGAGCTAGCAGGCAGATTTTCTACTTAGAGGTGGGCTTTTAATTAAAGTAAATATGGGGTGGGTGAATTACATATTATTTTAAATATTTTACGTAATACATTTAGACGAAAATATGTAATTTTTTCATATTAATATAGTACTATTATTTTGTAAATATTCGAAATGTGTTAAATAACAAAACATAACTCACCAAATTAACTTGTTTTGTTCGCGTTTTATGTCCCCCCTTTTTCCTTGTTTCTCATTCTGTATACTCCCTTGAATACGTTGAGCGTCCGAGTTTTTTTTATACGCCGTAAACTTGACGGGGCGGGTCAAAGTAACTTTACAGAAAAAGGATCTCATTAAAAATGAAAGTCATTTGTCTTAAAATCGGTCTTAAAATCAAATAATTATTTTGCAACACACGTAATTTTAATCTCGAAAGCCTTTTTAAAATTTAGAATTTTCAACTTAGTTAGAAAATGTGTGTGTTCCAAACCAAATTATAACGAATTTAGGTTTGCCATAAAGGTACATTTTAAAACGGTAAAACAAAAAATACACAACGTTCCGTTTTATTATCTACTAAACAACGAGGGTGTCCTAGAACCTAACCTAGACTAGACGATCACACAATTTGGTCAAAACTCTACTAACCTCCGACGAGGCAACGAGGGATTACCAGCACCAGTTTCACTTTCCAGGATCTTTGATTCTTCATCAGAAACTGATCCTTCATCAAGGAATTCACCAGCAACAAGGAGTTCACCATCCACCAGGGATCTTCAATAATCTCTCTGAGATGGAAAATCTCATCATTTGGATGTTATGAATGCAGAAGCACAGCCTCTGGCTCGCTTGTATTATAGCTTCTTCAATTCTACCACCCTCAAGAACTTTCCCGTACTTCCACGCTTGGTTGGAGGCCGGATTCTTTACAGTGCACATGCAGCATGTGTAAGCGTGAACTTACACGTGTCTGCTTGTGAACGAGGATGAAATATGAGCGTCAATGCCTATTTATCTTTACAACTCAGATTATAGATAGGTGTAGATAAATTATCGATACTTTACGACTGTGTGAGACTGACCACTCATTCCTTACCAAATGGTTCACTCTGCTAATGTCATCCCTGTTCCAGGGAAGGTCAGCAAAAGTTGCAGGGCTTATGTTCCTTTGAGCTTTGGATTTTCATTGTAAGAACTCATGCAGCATTTGTCCGTTAGAACTGTTTTTGGTTCAAGGACTCTACTCTTCATATTCTATTGAAAGTGTGTAAGAAAGTAAATTCATAATAAAACTACCAATTTTAATAATAAAACAATAACAAAATAAATACAAGATTTATTTATTACAAAACTTAAATCATATTATGTTCCATCAAATAAGGGATAGCCGTATTAGTTTCCATTTGTTAAATTATTCAGTTTAAATCACATTTCAAGATGAGGCTTAAATATAATATTTCATTACCAGGAGAAGTGGGTGTCGAAACAAAAATCTGAAAATCAAAATAAGTCTATAAGTTTTTTTTGTCATTTTGCACGAAGAATTAAAGTTTTGGCAAGATCGAAATATTGACTATTGATACTGTACTAATGAAATGAAGGGGTGAAAAAATGATCATAATATTAAGATGATTTATTTGTTGAGCGCTGTTTTTTGTGAGAATCATACCTCCTAAATGGGAATCCCTAATGTTACATATCTTTGCAACTTATATTATATTAGATCAGCATAATGTGTCTGTCAAGTTGAGCGTTGCATTTGTTGTTGATAGATCTTTGAAATGGATTTGGTGGCTTACTTCGTGCTGGGGCTGCTCAGTCTCTGCACCACTCAGGGAACAAGATGCAGATGAGGGGTGGAGGCTTCATCGCTGGTGCGGCAGTTACCAGGGGAACCTGCAAACAGGGGAAGCTTCAAGTCAGGGTTTCTGAGAGAAGACGTCATAATAATACTATTATGCTTTTACTGGGGTTCTCTTTTAATTAAACTACAATGATTTATTTAGAAATAATTTATTTAACACGGTTTGGTTCACAGTTTACATCAATTGAAAATTTCTGTTTATTGGTTTTCATGGCAAAATTATTGGAGCGACTTATCGCTCTCCACACCACTGCAGGCCGTATATATAGGTACAAAATAGACCATTCCTGCATGTTCTAAATTTTACTAGACAGCTGTTCCACTAGGATCATACTGGACTGTTCTACACACTAGGTATGCATGTACAGGCGCACGTAGGTACTTCAAATTCATAGTTTGTAACACTACCACCATTATACTAGTGCCAGATTGTTCTATACACTACGTGTGCATGTACAGGCGCATGGAGGCACTTCAAGCTCGTTACAATACTATCGGGATGATTTGAAGACTACGGGGGAAAACAAGGAAAGTCAGCAAAATTAAGAAAATAATCTACTAATGCTTTCTAGTGGCATCTGGGTGTATCTAAAGCTCTGCAAAGCAACAACAGTCGCTATCAAAGTTTATGGCGGTATTTCCGGTTGTTTGTGACAGGAAATAACCGTGAGAAATACAGTTTTTCAAAATTATAATTTTGATTTACTCAAAATGTTCTTCTACTGACATTCCTTGTTCTTTATTCTAAATCTAATCTAAATCTAAATCTAAATCTAAGCTGCAAAGATCTGTATCATTTGAGATTCATATTAAAAGCAATCCCACAAGTAGACACGCATAATTTCGCGCTTACACATGCCGCATGTGGACCTACAATATAAAAAACCCAATCTCAAATGAACATAAGCCCTGCAACTCTTGCCGACCTTCCCTGAAGCAGGAGTGACATTGGCAAAGTGAACCATTTTTTACAGTATGGGTGGTCAGCCGCATACCAACCTATCAGTCAAGGAAACTCCGTTTGTCGATAACACAATGATAAATATAAAGAAAGAAATCAATACTGAGTAAACCTGTGAACAAATTATTAGAAAAAAACAAAAAAACTTAAATAACCTTTTGTTTTTCATAAAAAAAATTGACTTACCACGACTGAGAAGCAAACCATGAGGAGGAAGAAGAATTTAAGGAACATTTTGAGTGTTGTTTTTGTGCGAGAATTCTTAATAATACTAATGCTTGATGGACATGGCACTTATATAGTCACAGATTGTTTGCATTTTGATATTAGCCTAAAGTATTGGATAAAAATAGTAAATAATCATTTAGAATATGCTTAGAGCCGCGACATAAATATTTAAACAAGTTTTTTACAGCAGCCCATAAATCTATAAAATGTTTGACCAGTGCAAATTAATAACGATCATTGTTTAAAAAATTTTTATTTTTATTTTTTTCATTTTGTTTAAAAAAACACGCTATTTTTTAGGTAGCACGTGAATTGGCGTAGACAATATTGTGTCGTCACCCGGCGGGGTTGCTAGGGAAAATGAACACAAATATTTTGTTATTGGTTGCTAAGGACAGCAGTCCCATACAAGACTGACGTTTGCTCGACGAGAAAAAAGTTCCGAATTAAAAAAAAAAAACTCCTAATTTCGACTGTATTTTTTCTTCTATTTATTGTTTGATATGAGGCTAACCCAACCATACTCAACCTGCGGCCCAACAAGCTTGTTTGTGCGGCCCTAAACACATTTATTATCCGTGACGTGATTTACAAAATCATGCAGCAATTTATGAACCCGATTTATCAAAAATCATAGTAATTTTGAAATAAACGCTTGAATACATGTTACTTTTGAGTTTTACTTTTTTCACTACTGTAATTTTTAAGGAACCGTATGTTGATAATGATAAGTGATATGTATATTATTTTTCTGTTTCAGTTTAAATTTTTTAAATCTCAAATTGTTTTCCCAAAACATGAGGGGGGGGGGGTGTTTCATGATTTTTTTTTCATACCAGAATAGTGTTGCGGCCCGCGTAGCTTCCATTCATTATATATTGTCAGGAAATCCACCACATCAAGTCGAGTGCTTCACCTAAAGTGGCCCTTCTCACCACATGCAACAAAAGTTGTACTGTATATGCAGCTTAGATGGATTTTTTTGGTGCATTTAAAATGTGGTTTAGAAAATTGACCAGGTTGGTTGGTGGCTACGCGTTTGCTGTTGCAGGACCATGTTGTACCTCCTCTGATCCACGCCCTGTATATCCTGATGTGTCGCAGGACTCGCATGCAAAACGTTATATAGATGCAAGTAGCAGAATGCCGTCTCGTGAAGCTAACACTCTCTCGAGTGTAAAAAAAGCCAAGGTGCCTCAGAACACAAGCAATCAATGATAGCCATAAGTGAAAGAACTTAAGGGCTCGATGATTTTAAATTACACCCGGTTGGGTTTCGATTCTGAGCACCGTTTGTAAGTTTTGACTTAAGGTCACAGTGAGCGTGATGTTAGTAAACATCTTCGAGAGGCGATCTACTTACTAAGTGGCGAACCATCTTAAGGTGGAAAAGAAAATAATATTGCAGGACCGTCCACCTGGAATAGACTGACAAGATGTGCATGCCAGAAAAAAGTATTGAATCCTTAAAACAGAAAATGAAGACCCACCTATTCGCCACGTCATCGCTGAAAACACACCCAGTAACAAAAATCATGAAACGGCGCTCTTCAAATCATCATAATCATTATCAAGGTTGCAATACGCTTAGTAGTTTTTTTACCTTGCGGTCTACAAAGTGTTTTAGCTTAAGTTTATTAATAATACATAATTCAACAGGTGCTTGTAAAAAATAAGACAATGGTTAATTTAAAATAATTATTGTAGAATAAATACAATTAAATAGCAAATAACAATTGATAAAACAACGAAGTTCTTTTTATTAAAAGCAAATAATATGAAGCGACATGTATCTGAAGTAATATTTTGGAAGTATAAAACAACTAGATGAGCATTTTAAATAAAATGTCGGAGATAAGCGTGGAGATTGAAACCAAGGAATTAATTCATTGATCAAACAAGTGAGATTGCAAATTACTTTAATCTTTTGATAAAAGAATGCATTAAAATGAGAATAAACATTGAATAAATGGAAGAAACATGTAAATATGGAACTAAGAAGCGACTAGAGACACATCTGCGGAGGTTCTGACCTACCATATTAGGGTGGTGGCTGGATATTAAGCAAATGACCGGTTCTATAGTTTTTAAAGTATGTTGGTCAACGCTTCGGATTCTTCATCTTAAGGTAGTGGTTTCGATTCCCTAGGTGTGAGACAAGTAATAATTTATTTTTAAATAAGCCCGTTGCCGGGTTAAAAAAATTCATACTTTTTAATTTGTTTGAAGTTTTGTGCATTTTACTGTAACGATCAAGAAAACAGAAAGCGCTTGATGTGGGATACACATTACACACACAAAAAGCGCTACAAAATCTTTAATCTAAGTTGCAAAGACTTAATACCATTTAAGATTCATATTAATTGCATGCCCACAAACAGATACATGTAAGTTACACACAAGTGTATTTACAAATTAAAATCCAAATCTCAAACTAACATAACCCTGCAACTTTTGCTGACCTTCTCTGAAACAGGGGTGTCATGGACCAAGTGAATATTTTTTAACAGTTTGGTTAGTCAGACTCTGCCAACCAATCTATAAGTCAAGGAATACACTAAATAAATAACATCTAAGTATATAAAAACAACAAAACCTTAAAAATAAATCTTTGTTTTAGATTTTTTAGAGTATGGGCGGTCAGCCTCGTACCAACCTATAAGAACATCTCATAATCGCTTATCAAAGAAAACATAATATTTATATTGGATTTAGTATTCGAAAGTAGGAAAGTTTCCACACACCAGACGACGCACGTTACAAATAAGGCTTACTCAGTCTTTATAGAAAATATAAACAAAGTAAAATATTAAGCTATTACTTTTTATATATCATGACATTTATTTTGCACACAAGTTTTTAAGTGGGATGTATTGTCTTACACTTTCAAACACGTCGATAATTGTTTAATTCAATCAATATTATTCCACGTTTTTCCTTTGACCATATATTTTTCTTATTTCTCTCAATAACAAAAAGTATTAAAAAATATTAGCTTTGTTCAACAATTGTTCAAATAACGCCGACTATTTTAAATCTTTTAAAGACGTGTTTCATAACAGCCATATGCTGTATTGTAAAGATGAATTAGAATATAGTGCTTGCATTCCATGCCATGAGCTCGAGTTCGAATCCCACTGAGGGTGTCATAAATGATTTCCCGTTTCGGTGTTTATTTCAAACATAAAATAAAACACCGGTAATTTTACTCAACCTCCACAAAAAGTGCTTTACAGCCCCTTCCGGAGCTGGGAAACCATCACTCCAACTCAAGTGGTTGGCGTAAGGCCATCCCTCTTGTCTCTAAAAAATAATAGTCGGTTTTATGGCCGAGGGGGCCAACTGAGATGATCTTTCTAGCGTGTTTGCAATAGAACAACGTTGGTTCGATCCCGCCTGGGTCATTTGACCATAACTTTGACCCTGGTTCAACAGATGTTATTGGGTAATTATTAATTAATAATTCATTAAAATAAGCAAGAGTGAATTATTAATTGATGATATTAATACCTGTTTCTGGCCAGGCAGAATAGGTCGGTGAATTGCAATTCCTCTTCACAAATCTATTTAAAAAAAAAAAAAAAAGTTCCACTCGTCACATGTTACCCCTTCGGGGAAAACGCCGCAAGTAGTTTCACTATATGCGTAGCTTAGTAGCGAAGTAGCGTGGCGTATAAGAATACACGTAAGTTCCCAGTCATACATGCTGCACGCACACTTGCAAACTAAGATTCAAAGCTCAAATGAACATAAGCCCTGCAACTTTTGCCACATTTGCCTAAAGAAGCAGGGGAAGATTTTATATCTGACGTATAAACAACGTGGGGAAAAATACCACCGTCTATATCTTCCTACAATCTAAATTGCAAAGAAACATCGACATTTCACGCTCATATTTAATGCACGCCCACAAACAGGCATATGTAACATCACGCTTTCGTATGCTGAATGTGAACTTACAATTAAAAAAACAAACCTTAAACGAACATAAGCCCTGCATCTCTTGCCGACCTTTCCTGAAACAGGGTTAATATTTGGCAAATTTAACTATTTTTTTAATGTATGATTGGTCAGCCGTATACCTACCAACCTATTAGTAGTAGAACCAAAATTGTAATTTTTCATATATAAATACAGAATTTAATCCAATTATTTAAAAACACGTTACAATTAGTGGAATGCAATCTCGCGCACCAAAATGGCGCATGGGTTTTAATTTTTAAGTATGCATGCCGCCCCGTGTGATACCTCATGTATCATGGAACGCATTAAAATTCGTTGCATATTTTATCATTCGGAGCTTGCATGGTCCATGCTGTGTCACGACAAAATCCATTCACAGAATGTTCACCGACACAATGTCCATCGATTAAATGCCCACGCGACAAAATGTTCACGTGACAAAATGTCCCTTCACAGAATGTCCACAGACACAATGTGCATCGACTAAATGTCCACGCGACAAAATGCTCACGCGACCAAATGCCTATTCCAGAATGTCCGCCGTCACAATGTCCAAGCGACAAAATGTCCAGGCAACAAAATGTCCACGCAACAAAATGTCCATGCGACAAAATGCCCACCGAAAGAATATCCACCGAAAAATGTACAAAATCATGTAATATATAAATCTTATATCATGTAAAAAAAAATTGCCAGTGGACTTTTTGTCGGTGAAAATTTTGTCAGGTGGACGTTTTATCAGTGGAAATTTTATAGCTAGACATTATGTCGCATAGACATTTTGTCGATGGACATTTTGTCGCGTGGATATTATGTCAGTGGACATTTTGTCGCGTGGATATTATGTCGGTGGACATTTTGTCGTGTGGATATTATGTCAGTGGACATTTTGTCGCGTGGATATTATTTCGGTGGACATTTTGTCGCGTGAACATTATGTCGGTGGACATTTTGTCGGTGGACATTTCGTTGCGTGGACATTTCATCAATGGATATCGTGTCGAGGGATATTCTGTCAATGGACATTTTGTCGTCGTACCGGTCTATGCTATAAAAATTCACAATGGCAGTTTGACCCCCCAAAATCCAATAATGTACTAAAAATATTTTGTACATTGTCGGCGAGGTGGTGGGTGAGGTATTCTAGATGGTTCTAATGCACTTTAAATATGTAAATATCTATCCTTAGTCTAAGCTGCAAAGATATGTTAACATTTAAGGCTCATATTAAATGCATGCTCACAAACAGGCACATGTAGGTTCGCGCCTACACATTCTGCATGTGTGCATACAAATAAAAATTTAAAAACTTCACATGAACATAAAATTTGCAACTCCTGCCGCCTTTCCCTGAAACCGGGGTGGTATTGGCAAAAGTGAACCAATTTTTACAGCACGGGGGGTCAGCCACATACCAACCTATCAGTCAAAGAATATCAACCGAGGATCTAGTAAAAATAGATTTGTGAAGAGGTTTACTTACAAGTAACTTACCAACCTTTTTTTCCTGACCAGCTGTCTTCATGCAAAAACCGAAGCTTGTGTACATGCAATGACATCTGTTGAACCAGGGCCGAAGTTATTGTCGATAGGAAAAGGCTGGACTCGAACCGGTGTTTGCTTTCAGTTTGCAGGGTACTTAAATAATCATTAGAGTGAAATAAAATCAAATTACACATTGCAATATGATAATGCATAGGATTTGAAATAAAAGAGGTTGATGAATTGCATTTCTCTAATAATCTATGTTGCAAAGACATGTCGACATTTAAGGCTCATATTTAACGCATTCACACTTAAGGTCACGCTTACACATGCTACTTGCGTACAAACGAAATTAACCAAACCTCACATGAACGTAAACTTTGCAGCTCTTGGTTTTCATACTTTGAAAAAGATACATACAGGGCTCTTGAAGTGTGATACACAAAAACAGCACTCACCGATTAAATTTTTTTTTTTTTAAACATTGAAGATAGTTATTATTTCATGCCCACGAGCTAACATGTGCTTAAACTTGCTGAATGTGTAAGTAAATAAGTTACAAACTTTACATGAACAAAACCACTGCGACTCCCTCCGATTTCTGAAGCAGTTTTGACATTGACAAAAGTTAATTTTACAGATCAGCCTAATAGCAACATAAAAATCATATTACAATGTCTTTTTAAGTTAACATTTTTTCCGTAGGTACGTACCTACTCAAAAAAAAAAATAACCGTATAATTTTTTCTTGGGATTTTTCAAAATAAGCAGTCGAGTCTCGTTTGAAGGCGCAACACGCGCGTATGACAGAGACGCTTGTACTGTTGTCCCGTACGAGTGACAGGGACAAAGAGGTGTCTCGTTTCGTCTTTTGTGCTTGCGGGACAACCATCTCATGTGACGTCCGACAAGATGAAATATAGGGGATGAACTGGGGTTGTAGGAGCAGTTGGACGCGTGATGCATTTCGATCAGATTTTTTGGAAAACTATTTATTTTACCAAACTTTAAGCATTTCGTCTATTTTGTTACGAACGTACGAGTTTGTGTGAACGTGAGCCTAGGCACGCTGATTGGTGTGTGTGTGATGTCTTTGGTATAGTGTGGAACAATGCTCTAGTATATTCCAGTATGGAAGTATCTACTATGTTCTCGAACATCCAAGAATCGTCTCTGCTGCACATATATATACGAGCAAAGATTCTGTGGGGCAGAGTCGCTTTGACGATTGAAACGCGAAGACCTGTATGCAGAGAGTGCAGAGTGAACAGCACATTGTCAAAAATAAATCTTGTGAAATAAATTAAAATCACAATCTACTTAAAATAACACTTTCTGTGCCTTTTTCTTCTTAAACGCGTTTCGGACAATCTCTTTCATTGTTTTCTTTGAATAACAATTGAAGATAAGGTCCACGGTTGACTTTGAACGATTCCGTCTTCTACTTGTTGATCTATAATCTATAATAATGTTGTTATGTAATAATAATAATAGGTAATTTGACAATATTTTTAGTGCCGTTTTGTAATTTCACCACAAGGACACTGCAGAGTTATAGCCCTTTCTGAATAGACAAGTCTTTAATCCTGATTAAAAAATATTTCCACTCCCCACAGCTCTCAGCTCGTGTGGTAAGGCATTCCCCAGCAGAGGGCCAAAAATGTCTTTATGCTTATCTAATGAAGGTCAAATTTCTCAACGTATCGTCAGGTCGTGTCTTTTCTACCCTCAAGTGACAATAATACATGTCGGCAAACTTCGTTGGATGTAAAATTGGTCACTCACTATTATTATCATATATGAGATGAACTTTGAGATGAATCTTCAAAAAGGCGAGTAAATTCTTAAGAGACAAGTATGCTAAAAACGTTGAATGTGACTAGAAAAATCAAGCTTCCTTACAATTATTACCATTCATCAAATCCATCTTATAGTTTGTTTAAGTTAGGTATTTTATACTCCATCACCTTTACCGTCTGATCTATTCCATCGCATTTTCTTCTCCCCTAGTGGTGGTTATGATTTGTAAGGCTGTTGCCACACGCGGCATTTCCGTCCTCAGGGGAGGATTCAGAGTTTTGATTTGTCTCAGAGCGCTGACGCGTGTTCTCCTATCCAAACATTATTTTATTATTTTCACAAAATAATAAAAATATGTACGTAAGGAAATATTACTCGATTGGTTGAGTGTCAAATAATAATAAAATTATGAAGATTTATTTGGTGAGCGCTGTTTTTGTGTGAATCACAACTCAAGAGCCCTCTGCGAGCTTGGTCTGGCCAATTCTGGCCAATTCGCGTCAATTCTCAAGCAAGACCCAGTTGCTGTAAGGTTCGATGGATCTTTAGTGACCGGTCTTTGGTAACGGTATACGATTTTTTCTCCCAGCGAAAAACATATTGGAAAATATAAATAGTTTATTTTTTGTGCTCCGCCGGGATTCGAACCCTCAACCTTCCATTTACGAGTCAGAAGGGTTAGCCATTAGACTACTTACCGTTTTACTTACTAGAGAGTCAAAGGAATTACAAATTTCCAATGTAAAGGTATTGAATTTGCATATTTTTTTTATTATTAAAGAAAACAAAAAAAAAAAGTGAAGAGAAGTGAAACTCACTAACGCTTTTGTCTTCATGCGAAAGCAGAAGCTTGTGTGCAAGCAATGGCATCTGTTAAACTAGGGTCGAAGTTATGGTCAAATGAGACAGGCGTGATTCTGTTCCAAATATATTAATTTAGAATAGCGACTTGACTCCCTTGGCTATAACACCGACTAAACATAATTAGATAATTTTGACTGCTCTTTACTTTATTAATTGAATATTTTTACAAATCGTCTCCAATCTAATGGTATAACACATGACAAAGTGATAGAGATTTTTGCTAAATGAGAATCAAACAATATGATGTCATTTTTTTATTTCAATAAATTGACCAATTGTATTTTTCTAGGACTTCACAAATGCGAGTTATTGAAATAATTGTTAATGAAGAAAAAAATATATAAACATAATTCTTAGGTGAGACAGAATAAAATACGAATTGATGACACTTAAGCAAGTGTGTTAACAAAGTAAGAGCCAAACCTCAAATGAATTTAAGCTGTGGATTTCTTGTCGCCTTTCCTTAATCCATGATGATGATGATGATGATGATGGATGATTTCTTTCCTGTGGCGCCATTTAATGGTCCAGGACCATCTCAACGGCGCCATGGCTTCTGGAGAAAAGTAGTGTCTTCAGTTCCTTTCTGAAGGTGGTTGGTACATTGTAAAAAGCTTTAAACGCATTGTACAATATGGATGGTAAACCTCATACAACCACAGGCGTGTATCCCATACAGGCACATGCGCCGTACAGGTAGGCAATATGGTAAAAAATGCATTTAAGCTTAGTATTGAGATTTCAATTGGATCGGAGCCATCGTTAGCACTTTAGTCAAGTTCAAAGGAGTTATTTTAAAGGAATGGGAAAACATATTTATTCTAAAATTAATTTACCTATACCCTATGCACTCCGAAGGGGTCGCATGTGGCGATTCGGGACCTATTTATTTTTACGGGTAAGGGGGCCGGTCTCACACCAACCACAGTTTGTACAAAATCAGTTAAAGATATTTACGATGTACAAGTAATTTATAGTGCCTCAAAATAAGTGCCCAACAACTTCAATACCTTCAATTTATACACAAGAAAATAACAAGTTCAAACGAGTAAAAGAAATACAAGTACTAGTAACATCGCAAACTACCTTGTTTACCTAATAATTTCGATATGAAATTTTATCGATTTTCTCTTGCGACATTATTCCAAAATATTAACTCCATCCCCGTCCCTTATTGGTGACATTTCATAATACACTTGCCTCGGCAACAATACGCTGCCTTAGTTCTTGTTTATCGTATACGCCATTGAGAAAATTTTACATGAGCAATGTTTGCATGTGTCCTGGACCAATTTGTCTTATAAAAACAAGAAATTTATTTAAAAAATATTTAAAAGAACTCTCACATTATCGAGTTTTATGGTTTTTCTTAACTCATATTGAGAAGAATTTGATTCTTAAGACAACTGCATGAAAAAGTCATATTTCACAAATAAACAACTGAACAGATTTCAGTCTGTTTTGAATGCGGCCACAAGACTGATCTTCGGGATGTCCAGATTCTCTCACATCACTCCGCTGTTGAAAGAACTACATTGGCTTCGTTTTCCTGAGAGGGTGGTCTACCGTGTGTGTTTGATGGTATTTAAAGCCCTAAATGGTTTGGCTCCATCATATCTGGCAGACATGTTTTCCCCCGTTGAGGTGAGTGTGAGGGGGCGGACACTTAGGTCAGCGGGGTGTCGAGCTGTCAGGTTGATGCAGCCTCGCCGTCAAATATGCACTAATTTTGGGGATCGCGCTTTCCGGTTTGCGGGACCAGTGGAGTGGAACAGACTGCCACCCGGAGTGAGGGTTTCGGAATCTGTTGGCATTTTTAAGAAAGCACTCAAACAGCACCTTTCTAAAATATCTCATTCATGATTAGGAGGGCCCTTGAGGTGTGACATACACAAAAACGGCGCTTTTTTGTCATGTATTAATTTTTAATTAAATAAATTATCCTCATAAATATATATTCACAAGATTGGCGTATACGATAAACAAGAACTGGGGGAGCGAATAGCGGCTACTTTTCCAGACGAATGTTTGGATATTCAGGTTACAACTATATTATAAGATGTCCGGATTATTTTCCGAACAAAAGAAAAATACGTCCGAATTTTCGGGCCGTTATTTTTTATTATGCTGGGAAATATATATTTTTTTGTTTACACTGTCCGAAAGATGGATAAACTCCACGAGAAGTGAGTTCGAGGTAATACAGATTTATTGGAGTTTTTTTCATGTAGATTTTCAAAAAGTTTTTGAATAACTTTCCTCCTTATTTTTTTTTTTATTTAATCTGATTAACATATTTGTTTGTTCCCATAAAAAATATTTTACCTTGAATTTAGTATTTTTATTTTTGAATTGAAAAAATATACAGCTTGCACGAAGAAGTTACTATTGAAATAATCATGTTTATTAAACTAATAGAATTAAAGCTGTTCAAACAAGCGCACACTTGTACCTATTGGTAAATTATTTATGTAGGTATACCAAATAAGGCTTTCTATTTTATTCAAGCAGTCATTTAAACACAAATAATTTGTACGTTGATATTTGTGTTGCACAAATTTATTGAATTTATTGTTTATTTATTTATTTATTGGAATTAATTTTCTTTAGCGCCGCACCGTACTGTGAAAAACCAACTCAATGGCGCTTTACATCATTAATTGATTTTTTAAGACAAAATAGTAAAAACATGAAAATTACACGTTATGCAGATAACATAAATTGAAGAAAATGAATAGTTCAACAAAGAAAAAAAAATCAATCACAATGCAGGATAAACAAATGAAATTAAACCATACATCAATTTAAAAAGTAAAACAAAAACAAAGCAATTAAACATAAAACGATATCGAATCAATTAATTATAAAATGAAGGAAATAATCCGATATTTCATAAAATTTTGAAAATTTAAGCCCTCTCCTGAAGCTATCGTAATCAATATTGTTGGAATCATTTACTTGTAGTTCATTGAAGGTGTATTTATGCTGTAAGGCTGGATGGACCTTTGGTGACCGGCCATTGGTAAAGGTTTTATGAATTTTTCAACCCAGCGAAGAGCAAATTTGAAAATATAAATGGTATATTTTTGGTGCTCCGCCGGGAATCGAACCCACAACCTTTCCATTCAGAGTCCGAAGTGTTACCACTGAACTACGGACCGGCCATTCATCCACCGACCATCATCAATTTTAATCTAGTTGTCATCGCAATCTAGTACCATTGTGCATGATGACGCGGATATGACTAAGTCTTTGTATGGCTATTGTATCCGGAGAACATCACATTGCACTAACACATGTTGAAATTTTGTCATCATCAATTTTTATCTTGTCGTCATCGCGATGTAAGTACATGTGTGTGTGTGTAATGACATGGAGATGACAAAGTCTTTTGTATGGCTGTTGGATCCAGAAAACATTGAAGTACAGATACATATTGTTCAGTAATAGTTTTAATCTAGTCGTCATCGCAATCTATGTAAATATGTGCATGATGACGTGGATATTATGGTCGTTGTATTGTTTTTGCATCTCAAGAACAGCAAAGCACAATGAAAAATCTTTCAATTTTATTTATCATCAGTTGTACTCTAGTCGTCATCACGATGTAAGTACATGTGTGTGTGATGACGCAGATATGACATAGCCTGTTTAAGGACAATTTATGGGACATGAATGGCAGCTTACACATCTTTTATTATTTTTATTGATCATCAGTTTTAGTCAAGTCGTCATCACGATATAAGTAAATGTGCGTGTGATGACGTGAAAATGACAAAGCCTGTTTTACGTCTTTCAGATTAAAAGGACATGAATGGCAACTTGCACATCTCTCAGTATTATTATTGATCATCAGTTTTAGTCTAGTCGTCATCGCAATGTAAGTATGTACATGTGTTTGTGTGTGATGACGTGGAGATGAAAGAGCGTGTTGTACGTAGTCGTATGTGGGTCAGAGGAATTAAGCTGTCATCAAACGGAAGGCTCAAAAGACTCTCATAGTTCAAACGTTTCATCTGCGCTCCCGCTTTCTACCATTGTGATGCAAGTTGGACTAAAGCCTCGCTCATGTGATATGGTACTCTAAATTGTACAAAAAAAACTAATTTCATCATTAAACCAACCCCAACACTTTCACTTCGACAAACTTTTCAAACCATTAATCTGAAATATTTCTTGACAGAGTGATGACCTCAAAAAGAACGAAAACCTTTAAGGCTTACGTAATATGATGATTTATTAGGTCAGCTCTGTTTTTTAAGTGAATAACAATTCAAGAACCTTCTGCATGCTTGATTTATGGCACCAATTTTGCAAGAAAGACTCCGTTACTGCGTGGCTGGTTCCATTTTTTTTGATCGGTCTTTGATAAGGGCATATGATTTTGAAATTCCTCAAATTCCGATTATGAGTCCGTAACGTTAAACAGTAGATTACGCACAGGTTTAACCCTGAATCAATGACCTAAGCCCTGAAACTTTATGCCATGAAAAGATATTTCAAATAAAGAAAATTGACACATTTTCATCCTGTCGATATGGAAATTGTGGCAATTTTGATGGGTGAATGAAAAAATATTAGATTTGTATTTTTATAATTTTGTAGTTTTATTGTGCTACTTTGAACGAAGATTGACAATCATCATGACGATGTATAATTAATGCAAGTTGTGAATTATTTGATAAATACATTAAGAAGAGCTATTGTTAAATGTGCAGAGCAATAACGCACCTTTATATTTGCACAGTTCACCAAACTTGGACGCGCAGCGATAGTACGTATACACAAAGTTTTGTCAGAAACACTAACTCACTCTATGGAGCAGCGAAGACGCAACTTTTCATATGCAAAAAATATGGTTAATAATCTGTTTAAATGCAATAAATTTTCTTCTAAAAACTGATAACGAAACGTGAGATGGCTGCATAATTATTAACAGGAAAAGGTATATGATAACAGCGTTTAGCAGGTTAATTTATAGAAGATTGGAAATGACCCAAAAACAGTGACTGCAGTAGGTATATGTAGGCGGGCTGAAGAGAACAAAATATACCTAAATAGTATCAAAACACATCAACATAATGATTTGCTAATCTTCGGTGTGGGTCTTTGCTTTTCGAGTTTGCTTTTTCGAAGTTGCCACCACCTTTCCTTCTCCATCATCATTACGTATATAATTAAATGAAGTATTAATTATAATATTAGGATGATTTATTTGGTGAGCGCTGTTTTTGTGTGTATCACACCTCAAGAGCCCTCTGCGAGCTTGGTCGTCGCTGTAGATAGCGCCAATTCTCAAGCAAGACCCAGTTGTTGTAGGGTTGGATGGACCTTTCAGTGACCGGTCTTTGGTAAAGGTTTTTGAATTTTTCAACTCAGCGAAGAGCACATTCGAAATATAAATGGTATATTTTTGTGCTCCGCCGGGATCCAAATCCACAACCTTCCATTTACGAGTCCGAAGTGTTGCCACTACGGACTACGGACCGGTCCAAGATGCCAACGACACGCGGTGTACCTGAGCGGTTACCCATCCAAGTACTGTCCGCGCCCAATGTTGCTTAACTTCGGTGATCTATGGGAACCGGTGCTTTCAACATGGTAACGTCGTTGACGTAAGGTATCATTCTTCATATTATTTTCTTTCTTTTTGTTAAATACCATTGATTTTTTGCCTCAAGAGTTGCATATAAGTATTATTTATTTGGTCATACTTCAAAAGTGGTATGCAAGCTCTGTCATTGAAAATAACGCCAATTTATTCACCTCTCCATTTCTCCAAAAGACCCAGTTGCTGTAGGCTGGATGGATCGTTTATGACTAATCTATGAAAGAGGTAAGAATTGAACCTAATCCCTCCCAAGTCCAAAGCAATATTGAGGTCCAGAAAACCTTGGATATTTTTGGTGGTATTCAACTTGGTATCTCATTTTCAGTAATGTATACAGGATCCTGTTGTCGACATATTCTATTTAATTTGTGAAGATTTCAGCCCTTACAGACTTCTATGTGATAGTTGTCAGAGTGTTCATTAGAATATCGCGTGGTTCTATGGTACAGATGACTTAGTTAGATGGAGTAGAGCTAGACGTATATTTTGGCGGGACAACGGTGAGAGAATGGACTACTCCAGGCTCCCATTTATTGCGACAGATGAAATTCCACCAGGTCGTCGCCTATCTGCAATACTGCACTTTCAGCTAAAATAGATTTATGATCTAGATAGAGAAGAAGAAGACATTATTTGTTTAAGTTGTGTGAAAAGCTTCAGCGTGACTGCTTGAGAGCTCTCCCTCGGGCATGAAAGCCTTCTCGAGCCCCATACTCTTCTTGTATGCACCCCTTCACGTCAGAATGTGAAGTATAAAGTACGAACTCTCCTCTGTACGCGTCTATAATTTATTACATTGTTATTCCCCCACATAACTTATGATCCGTTCACTCTTTTACACTTCCAAGAAAATAATTTTATACGTTTTATTTGAGTATTCGATTGAAAAATTGCGGTTGATTTGAAATGTAAGCGGTAATGACCTTTAAAATTAAAAAGAAAATTTTCATTGTTATTGTGTACTTCGGCGATTTTTTCATTTGTTGTTTGTTTTTTTATATGGTAACTTACGTATTTTTTTTTTGTTCCCTGTCTTATTGTACCAGTGCTATTTACAAAACATTTGATCCATAGCTGATCTACGGACCATCGATTTGCCGTACGGTAAATTCACTGTAGGCGCGGCTGAGCTATGTCTATGCGTTTGAGAATAATATTGTTTGAAAGCATATCTGTTTTCCCGCTACAGCCCACATGCGCCTTTGTAGCGATACAAATCACAAAAAGGCGCATATAAATTTAGTTAATTATTATTATTATTACAACAAAGTTAGTATGAGTCTGAAAACGCATAGGTACTGTAAAAAAAATGTTCAATTTGTTCAATGTCACAACTGTTTAAGGAAGGGTGAATAGAGTTGCAGGGATTTGGATCATTCCACGATTATGCTAACATTTTGAAAGTACACATGCAGCTGAGGAAAGCAAACCTACGCGTATTTTTTGTGGGAGTGTATTCAATCTGAATCTGACATGCTAATATGTTTGCCTCTTTTGGTTTGTCTGTTTCAATTAAAGGATTGTTTTGATTTATTTTATTTTTGCTTATCCGTTTTCATTCACTATTTCTCTTTATCTACGGTATCCTCTCAAAAACCATCTGTAATCTAAGTTGCAAACAGATGGATGTTAGGAAAAATGATAACAGAAAACATTTAATAGAAACCTTAAAAAACTAAATGAAAAAATAAATCTTTCTGAGGGTGGATCAAAAAAAAGTGCGGAAAAAATATATTTTCTCTCCCTTGTTTTCCGATGTTGACTTATTTTTTTTACAAAAAAAAACAGATATTTTCATCGCGAGGTAAATGCGGGTAAGTAAATAGGCAGAAAATCCCAAATTACGTCACACGTTACAATATTGGTGCGAGAAAGGGTTTAGAATCAATGGGTTTCCTGTCAATTTACCCTCTTCGACTTTTTTCTGATATAAAGACGCATTCGCCTCACCCCGCGCATCCGAAGGGTTGATCCCAATCTTGGATATAAATAATACCTAAATATTATTTATGTTTCCCTTTTACAATATTATTTTTACAATTACTTGTTTTGAACTCTCCTTGTGATTTTTTTTTCAGTTAGGATATTTTATATTTATTGCTTTTCTATTCGTCCCTGTTGTGGTTGAGCTGATAAGATGTTAGCACTCGACTTTGTGTAATTGAAACAAGTGTAAGTTTGAACCCCGCCTGCGCTGTGTGCTATTGACAATAATTTTGAACCTGGATCAACAGATGACATTGGGTAATTAGTAATGAATAATTTATTACAATACAAAAAAAAAACATAAATAATTAATAATGTTAATACCTGTTTCTAGACAGGCCAAATAAGTTAGGGAATTGCATTCTTCCTCACAAATCTATTGAAATATTTTTTTTTTAGCTCTTATTTATACGCAAAACTTGCATTATATCCTAGCGCTCAAGTAGGGTCTAGAGTGCATTATAGCTTGTTTATATTATTCCACACATACTCTAGCAAGTTAGAGTACTTGCAAAAAAATGCAGTGCCGTTGAAATGACAAACGAGAATTAATTCATGGATGAGTCATATACAACCAAAAGTGGGGATCTAAGATTTTTTCGAAAATGAAATAAACATAAAAACTTGAATAAGTCACGACTTTACACCATTTTGAAAAAAAATGGGATATTTAAGGCCTTAAATTCAAAACAAATTAGATCAGAAAATTATTAAATTAACTGGGAATGGGATGGAAATTTGAGCCAAAAAAAATGTTAAAAAAATTAGACGGTTTGGAAAAGTGAAAAAAAAATGCACAGAAAAAGTTATCGAACTTGCAAAGACTCATATGAAATGGATCCTCACAAGTGTGTAAGTTCGCGATTACACATGTCGCATATTGTGTACTTACAAAATAAAAACTCAAATCTCAAATTAGCATAAGTCATGCAACTTTTACCGACTTTCCGAGAAAAAAGGGGCACATTGATAAAGTGAACCTTTTTCTTACAGTATCTTTGAGCAAAAGCGCAAATAAAAACGAGCTAACTTATAAGCAAAGTTACTTGAATAGAATGATTGTTACAAATCAGTAAAGATTTTAATAGATAAATTAAAAACATAATAAAAAAGTAAACATAGCCTAACAAAAACTGATCCATTCATATTCAATCGTCGTGCAGGAAGGGTGCCTCTTGAAAACGTTGGCTACGCCGCCAACGAAACGTCGAGAAAAATATAAGTTTTCTCATTACTTATATATCCGAAAAGTGTCAACAATTTATAATTTTTTATTATAACATGTTAATTTGTCAAACGACTTTAACTCCAGTGTAAATTTGACCTTACAAAGACTCTCATCTTTCAGTGAAAAAGTGACAGATTTACAGTTACAGTAGTTCCATATAACAAACAAGTACCTTGGCATGTTCGGGTAGGTGTTATGTTACACAAAAAAATGTAAAATTGCTTTGATAAAAAAATCCAGACATTGAAAGAGTTAGGTTTCTTTTTTCACTCTGCCATACCTGGGGCGAGTTTTCATCTTATCTCGGGATCAAAGTATCAGTCTCAAAGCTAAAGAGGCGAAGAAATGTGAATGTGGCCCAGTGCTCGAGTTACCTAGTGCGTGCGGTATGTATGGAACAGGAACAGTCAAAGTTTTTTTTCTATTTCACGGTAAACAGGTGGCATATATTTCATTTTAACGGAAAGTACACTGCACATTTTTATGCGACGATGATTCTTAGCAATCCGTTCCCTTAGTGCTTGTTTATCTTACGTCCATCAGATTTAATTCCACATGAGCAATGTTTGTAGTTGTACTTAACCTGTCTTATGAGAACTGTTAATTGATTTATAAAATATATAATATAACAACTCTCACATTACCATGTTGTACGCTTTTTTATTTAAGCTCCGATTGTGGTTAATGTGAATTACAAGATAAATTCATTGAAAGTTCATCTTTGAATCAAATCGTAGTCTAAGCCAAACAATCGCGGGGGCCGCAATGACATCTGTTGAACCAGCGTCAAAGTTATTGTCGATAGGACACGGCGCAGGAGAGGTTCTAACTTGCGCTTGTTTCAATAACGCAAATTTGAGTTCCCACGCCTGTAGGACGAGTCAATAACAAAATATTTATTTACTTTGTTCCCTAGAAACTCGGCCGTGTTTTGTCAATTTATGTGTGGACTGCATTCGATCAATAGATCAAAAATTTATCTATAATCTATGTTACAAAGATATATTGACATTTAAAGCTCATATTTTATGCATGCCCACAAGCAGGCAAATGCTTATTCGTGTTTACACATGCTGCATGTGTATTTACAAAATAAACCAGACCTCACATGAACATACACTATGCAATTCCTGCCGCCTTTCCCTGGGTGGCATTGGCAAAAGTGAACCATTTTTTTACAGCAAGGAAATCAGCCTCATATCAATCTATTTGTATATTGGACTAGGCACAAATTTGGAAATTATATTTTGTTGTCGGTGTTTGAACGACAAAAATTACACACATACAAGGAAATAAAAAAAAAACATACACAATCACAAGTAAGTAAAAACACATAGACATAAACTCATACATTCGTAGCAATATTTATTTATATTGATAACCCTCCTTCTTCTTAAATATTTTTAAATTAAACTAATTTAGAGTCATGGACCTAGGAAATGAGGATCTAAAGATTAGGAATTCGAACAATATTTTTTAACAGTTTAAAAGATTTTCTTTAATATCACACTTATTATTTTTACGGCTCATAGTTTGTGAGGCATTGGAATAGAGTGATAATGTATTTTTAGACGTAGGTAGACACTCAAAGGGTGTCGATTCTTCTTTCTGAAAATGAAGGGCGGATATATCAATATGAAAATGTTAGAGAGATGTAGGAAACATTAATCGGACTTACAAATCCGTATTAGAAGTTTTATTTAATTTAAATACCTTTATTGCCGTTGTGATGCATAAAAGATGTTAAATGTTTATAAGTGGGAATCACATTATTCAGTGCAATCTGGATGTGGCTTCATTAGAGTCTAACGTGCAACTGACGAGCAAAAATTCTTGGCTCTCGTTTTATAGACTGCACTGTTTGGTAAGTTTCACACACGGGACTTAAAAGTTGTAGTTCTAACGGTGAGATTTGTTTTTTTAAACAAACATTGGAATGTAGTCTGATTGATAGCTCAATTTGTAAAACGCTTGCAAGGGTCTCAGATATGTTTTCTTGTTTTGTTATTTTCTGCTTACAAACGTCTAGTACCAACAAGGTGTATTCAATCATCACATGAAATATTTACCTTTTGGGACATGGTTGGCCTCCTTCTACATGATGTGAAAACAAATACGTTTCACTCACTATTTGTGACTCTTTGGTGAAATAAGTTAGAAGTTGTCCAAAATTTGCAGCACTGTTTAGTTTTATTCTCGAAAAATCGTAAAAAAAAACTGTTTGAAAACATATGATTGCTCAATCAGATGTTCATGTTCGGTCATGTTTGATTTTTTGATAAGATCTATCCTACGTGTTGTCGAGACTATATACCTAATTACCTACCCTAGAAGCACTATTCTGCTAACTTTCTTACGACCTTAATGCGACGAGATAGTGATTTGTGTCTAAAAATAAGGTGCACTGTGATTTTTTATCTATGGAGTTCTTTCGAAAGCACTAGCAAGCTCCAACTTGGATTGATATCCATAGTGTAAGGAATTTATCAGAATACTGCTTAAAGTCTACAACTGTTACTTCCTTAAATTCAGGTACATTATAATCTATCTATAATCTAAGTTGCAAGGATATATTCATTCAAAGCTCTCAGATGTATGCCCACAAACAAACACGTGTAGTTCGCGCTTACAAATGCTGATTGTGTACTTACAAATAAAATCCAAACCTCAAATGAACATAAGCCCTGCAACTCTTGCCGACATTCCCTGAAACAGGGGTGACATTGGCAAAGTGAACCATTTTTTTACAGTATGGGTGGTCAGCCTCATACCAACCTATAAGTCAAGGAATCAGCTTACTTTAAACAAAAATGTGTTGAAATTGTTGTCGCTGTCTCCTTTGAAGTTATTGTATATCGATGAGAATGGTAGTTTTCTTGCAGGGTGTGTGATGCGGCCGTTCCATCTTCCCCCTTCATCCCCTGGGGCATTAGCGACTACTGGGAAAGCTTAAACGTATCGCTTTTTGTTGGCGATATATCATCGTTAGGGTGCCGGGCGGTTTTTTAAGGCATTACGTGTGGTCAAATATGCTTTTCTCGGCGTATGTTTTCATATGAATGTATTGATTTTTTGCGTCCCTTATTCAATGTACATGCAGTTAATGTAATGCCACATCTTGTCTTGTATCGAAAACAAACAAAATATTTTTCAGCGTAGGAATTTTTATGTTAAAACAAAGTACATATGTACATAAATCATCTTTACAAATTAGTACACGACACTTTATAAAAATGTCAATGATTGAGAGATAACTTATAATCTAATCTAATCTAATCTAAGCTGCAAAGATATATATCATTTAAGATTTATATTAAATGCATTCCCACAAGCAGACATGTATAATTTCGCGCTAACACATGCCGCATGTGGACCTACAATATAAAAACCCAATCTCAAATGAACATAAGCCTTGCAACTCTTGCCGTCCTTCCCTGAAACAGGGGTGACATTGGCAAAGTGAACCAATTTTTTACAGTATGGGTGGTCAGCCACATAACAACCTATAAGTCAAGGAACATACATGACAAATTACATTTTAAAATCAATAAATTATAATATATACATGGACATAAAAAACTAAATCATAAAAACCAATTTTACTTTAACAAACCCTAGCCGCCAACATCACAGATCAACCGCCATTTCTTTCTATCCTTACATACTTCTTTCATTTCCTCCAGAGTCATAACCTTCTTCATACAAGCTCTTCTTTTATTATGACTCTGGATATTCCATTCATTCGCAATTTCGGATATTTGGTCCATCCATACCTTTCTCGGTCTTCCTCTACCACGACATCCATCTATTCTACCAACATATACTTTCTTCGTCAGTCTTTCCTCATTCATTCTCTCCATATGCCCAAACCATCTTAACAAACTTCTTTTAATCTTCACTTTCACACTTTCTCTTGCACCACATTCTTCTCTTACAAAATCATTCCTCACCCTGTCACTCCGTTTTTTCCCAATCATACTTCTTAGAAAGTCCATTTCAACAGTATGGACTTTACTAATTTCACTTTCATTCACCGTCCAGGCCTCGCTTCCATACATCAAGGTGGGTAAAAGTATGCCACTGCGTACCGCCAATCGAGCATTTTTAGATATGTTTTGATTTTTGGCGATACAAGCTGTGGCACCCAGTACACACCTGCCCTTCATTACTCTACTTATAATTTTCGGATTATTAAAAAGTCAGTAGTCAAGTGATTACAATCTTGAACTTACAATAAAAAAGGACACTGTTACCTACACTATTATTAATTCTATACATCTTCGTCAGGTCTGTCAGGATTTTCACACTAGAAGGAGAGGACGACAACTTTTGCTGTATCTTCTCTGCATTTTCTCTCCAGTTTTGCTTTCGAAGATATATTAACATTTAAAGCTCATATCAAATGCCCACAAACGAACACGTGCAGTCGCGCTTACAAATGCTGAATGTGTACTTACAAATAAAATCCAAACCTCAAATGCACGTAAGCCCTACAACTTTTGCTGACCTTCCCTGACACAGGGGTGACATTGGCAAAGTGAACCATTTTTGACAGTATGGGTTGTCAGCCTCATATCAACCTGTAAGTCAAGGAATCCTATCCTGGACAATATTCACTAATTATTTAAAAGCATTAACCTTCAGCATTTGATTCGTACTGAATTAAAACTGGCAATCTAGAACATATTCTTAAAGTAACAAACGCACGCAAACACAGGAAATCATTTTCTCATAATTAACATATCCTAGATTGCCGTCTTTGATTCAATATGAAGCATTAAGACATTAATTAAAACTCAACTGTATTCAGATGTCAATTAATTTGTTTTGAAAGCCAACACATCTACTATGAAATGCTCAGGAAAGCTCTGCCATACAAAACGGTCTCGGTGTAATAATCACATATTCCTAAGGCGAAATGTAATTTTAGCTTTAGATGAGGACCAGCAGAGTGTATATAATATACAAACTTGTGTTGTATAGTGTTACATTATGTATTTTGATACTATTTCGGGTTTTGTTTGAGGAGTAGATGAAATAAAGACACACCAACAGTGAAGCAGAACCTTACGGCGTGTGAATACAAAATAGAAAAAAATCATGCAAATATGTGGGATGGAAAACAGTCACCTTTAATTATTTGAAGCCAATGAAAGACATGCCACGTTAAAGACTTTTATTTTGAACGAAGAGTCATGGCGTAGTAGTTAACGCTTCGCACTTATATCGATATTTGATTATCTCGTCTTCCAAGCGAAGCATACAAAATATCTCTCTTTTTTCCACAGTTATCTAATTTCAGGGTATAGTTAATATTATTTGATTTTTATCGCCCATAAAAATCATACATAAATACAGAAGCTGTGTTTTGTATGAATTGATGCTGTCTAGACGTGACGACCGAACTTGCAAAAGTCTCTATCTTGCAATGATATACATCATTAAAGATTCATGTTACATGCATTCACAAAAGCAGACATATTATTTAAGTTCACGCTTACAAATGCTACATGTATGCTACTTGTGCTACTTGTCCATATGATTGGACGACGAGGTGAGTCTTGAGTCGTCTTGAGATGATCATTTAAAGATGTAATTTAAAATTTTTGTCTTAAAAAAAATGTTTTTGAAGAACTATTTTGCTAGCCTTTGCGTCGCTAGTTTTTAAGCCACATTTATTACTTTATTAGGGAGTTTTTGCGGTGCGGTGCCAGGAAAAGTTTGTGATCCACTGCGTCTGCCATGTTATCCATTGACCCAGATTTGTTATCAATTCGTCAATGTGTTTTAGTAATCAGAGACATCTGCAAACAACCAACACATCGTCTAATATTTGTGAAGGTACCATAATATTATATAACTGAATACAAATAAATACAAATAATTACGGCTAATCTGCAATGTTGATTTGTAATATTGGCTGATTCATTTGTTACATTTTTTGTATTAGGAAGAATTGTTATTTTTTGTATAGATTTATTTTTAAGGTTTTGTTCTTTTTTTATACTTAAATAATATTTATTATTTGTATTCCTTGACTTATAGGTTGGTACGAGGCTAACCCCCCATACTGTAAAAAATGGTTCACTTTGCCAATGTCACCCCTGTGTCAGGGAAGGTCGGAAAAAGTTGTAGGGCTTATGTATGTTCATTTGAGGTTTGTATTTTATTTGTCAGTACACATTCAGCATTTGTAAGCGCGAACTACACGTGTTTGTTTGTGGGCATGCATCTGAGAGCTTAAAATGAATATATCCTTGCAACTTAGATTATAAATTACATCCTCACAATGATCCCTCATCTTCGATAGAAGTGTCACTAGAATATGTAGTTTTAGCATAACAAGATACATTTTTGAGAATGAACTAGGCACAAAATTAAAAAAAAAAACCCCGGCGGGTAAAGTAAGTTCGTATTTAAAAATATTGAATGTGTACTTACTAATTAAATCGAAGACTTAAATGAACATAAGCCCTGCAACTTTTTCCGACCTTTCCCGAAACAGAGGTGACATTGGCAAAGCGAACCTTTTTTTACAGTATGAGTGGTCAGCCTCATACAAACCTATAAGTCAAGAAAAATATGTACTTACAAAACATGTTTTGTTCTCAATAACATATAGTCACAACTTAATAAATATTTTTATTTTATTTATATCCACGTCCAATTTATTTACAGGAATGAATAAAATCCTTAACAATCACGACGTTTCCCGCTACTCTCCTACATATGGTTGTATACAATACGGGCAGAGTTTTGCCCTTGGGTATTTTCAACTGACTGACTCGGTTCCAGTTGATTTCGTCCCATCGTCCTGGATAAATAATAAAATCCTCGCCGTCCTGCAGACCACATTAGCTAAACGACCAAAGTATAACGCAAGGATCTGTCAATGGTTATATGCCTATAAAATAAAATTGACATCTTTATTCGAAATAATACTAATATTTCCTTGACTTATAGGTTGGTATGAGGCAGACCAGCCATACTGTAAAAAATAGTTCACTTTGAAAATTTCACCCCTGTTTCAGGAAAGATCGACAAGAGTTGAAAGGCTTAATATGATCATTTGAGATTATAATATAATAATAATATATTAGGCTGATTTATTTGGTGAGCGCTGTTTTTGTGTGTATCAAACCTCAAGAGCCCTCTGCGAGCTTGGTAGTTGCTGTAGAAGCGCCAATTCTCAAGCAAGACCCAGTTGCTGTAAGGCTGGATGCACCTTTAGTGACCGGTCTTTGGTAGAGACATATGATTTTTTTACCAAGCAAAGAGCACATTTGACAATATAAATGGTATAATTTTTTGTGGTCCGCCGGAACTCGAACTCACAACTTTCCATTTACGAGTCCAAGGGGTGTTACCACGTTTTGTTTTTTGTTTCGTTTGAGATTTGGATATACATTTGTAAGTACATATTTAGCATTTGTAAGCGTGAACTTACACGTCTCTGTTTATGGAAACGCATGTAATATGAATCATAAATGTAATATATCTTTGCAACTTAGATTAAAGATGGAATTTGTATTGTGAATACGTTGTATCAATTGGATGAAACATAAGAAATGGATCGGTTTACCGTTGCTCTCTCCTCCTGCGCGCCTCTTGTCTCTGGCCCATAAAACACTCACGCACGAGCAGCCACCATCTCCGTGTAATGGAATTCAGAAGGCATCCTGCTCTCCAGGCGGCTCTGTTTCACTTTACATAAGACACTGTGCTGGTATCACTCAAAATGTATGATCGCCATTTCCTCAAGTACTCGCTCCTCGCGCTGAAAGTATCTGATACGAGGAATGCCAAAACGTGGGGAACCTATTAAAATACAACTTATTTAGTTGTGACAATTGAGAAAAAAGCATGCTCTTTTCTTTGACTGATAGGTTGACATGAGACTGACCACCCATGCTGTAATAAATTAGTTCACTTTGCCAATGCTACCTCCATCTCTGGGAAGGTCAAGGCTTTCAACAAAATTGTCTAAAGAATCATACTCGTATTTTACACAATCTGAGCTAAGAAAAAAACGTAAAACAGGATAATGGGAGAGTTGTTTTAAATATGTATGAAATCAATTTCCACTTTCCATTCCTTGACTTATAGGTAGGTATGAGGCTGACTACACATACTGTAAAAAATGGTTCACTTTGCCAATGTCACCCTTGCTCTAGGGAAGGTCGACAAAATTCATCTAAGGTTTGGATTTTAATTTGCATGTACAGATTCAGCATTTGTAAGCACACACGTGTCTGTTTAAAGGCTTGCATTTGATATGTGCTTTGAATGTTAAGATATTTTTGCAACTTAGATTATAGATTATTATAGACATTACTCCAGTAAACATACAAACATTGCTCATGCGAAATTATCTCACCATCATCAATGAATAAAATTGGAATATACTACTTGTGCAAAAAAAACAGTAAATAATACACAATTTAAATATTAAAAATTCTTTGAGAGAGCTCAGGAGTAAACTTTTTGTACCTCGGCGGTTCATCCTAACGTGGTGGTTTTTGTTTTAAATTTTCATCACGTTCAGCAAAGTTTGGAAAACTCTGAACAAAGAGGGGGAGGGGTCAAGTCTTTGACGTCACAATAATAATCTCAAAGTATAATAATCTACTGGCATTATTATCTACCAGAATAATAATCTACCAGAAAAATTATCTACAGGAATAATGATGTATGATAATAAAAATCTAATGTTTGATTCAATTAGTTCTTCATTTGTTTTTCTAAAATAAGTATGTGCATTTTTTTATTAGATTAGGTTTACATGAGGCAAACCTCCAATAGCGAAAAAAATAGTACACTTTATTCAATGCTGCACTTCTCTCAGAAAAAAATGCGAGACTGTCAGAGCTTACGTTCATTTGTCAACGCAATTAAGCTACAAGTGTTACTCTTGCTACGTTTTCTTAAAAGGTGTTGCATGTGACGAGTAGAACCTATTTATTTGTACAGGTTAGGGGGTACAGATAAGAGGGCAAGCCTTACGCCAACTTCTTCAGTTGAAGTGGAGAAGATGAGTAAAGTTTATTGGTATTTTAAGAATTATTCTAAAGATTATTATACCTACTAGGTCGAAAACGTTTGTAATTTGTTTTAAAGATTTTAATCTTTTTAAATAAATTTTATTGTGAAAATAAACAGTGTTTTGTTTGAATTCATTAAAAAAAAAAATTATAAATTAAATTATTATGTCTATGTAAAATATTGTAAAAAAATCTTCACATTTTTTAAGAGTTCTAATCTTTGTAGAGCTGTTCCTTGACTTATAGGTTGGTATGCGGCTGACCACCCATACTGTAAAAAATGGTTCACTTTGCCAATGTTACCCCTGTTTCAGGGAAGGACGGCAAGAGTTACAGGGCTTATGTTCATTTGAGATTGGGTTTTTATAATGTAGGTCCACATGCGGCATGTGTTAGCGCGAAATTATACATGTCTGCTTGTGGGAATGCATTTAATATAAATCTAAAATGATATATATCCTTGCAGCTTAGATTAGATTAGATTAGATTAGACTGTCACTTCTCGTGTAACAAATAGAATCGTAGATAAATCTGTTTGAATTTGCATACCTTATGAGATTCCCTACCGCATCGTACAGTTTCCTTTCTTCGTACCTTGTTTTTAATGGATGAATCACGGGCAGGTATTGGACAGGGTGTTTGGGAGTACATCTGTCCTTTCCCAATATGTCCGCAGGGGATGAAAGAGTCCAGAGGAGAACCTAAGGGGAGATCGGCATGTTGGGAGTCCGCTTGCAATATCCACTCTTGACCAGGCAAAGCCCCTTTGAACGGATCTGGACATTTCGGTTATTGCCTGTCATTTTTACTGATATAAATATTAAATCATCTCTTTTATTTTGATTGATGTAACTTATTTTTTTATTTAAAAAATATGCCTACTGAAACGAAAGAAAAATTAAAATATGTAGCTTCTCCGCAAATGAAAGAATTCCAAAATAATTTCAGGGAAATAGTTTTCTCTTGTCACAAAGAAACAAAACAAATGAGAGAATAGACTCCGCACAAACTTGATTTTTTTTTCTGCGGGCAAACATCACACGTGTAGATACATGTGATTGGGATCCTCAGTGACCAATAGCATTTTTTTGCCTTTTTTCCAGCTACGCGGACGTATGAGATTTTTTTCGTCTATCGAGTTTGTTCCGAGTTTGTTGCAGTCGGTTAAACGGCATTAAAAAAACGGATTTCACTGATCGTGTTGTAGAGAAGAACGGATTGTTTAACGTTTTATCGAAGTCTCTAATTCAGCGTATCCAATCGTTTATGTGAAGTTTTTTTGAATACATATCAAGAGCTTTTTTTTATGTATATGTAAGTTAGAAATTCTATAATTTTTTTAACGGAAATATAATATGTTATACCCGAATCTAGATATCGATACCTGTTACTGAATAAGTGACATATTAATCTCAGATGGGTTTCTCAGATAAATTCACATTTTTTCCTGTTTTCTACGGAAGAAAAAAGTAGTGTACACATCTTGTAGTTTAGAAGTTTGTCATGAGCACATTCTTATAATAAGTTAATTTACCATGAAAAAATACGCTTTCTAAAATGTTTTATCCGTGATTTCTTAAATCAGTGAGTTAGCACTTATTCAGTTTTACCTTCAAAGGGGCGATATATCCTCAAATCTTCTACTGGTCCTTACACCGGAGACTTAAACCCTCTTAATGCATTCAGATTTTGTCTTTTAGCAGTTTTCAGGGTCCAAATTTCAGCCTCATTAAGACCAAATTGAGAACTCTAAAGCTTTTACAATTGGTAGTAGAATGTTTCGTTGCTAATTCTCCTTGAAATGCACAAAATACGCGACAGATAACGTCTTTATCTCTGGGGCACAAACCGTCCATTCGGCCACTGCAGAAAAGAAGACATTTCCAAAGGTTTATGTCCAAAGCTCTGCTCGGTCCGAATTTATGCGCTGGATATTTCCCGGCTTACTTGAAGAGTGTTATAATATAAGGAGCGAGATATTTGTGGACACACCTTTAGTGTTCAGTAAATATTCATGCTTATTCAAAGAGCTTGATCTAGATTTCAGTTGGTACAAAATATTATATGATGAATAACATTAATTTATCCAGTCAATAAATCAACTTGATTTTTTTTACATGAAACTTGAGTTTGCTGTGAAGTTGACCAAACATACTGTAAAAAATGGTTCACTTTATCAACGTAACCTCTGTTTAAGGTCGGCAAAAGTTGTTGGGTTTATGTTCTTTAGAGATTTGAGTATAATTTGTAGGCACAAGTGCGGTATTTGTAAGCACGAACTTGCACGTGTCTGTTTGTAGGCACGCATTTAATAGGATTTTGAAAATAATTTGATAAATAATTTTGAAAAGTTAATATATATTTTCAACATGGATTATAGATGAAAGATAATTCGAAGATTCAAATTAAAAAAACACATTTTTGGTAACGGGGTTAGTTGAATTTATTTATATACGACAATACTTGCCAAATTGGTTTCTTAAGTTAACAATACAGGACGAAATAAGAGAAAAAAAAATTTTTGACGAAAACTTCTTCCAAAATTATTTATCAACAATTAATTTTTCATTTGACTGCATTTGACGCTCCTTGACTGATAGGTTAGTACGAGGCTGACCACCCGTGCTGTAAAAATCGGTTCACTTTTGCCAATGCCACCCCGGTTCAGGGAACGGCGGCAGGAGTTGCAAGGTGTATGTCCGTGTGAGGTTTTCTTTATTTGTATGCACACATGCAGAATGTGTAGGCGCGAACCTACATGTGCCTGTCTGTAGGCATGCATTTCATATGAGCCTTAAATGCTTACATATCCTTGCAGCTTAGATTATAGATTATAGATAGATTATAGATGAGCTTATTATAATGAAATAATCAGTTTAATTATGTACCTTAATATTATGTAAAAAACGATAATTTCCACTGTAAAAAGTATTTTTTACTGAGGCGTGTGTTGTTTTAAATACAGAAATAATGTATAATTACTTTGACCTAAATACAATAATGCACCAATAGCTGAGATGTTAGATTGCTTGCGTTAGTTGCTAAGGGTCAAAGTTTTTTCCATCTAATTGAATATTTCAGAGTTTTTATTCCTGTATTTTCTCCTATAATCAATAATCTAAGTTGTAAACATATATTTCAGTTATGATTCTTTGTTTGTTATCATTAATTGTTTGTTTTCCTTGACTTATCGGTTGGTATGAGGCTGACCACCCATACTGTAAAAAATGGTTTACTTTGTCAATGTCACCCCTGTTTCAGGGAAGGTCGGAAAGAGTTGAAGGGCTTACTATGTTCATTTGAGATTGGGTTTTTATATTATAGGTCCACATGCGGCGTTTAATATGAATCTTAAATGATAAATATCTTTGCAGCTTAGATTTAGATAACGATTTAGATTCGTATTAAATGCATTGCCTTAAGCAGACACGTATAAGTTCGCGCTTACACATTCCGCAGGTGGACCTACAATATAAAACCCAAATTTAAATGAACATAAGCCCTGAAATTCCTGAAAACATAGGTGTCATTGGAAAACTGAACCATTTTTTTACAGTATGGGCTGTCAGCCTCATACCAACCTATAAGCCAAGGAACCCAAGAAATTATGCTGGCGGCAGAAGTTGCAGGGTTAATTTGACTTATCCATAAACGGTGATTAATTATAGTAAATCTCTTTAAATATTTCTTGAGGGTTTCTTGAATGCTCTCATCTTGCGTTTAATTTACTGGAGTCTATTCAACTCACGCCAACAGATAAATCAAAGGCGGCGCTTTAAAGTAAATACATTTTAACTTCAATACACAATCATTAGGCTTCACAATACTAACTAATACTGTAACTAAATTAATGCTGCACCCTTATTATTATCGGTTCGTAGTCCGGTGGTAACACTTCGGACTTGTAAATGGAAGGTTGTGGGTTCAATTTTTTGTGAAACTGTTTGGCTTAGTTTTTACGTAAAGTTGTATACATGAAACTCTGTGTTGTTCTTAGTCCAACTTATACTCTTCAGTAAATATTGATATAATAATGTTTGAATGGAAGCTTTGGATTTTCAATTAAATTTTAATTCAGTTGGTGTTTTATCTTTTTGTAAAGTTATTATTACCAATGAATAATGTATACATAAAAAACAATGTTTTTCTTTAAGAGTTGATTTATTTACTCGAGCGCCCGAACAACACCGAAAGCGCTCGAAAAATAAATCAACTCGTGAAAAAAACTTCATTTTTTATTTTTACATTATTTATTTAAATGATTTTTCACAATGTCAATACACATTTGTTAATAATTATCAAGTAAGGGGTCTACAAATGCATCTTTAGTTGAATTATTATTATTTGGGAAAAATATATAAAAAACAACAACAGAATAAAACAAGGAAACGAGTGTAAGTTCACGATTACACAAGCTGCATGTGTATTTTACAAAATAAACCAAACGATACATGAACTAAGCCTTGTAGATTCTGCAGCCTTTCAAAGAAACAAGGTTGGCAATGAAAAATCGAAAAACTGAAGAACGTTTTTTTTTAAATTCCATCGTCCTTGTCCTCCGCGGGGATAGCTTCCGATTACGAGCCTGTAGAGTTATCCACTAGGTGGTGACCATAACAGATATTCTGAAAAAAAACTTTTGAACATTAAGAAACTCCCTCAGTAATAAATTAAGCAAGAAACTAGAGTTGCAGCGAGCTTCATACAATTTATGATAATATCCGAGTACACATCATCATTTCAGCGGGATAGACTGGCTGGCTGTAAATTACCTTTGTATAAGGCGCAGAGATGTGAACAGTGCACCGAGTATAAAACATTACATAATCACCCCTCAATCGAACAAATGTATGAAAATTTAATCACTCACTAGGAGTGCTGTTGCATCTACCATACATTTTTATTTTTACGCGATCGAGGGGAGTTTATGTAATGCTGTGTACTCGGGGTACAAAGCGCAAGTCAACAACTAATTTCCTAGGAGGAAGATGTCACTGCTGTAAAGGCAAATTTACATTGTGCTAAAAACACCACGTAATATTTTTGTAGCTTGTGCAGTAAAAAAATAGAAAATAAAAAGGTGAAATAGTGCCACTGCGGCCCTGTCCCGTATTGTGGTTTGCAGTGGGTTATGAGTGCAGAGGCGGTATGGAATGTTGTGTTTTTATTTATGTGTTTTTTTTAATCACAAATTTTGCTGCAATATACTTAGTGAAGATTTTTGTTCCTTTTTGATCTATTTTTTAGAACAACTAGACGGCATACAACTGTAAATGATGTTTTATTTTTGTTGAAAACAAAGAAGCTGTATCTAATGAAAATGTATGTTTTACAAGTGATAAAGAAAGGTTAGATAAAAACTTCCACATAGTGGAAAATGAACCATAAAGTAAAAATAAGCTTAAACAGTATTATTCACAAAACAGTCTCTAGACATTTATATCAAATAAAATTTGCATTAATTAATTAACTATGATGGTTTTTGTGACGCTCAATCTGTCAGTATGTTTTTAATGTGTGTTAAGGAACTCAAAAGTCTATGGTTGTTTTATGTGTGTTAAGGAACAGCGCTATTATTGATAATTTCAGTTTCCAATGGTGATACAGTTTTTTTCAATCTGCCGACGCGGCGACGCGACGTTTCGCTTTCACTCTCAATGCGAATAATTAATCAAAGCATTACGGCGATCTTCGCACATAGAAATACTGCGAATAGAAAATGTTTTAGCCCGGAAGAAAACAAAAACATCATTTAATGCCTAACATGAAAAGTAAAATAAAGGTGTAATCATTCAAATTTCAGTACCTACCTATTTGTAAAGGATTACTTAGCTTTTATTTACAAGGAACAAGAATTTGTTCCTTTCAATCAAGAAAACCACAAATATTTCTTAAACCAAAATCTGGTAAGAAGGAAATTTCAAAATATTTGTTTTATTTGGTTATCATTTCGGAAATATTAAAAATTGAGCTAGCGTTTTGAAACCTCATTCTGTGGAATAAAGACGATGTAAAAAAGAGATGGAAAGAATATTTTAACGAGGTTTTTGGTGAAGAAGAATGTGATTTAACTGTGAAAGGAGATTATGATGAGGGTAATGTTTTGAAAATATCGAAAGATGAAGTAAGAACGGTCATAAAGGAATTAAAGAATGGGAAAGCTGCAAGTGTGGATGGTGTGAGACCTGAGATGATGAAAGCGGGGGGAGAATGTGTGATTGAATGGATGAAAGAGCTTTGCGAATTGTGTGTTAGTGTCAAGGAGGTTCCATCGGACTGGAGAGAGGCGGTCATTGTGCCAATTTACAAAGGTAAAGGTGACAAAAAAGACTGCCGTAACTTCAGACCGATTAGCCTTCTTAGTGTGCCAGGTAAAGTGCTATGCAAGATTCTTATCCATAGGGTAAGATTATCCACCCAGGAGAAGGTCTCAGATATACAATCTGGCTTTATGCCGGAAAGAGGTTGCGTAGACCAGATATTCGCGCTTCGACAGATAGTCGAAAAACAGCTAGCCGTAAATAAAAAGGTCTACGCGGCTTTCGTAGATCTTGAGAAAGCCTTCGACTCGGTGGATAGAAGTATGATGTGGTGTGTGCTTGAGAGGTATGGTGTGAACAAAGCACTTCTGAACGCGATACGCGCCATCTATCTTAATAGCAGGGCGTGTGTCAGGGTGGATGGAGAATACAGCGAGTATTTTAATGTGTACAAGGGTGTGAGACAGGGTTGCATAATGAGCCCATGGTTATTCAATATAATCATGGATCATTGTGTTAAACAAGCGAATCTGGAAGGGCATGGCATACAGATTGGAGAGAGAAAAGTCGGAGTTCTGCTTTATGCTGATGACGCAGTATTAATTGCTGATTCAGCAGCGGAACTTCAGGCAATGCTCTCTAGTCTGAACCATGCTCTGTGTGTGAACAAGTTGAAAATTAATGCAAGTAAGACGAAAGTACTGATTTTTGACAGAATGGATGAAAATGAAGAATGCACGCTCATGTTGAATGGTACGAAAGTTGAAATTGTGGATGAATTTAGATACTTGGGAAGTATGTTTGAGAAGAATGGAAAGATGACAAGAGAACTTGAGAATAGGATGTGTAAGGGCAAGCAAGTGGTCGGTGCAATAGGAAGAATAGCAAAGAACAAGCGATTGACGATGGATCTGAGAATGGCGGTACACAATGGCATATTGTTACCGACTTTGATGTATGGAAGTGAAGCATGGACAGTGAATGATAGCGAAATGAGTAAAGTATGTACGGTGGAAATGAAGCATTTGAGAAGCATGACAGGAAAAACTCTGAGGGATAGAGTTAGGAATGAATGGGTAAAAAAAGAATGTAATTTGAAAGAGGATGTGAAAGTTAAGGTACAAAAGAATGTGATGAGATGGTTTGGGCATGTGGAAAGAATGAACGATGATAGTCTGACAAAGTATGTATACAAAGAAAGTGTGAAAGGAAAAAGAGGGAAGGGACGACCGAGAAAAGTATGGAGTGATCAGATTGAGGAGATTGTGAAAGAATGGGATATACAAAGTGAGCGTAAAAGAAGAAAATGCATGAAAAAGGTGATGGATATGAATGAATTGAAAGAGGTATGTAAGGATAGGAAAAAATGGAGGCAACTCTGCAGAGGCTCTGGCCACCCCTAGCGGAATGGCGACAGAGTTACAGTTACAGTTACAGTTACAGAATAGATTTTTGTATTACACAAAAATAAATTTCATTTTCGTGCTACAAGATTTAAAATGTTAAGTGAGTTTATCTCAAAAATAAAAAGATATATCTATTTATAAAAATTTGTTCAGTGCGCCCCTGCTTTCCAGCGCAGTAACCGCATCCGTAATAATATTACAAGTATAGCGAGTGCATTTCAGACGCCACACGTGCGCAGCCACACAATCCTGCCGAGAAAATGGCCGACACAAAAAGCGGGGTGCGTCCTTTGCTGCTTACCGGCGCACGTACATTTTGCCTCCAAACGAACTGACGCTCGCCGCAAATAAGTTGAAAGGATAAAAGCTACGCGGGCACATACGGTGGCGCTTGTTAGGTGCCCTGCTTTTGAAATTTTTGTCTTATTTAAAGTGTATCCTTTTGAAATTTTGGCCCCGTATAAAATTAGTTTATTTATGTTAACATATATTGTTGACCTATTTCATGTGCATCTTTTGAAAAATTCAACTTACTTTAAGTGCACCTATCGTTTTGAAAATTTTGTCTTATTCAAAGTGTTTCTTTTGACATTTTTGTTTTACTTACAGTGTAACTGTCTTTTTGAATTTTTTGTCTCATTAAAAGTGTTTGCTTTGATTTTTTTGTCTCATGATTTTTTTTTTGAAATTTTTGTTTAGAGTGTATATTTTTGAAAGTGTTGTCTTACTTCGAAATTTCTTATTTTTTTTGTTTTACTCGCACTTGGAATTGCATTTTGCAATTTTTTAATTCTCTTTGATTTGTATCATTTTAGTTATTTAGGTTAAGCTCAGAATTTATGTTTGGAATTTTGTGAAGTATTAATATTCCGCCGGTAGTTAAGCTCACTACCTTTTGATCACAAGTCCAAAGCGCTTACTACTAACAAGACTTTGGACAAGTTATTATCATGAATATATATCCTCAAAGGTTTTATCCTTTTTATATAATTTATTTGAAGACGTAACCATTTTTTTAAGACCCTCCCACGAAGAAGAACCAGGAATACCTAGTTATTTATTATATTTTTTACTGCATACTTTTTTTCCTCACGAAGATGTTTACTATGTGGCTGGCGTTACCTTCCAGGAAAATAGGAAACCCCGTAAAAGTTCATTAGCGTAGCTGATATTAATTTTAATTTAATTATTTTCTACCGTGTAACGGGCACTCGCTTAAAAGTGTGTTAATAAAAATATGTTTTTAAGTTGTTACTAACAATCGTTTTTACTTCGATAAAGGGATGTTTTTTTTGACAAAAAGTCCCATTAAAAATGTTTTTTTTTTGTATTTTTTATTTATGTAACTTTTTAATTATTTGCTTCATTTTGAGGAAAGCAATTAGTAAATTTCTAAAAAAAAAAAAAATACTTAAAATAATTCATCTTTAATTCAATATTAAATATGAATTATACATTTCAGGACCCTGTGTTTATTTTTCACGCAAAAGAAATCGATGGTTCATCTGCCGTCTATTGTGAATTATTTTTGAAAAAAAAAAGATAATCCGTGGATGAACCGTGGATTACATATTTTCTATAGTAAGTATAAAACTGTAAGTCTGAAAATGTATTCTAAAAACAAACCAAAAAGATGAATTGAACCACTCATTCTTTGCCGAAGCATCTTTATTCCATAGTCTTAGATATCTGGAAATTTTAATTCGATTTTTTTCAATTATTTCGTGAAGGCATGCCCTCTAATGAATCCATATTTATCTCTCCTGCTCAACATGTTAATTACAGTCCTTCCCCTGTTTTGTTTCGCCTTCCATTCTTTCCTGAAAGGAATTTTTCTCCTTTAAAAGTTCGCGGACCTTAATTGTTGTACTCGCCTTAATGATCCCTTGGGAATAATGAGTGCTCCTTGTAAAAATATTTGTAAAATTCAAATTATTTTGATGCCCAAAGCAAATTGAGATTAAGTGCAAGAATGATTTATTAAAAAAAATGTTTGCATGCACACTTATCGTCCTACCAGGGCTGTTTTGGCTTATCTACCATTTGATTCAAACATGACCTTTTAAGAATCACATTCTGCACAAACTGAGCTAAGAAAAGAAACGTAAAACACGAAAAGGTGAGAATTGTTCTTAATATTTTAGAAATCCATTTCCTGCATTCAAAAGACCCATTGGCTCAGTACACATACAAACATTGCTCATGTGAAATTAACTCTGTTGAAGAAAAACAAACAAACACAAAAGTGACGCTATGTAAGCATGTCACGAAAAACATATATTTTAGCGACAGATTTTTAGGAGCACAGGCCAACTTAAAAACCTAGAGCTAGATGACTGGATGATGTGGTAGAAAATGAAGGATTATGGTTTTGTAAGAGAAAGTCGTTGAGCATACAGTGGTTGATCAAGGAGGTCAAGACCTATTTAGTGATCTAATTCAGTAGTCCTACGTCATTGATGAACGATATGAAAGCATGCCTCCTCCATCCTTCTCCAGTTTCCAGCATCTTTATAGTTTTAGCGACCATTTCACTGTTATTTCAGTGGAAATTTCCTACTTGTTGTACCAACTGCCATCCTTAAATTTAGTTGGTTTTCTTATTGAAAGTAGTAACTATCTAAATTAGCGTAAATTCACTTATTATTGCATTGTTTTTGTCGATAAAGCCAATCGATAACACTAACGATTATTTGTCCATAACAATTTCCAGTGGACTCGAAGTACGCTAAACGTCGGGTTCCTCATTTAACGATCCCCTTCCAGCACCCCGAGTAGAAAACATTTTGTTCAAACTCCACCATAGCTATTTACCAAAAATATTTGTAAACTAAAACAGCAGCTCAAATGAGCGTGTAAATTTACAATGATTTTTTGGTAAACGCTTTGATTGAGTTTGAACGTTATGTTTTATACTTGGGGTACAAAACGCTTGGACGCTATTTACGAGCGTTTATTATCCCTGAGTAAATTTGTTGGGTAATAAATGTCATTCGATATGTGAGCGGGTCCGCCTGGATGGGGAAGCCAGCTTCCGCAAGGCACATGCGTCTAATATGGGCCGCATGCAAAAATTGACCATTCTTTCGTAGCTATTTTTAGATCCTGATCACAATAATTGGTCAGTTTTTTGTCCATTTCTTGCGTGGGCTGATTGAAGAAAGGTTAGAGAAAAATTAAAACAATCGGACTTAAACATACGAATACTGCTGATGTATTTCTTAAATAGCTCCCAAATCGTCACATGCGACCCCTACGGTTGCTGCGTTACTTAGAATTACAAATGGACTCAGGATAATTAAAATTAGGGGAATTTTTTTGGTGTCACCTGGCCGGGCTAAGCACAGAATAGAGCGTCAAAATTTCTATAAAATATAATGCAGGTAGTTTGAAAAGATACAAAAACACCGTTCTTCATTTAGAATTTCTGCCAAGGGTATAAAATGAGAGTGCTATAAACTAGAAAAAATCCCTGATTATAGGGAATGAAATCTTAATCTACTATAGTGGACGTCATAGCTGAAAGATATACAGAATGTTCGGAGTCCATTGAGCTAATAAAAACGACATCTTGACAGTTGTTTTGCTTATTTTTAAAGATTTCAACACTTTTATGGGTTATTTTCAAACTTAAGAGCATGATCACTCCCTTTTCTGAGCTATTTTGTAGGCTCCTGAAATGAATAGACCTGTTCAATCGTTTCACAATATCAGACTATAGAGTTGAAAGTCGATCATTGACTCTTTGGCGTTCAGTATTCTAGCTTGACATGCTTTAAAAAGTTATCCAGTATAAAAAAAATAATAATAATTATAGAAAGAACAAGAAAAAAAACCGTTATTTTCAAATTTCATCTTGGTATTACACAAGATTAAGATTGTTTTTTTTTGCTGTAGTAGGTAGCATAGGTAGGTACTAATTTCATTTAATGTTGAAAACAATAATTAATATTAAAACCTACTTTAAAAAAATAAATAAAATTAAAAATCCCGATTTTCCATTCAGAAACTTTCCGTATGTTCTCAGTAGGTACGACAATCGCCCCTCATAATGAAATGCCATTTACCAATAAAAAAACAGGAAAAACTGAGCGCCTTAAAAATAGATAAAATACGACTGTGACCCGTTTTTCTTGTATTGACCTGTAATACTTTTTTTTTTAAATAAATAGGTAATAAAAAATCGCGCTGTTTTATCTTCACTTGAGTTTTTTTTATCATGAAACTTTATATTTATTCTATTAAAAAAAAACCGTTAAATGCAATATTAGTATTTTTAACTTTAAGGAAAATTTCAATAAAACACTGCTTTTTTTCACTTATATTTATTATAAATTGTTTATTTTTGAACAAAATATATATATAAATATTATCTGACTCTATCTTTTAAATAAATTATATGTAAAAAAAACGCAACTAAGCTACATATTTAGTGTAACTTCTTGCCGCGTTATCCCCGAAGAGGTCGCATGTGGCGAGTTGAACCTATTTATTTTTACAGGTAAGGGGGCAGGCTTTACGCCAACCACTTCAATTGAAGTGGTGTTTTCCCAGCTCCCGAGAGAGCTGGTACTCATTTCTTATGAAAGCTGAGTAAACCTTGCCGGCATTATTATTTTGGGGTCTGAAATAAACACCGAAACGGGAAATCATTTCTGACACCCTCGCGCTCGGTGGGATTCGAACCCGAGCTCACGGCATGGAATGCAAGCACTCTACCAACTGAGCTATCGACCGGTTAAATGTAAGTGAAAATAAAGCAGTGTTTGATTGGAATTGTTCCTTAAAATTAAAATTTTTAATAAATATGAATTTTCACAGTGTAAATACACAAACAATGCAAAAAAATAACGTTACTTTATTTTTACGAACTATGGGGTCGTTCTACGTTTGCGTAGGCACGGTGCTTAGTGTGTGTGACGTCTCTGGTATAGTGTAGAATAATGCTCTAGTACCATCCATTATGGAAGTATCTATCATGTTCTCGAACATTGAAGAATCGTCTCTGCTGCACATATAAATACGAGAAAAGATTCTGTGAGGAGACAGAATCGCTTTGATCATTGTAACGCGAGCTTCTGTAAGAAAAGAGTGAAGAGTGTAACTGTAACTGCAACTCTGCCACCATTCCGCTAGGAGTGGCCAGAGCCTCTGCAAAGCTGCCTCCATTTTTTTCTATCCTTACATACCTCTTTCAATTCATTCATATCCATCCCCTTTTTCTTGCATTTTCTTCTTTTACGCTCACTTTGTATATCCCATGCTTTCACAATATCCTCAATCTGATCACTCCATACTTTTCTCGGTCGTCCCTTATGAATACACACACCTACAACTTTCATTTTATTTCCTCTTTTCTTTCGTCTATTTTGTAATATGTGTCATCATTTAGAATTCAACATCTCAGTAATTTAAATGAGCACAAAATGCTGAGAGCAATCAGTACAAATAGAAGTCGTACACTGTCCCAAGGAAACGTCTCCGGGTATACTTATTTAGAGAGTTCCTTTGACGAGTAACGGGGCGATTTTTTCCCAGAAAAGCCTTGGATTTTCCCTTTGTTTTCGCCCACGCAGAAGACTGATTGGGAATTGCCAATGCGTCAACAAAAAAACACGGTTCTCTATTGACACGATTCCCCTGTATAGATTTTCTGAATTTGTTTGCACAGCGGTACATTTTAAGCCTTCACGACAACTCGTTTCCCGGACAAATTGTCCATTGGACGATTTATACAAAAGAATAAAAAGAAAATTGTTTGAATAATTATATTAATAGGAGAGGTATAAGTATTTTAGGAAATTATATAAAAGTGAAAGGACAAATCGTACTGTAAGTACAATCTTTAATCTAAATCGCAAGTATAAATAAACATTCATGTTACATACAAACTCACAAGCTGACACGTATCAGTTCGCGCTGACACATGCCGCATGTAGATTTACAATATAAAAACCAATCTCAAATGAACGTAAGCCGATAACGTAATGAAACATTTGCTGACGATCCCTGAAAAAGGCGTGACATTGGGGAAGTGAATCATTTTTTTGCATAATGGGAGTCAGCATGAACATTTGTTACAAATGTAAACAAAAATATATGTGTAGATTTAAAAAGTGCTGATTAATCATGAAATGATTTTACTGTAATATTTAAATTAAAGTAATCTTGAAAGGATAAATTTTGTAACAATTAACTCTAAACTAAGCACTGCAAATATGTTCTATCGTTGCGTTATTCAAAAATCATCTTTAACCTTAAAAACAAATCCTTGTAATTTTGAATCATTCTGATATGTGTAAAATGATAAATAAATTAAAATACTATGTAGGTGTAATCTTGGGCATCCAATACTTCTGCAATATTTTATTTTATGACATTTTGTAAATAACAAAACCCTCGTATCATTTGACCATTTATGAAAAGTCGGTTACATGATTCGTACAACGTGTGATTTGTCCTGTATACGAATCTTCCTTGCACGATCTGTCTGTTTACCATCTTCCGTGGAATCTTACTTTTGAGGAAGGGAAAATCAATATTCTCCTTTTAAAGGGAATAAATAAATAAATACACTTCTAGCGTACAAAAATGTCGTTGTCAAACGTTCTTTGATCGAATCTTGGGTTTCTAATTACTTTGTCACCTTTGTGTTACTTTACACCGCGTTTGCTGTTTTCCTCGTATTTTGAATCCCTCGGATTACTTTTGTCTCTAGGACATCCCAACAAGGATTTAATTTATAAACCGTAATTGTATTACACGTTATTTATTACAAATCTTTTTTATAATTTTGTCAATTAATCTTGAAACAAGCATATTTAAAAAATGTAACAAAAAAAGTATGACTAATATACCAAATTCAACGTTTCTTCAGGATACTGTCTTTAATATCTATCTATAATCTAAGTTGCGAATAAACCTTTATTAACATTTAAAATTCATATTAAATGCATGAGCACAAGCAGACATTTGCAAATCCGTGCTTACAAATGCTGCATGTGTACCTACTTACAAATGAAAATCCAAACCTCAAATAAACATAAATCCTGCAACTTTTACCGACCTTCCCTTAAACAGGGAAGGTCAGGGAAGAAAAAAGCCATAATCAAATAATAATTAATACATCACTATAAAGTCAAAATAACGTTTTTAAAACGAAGTCGTATATATTTTGTTGTAGGTTTAACGTCTTCAACTTGATATCAGAAGATATTGGGATAAAGTTCCTTCTTTTTTCACGTTCCAATCATATGATTGGTGTAGATATTATCCATCTTTTTTGCCCTCTCTCCCTTTCCAAGGCAGTCTTTAAAATTGATTTCCTTGTAGCACAAAAAGCATTAGCCAATATTGGTGCATATGACCGATTCATAAGACTCTGCTTAACCTTTAATGTGGTAGTTTTTTCGTTTATTTAATTTCTAGCCTTACTCGAAACTCTTTTTTGCATAGACAAAAAAACACGCTTTTCCCAAGACCAGCCATAAAAGTTTACACAGCCTTAGTTTATTGATCATTACCACATAGAAATAACAACGAAAGTCACAAAATAGACTAATTTTAAGAAATAATTAAAACAGATTAGAATTTTTCCATTAGAAGCTTTATTTCTGGAATGAATATGCTTTTCAACTCTTTTATTTCAAAAACATATCGTCAAGCGTGATAAATGGTTAATCTGTGACTCTGCATAGCATTTCTTAATGTGGCAGATGATAAAACTCGGCTTTAAAGTCTTAAACAAGCCAGATTAATAGTCCATTAATCACTAAGAATTAACAAGGAACAAGAAAAATGTTCTGCGCATTAGATGGAACTCGGTATTCTTAACGTTTGTTCCATTTTTCCTTTTAGATAAATTTTATTTCTTAAACTACATTAAAAATAGCTTAGAATGTGCATGATGCAAATGCCATGTTGAAGTATGGTTAAGAAATCAGATGATAGAGTTGACACAGAAAACTTTAAAATTTTGGAACAACATTGTTCAGGTTGTTGAGGAAATAGACAACTAATATTTTGTTTTTTATTTTGCTCCTTTGATTCTTAGCATTATTTAGTATTATCATCCAGATTTCTAGATCAATGACGTCATTTGGCCGGTTTAAAATTTAAAGTTTGATAAAATTCCGACTCCTTTCTCATTGCAAAAATGCTCGTAATCAGACTCATACCTACGTGCACAAAATTAATAGCGTGAATACGCAACGCTAACGCTTCTAAGCTACAAATAAAGTGTAACTTCTTGCTGCGTTTTTCCCGAGGGCGTTGCATTTGGCGAGTGGAACTTTAAAACGGAAAATCATTCGACACCCTCGGTGGCATTAGAACCTGAGCTCCCGGCATGGAATGCAAGCACTCTACCAACTGAGCTATTATCAGTATGTACGTGCACACACAAATATGGATTTTACCGTTTGTGTAGACTTAGTTTATTATATTCTTACCTTACAGTTTCAGTGTTTTTTTAAATTTTAAAATGACAGGTGAACTTAAAAGAAGAGTAATGAAGGGCAGGTGTGTACTGGGTGCCACAGCTTGTATCGACAAAAATCAAAACATATCTAAAAATGCTCGATTGGCGGTACACAGTGGCATACTTTTACCCACCTTGATGTATGGAAGTGAGGTCTGGACGGTGAATGAAAATGAAATTAGTTAAGTCCATACTGTTGAAATGGACTTTCTTAGAAGTATGATTGGGAAAAAACGGAGCGACAGGGTGAGGAATGATTTTGTAAGAGAAGAATGTGGTGCAAGAGAAAGTGTGAAAGTGAAGATTAAAAGAAGTTTGTTAAGATGGTTTGGGCATATGGAGAGAATGAATGAGGAAAGACTGACGAAGAAAGTATATGTTGGTAGAATAGATGGATGTCGTGGTAGAGGAAGACCGAGAAAGGTATGGATGGACCAAATATCCGAAATTGCGAACGAATGGAATATCCAGAGTCATAATAAAAGGAGAGCCTGTATGAAGAAGGTTATGACTCTGGATGAAATGAAAGAAGTGTGTAAGGACAGAAAGAAATGGCGGTTAATCTGTGATGTTAGCGGCTAGAGTTTTTTAAATTAAAATTGGTTTTCTGTTAGTTTTTGATGTCCATACATATTATAATTTAGTGTTTTTAAAAATGTAATTTGTCATGTATGTTCCTTGACTTATAGGTTGGTATGCGGCTGACCACCCATACTGTGAAAAAATGGTTCACTTTCCCAATGTCACCCCTGTCTCAGGGAAGGACGGCAAGAGTTGCAGGGCCTATGTTCATTTGAGATGGGTTCTTATAATGTAGGTCCACATGCGGCATGTGTTAGCGCGAAATTATACATGTCTGCTTGTGGGAATGCATTTAATATAAATCTTAAATGATATATATCCTTGCAGCTTAGATTAGATTAGAAAAATCATTGCAGATCACTCAAAATCGAATCTCGAATTTTTGTTTTGTAATTACTATCAAAATAATGGCAACATAACCCGGATTGAGAGGTTGCAACCATTTTACTCCCACCTAATGCTAGCCAAAAAGCTTCAAATTTTAGAAACGCAGACGTTGTACAAATTCTCAACTAAATTAATCATTTAATTTGTTAACGAGTATGAATAAAATTCCAAGTCTTATTCTAATCCTTTCATCAGGGCGACTTTTTAATCCTTTAATTTCATACAATTTCAATTTTAATTCCTCACCTGAAATTTGCAAATGCAAAACTCTTTGAATTTATCTCTCCGCCCCGAGTAATAAGGACAGGCGGAGCTTCTTAATTGTCTTTCTTATAAATTCCGATCTTCACTTACAATTTGCATTTCGCCTTTGAATTAAATTTTCCTTCAATTCGCCCCTCGCCTTCATTTTTTTGTTTCCTCGCCTCTCTAAAATGATCTACTTAACACTTTCCCTTTTAAATTTTTTGTTTAAATTTTGAACGGCAACGAATAATTCTCTGTGTTTCATTTATGCGTTTGCTTCATTCAAGTTTATATTCCGTGATCTGTGATTCAAGATTTAACAATGTGTACACGGACAGAGAATTGCTTTGAGAAATAAAAAGATGAACTGTAAATCTATATGAATAATGATAAAGAATGAATTATTTCAGTTTTTTTTGTAAGTAATTCACTTTTTCTAATGTCACCTCTGTTTCAGGAAAAGGCGGCAAAAGTAACGGACTTTATGATCATTTGATTTTCGGGATTTTTTTATGTGTAAATACACATGTAGCGTGTGTATTTACATAGAAAGGCGAAAAGTGTGTGACTACGCATGTTTGTTTGTGAATGATCATTAAGTATGAATCTTAAATGCTTTTATTACTTTGCAGCTCATAGTAAAGATAGAAGATGGGTGAAACCTATTATTTTTACATGTAGGCTTAATGTCGCAAATATGTACATATTCAGCATGTGTAGGTGTGAAGTGGCATTTAATATTTGTTTGTTTAGGTACATGCATAAAATGTGAATCTTATGACTCAGAAACATTTATACATTTTAGCAACTTTAATTACAGATCAAATTAAAGTCAACCATAATCAAACTTTAACTGTTACTTTGTCACCATTCCATTAAGTGTGGTCCAAGCTTCAGAAGTATTTTTTCTCTTTAAATTTCTAAAATCAAAGAAATTATGGCAGCTTTGCAGAGGCTCTGGCCAACCCTAGCGGAATGGCGATAGACTAACAGTTACAGTATAAAAAAGTTAAAACCTTTATAAAACGCACATACCTTTTTATTTTTATTTAAACTAACTTCAGCTATAATTTTCGGGTTTAACTTTTAAATTGTCATTTTAGGGTAATCGATACAAGCATGTAAGCCGAGAGATGGAAATTTTAAAGTTTCCAGACGTTTTCGGAGTAAAACCCAACGGTAGACTTTCACAACAATTTCATATATCAAAGTTTACGTAGGGGATTATGCGTGTTTTATGAACTTAAGTGAGTTTAATATGTCAAAAAGCTCATATTTGTAAATATGTCGTGTAAACTTTTTGAGCCTTTGAAAAATGAAATCAAAGTGACATTTTTTTTACACTTATGTTTTTTTCAATCCTTTCTCTGGTCGATACTTTTTAAATTAAAAAATTCAATTGTAAGATTTGTAATCCTCTGAAAAGGGATTTGATGTGTTTGAAATCCATTACGCACATTCACAAGTACGCAAGTTGTTCCTTGACTTATAGCTTGGTATGCGGCTGACCACCCATGCTGTAAAAAATGGTTCACTTTGCCAATGTCACCCCTGTTTCAGGGAAGGACGGCAAGAGTTGCAGGGTGTATGTCCATTTGTGATTTGGTTTTTATGTTGTAGGTTCACATGCGGCATGTGCAAGCGCGAACTTTTACGTGTCTGGTTGTGAGAATGCAAGTAATGTTAATCTTCAATGTAACATATCTTTGCAACTTAGATTAGATCAGACAAATATATACTTTTAGCGTACTGTCCTTCTTCAATAAATTTATAGTTTTTTCGCTCAGGTAATGATCAAAACAATTGACTAAATGGACATGGACATAACACTCCGCAATGTGGTAAACTTTTAACTGGTGTTATAACCGTTAGACAAATTTCCAAATTTAAATTATCTTTAATATTCGTAATAATCACGACTTAAAAAAAAAACAAGAAAAATCCTAGAAAAACGCACATTATTCTAGATATTTCGTTTTCCTTGTAGTTCGCGTTGCCTTGTAATCCTCTTGAACGCGTAGTAACGCGTTCAAGAGGATTATTTTTTGCTCGATGATTGAGAATGAACATAGAAAAAACATCAGAATGATGTTCATCCTTAATCGTCGTGAAGAAAGGTGCCTCCTGAAGACGTTGAAACTTCGAAAATAATATAAATTCTCGCCGTAATTGAATACAAAAAAGATTTTATTTTAACCATGAACGATAAAAAGTGAGTTCCTCCACAATCAATCTTTATATCAATTTATAACACATCCAATTTTATTATTAGTTAATATGAAACCGCCGCCAACGTAGTCCAACAGAGACTGGTCAACAAAGTTTATTTATTTAAAAAAGTTTTTTTCTGTAAATTTTCAAATTATTTTGTGAATACACATTTTTTTAGTCATTGCATAAACATGACGCAAAACCGCGTCTTTTTTTCCAGCGGTCAAAAGTATTTCCCTTTTTTTTTCGGCCAACCCGTGTGATATATTAATTTGTTTTTTTCACGTTTTTTTTTTAAAACGTTACGCGTGACGGATAATGGCGACACGTACATTTATAGGAGAGCACGAAGTCCTAGTGTTTTTTTTAAATAACGACCAAGGCCCGCGATTTTTTTCATGCTTTACATGCAAATTACAGCGGCCTACACATGTATTAAGCGTAATGTACGAGGAGGAAATAAAATAAATTATTTCTTGGTTTTAAGAATAGGATGTTGTACAGAGCTAATTTCTTCTTCATCTTATATAACATTTCAGGTCTGTTAATCGCGTAATTTCCTCCTGTGATGCAGAGGATCAGCTTTTCTTCCACATCTTGGATGGTTGGCCTGGTGGACGCTGGTCGTCTGGTATTTCGTATCCAACAATTCGGGTTAACTCACTTTTTTCCCTCATACGGTCTACATGTTCCCTCTAGAACCGTCATCTCTTCCGGCTTCATCAGAAAAAAAGAGTGAACATGTAAGGCGTAAATAATATTTTATTTTAGTCTCTTGTGCCTTAGTCAAAACCATTTGCTGTTTTTTTTTACATCACAAGTACATACGTTTAGGTTTGTTTTGAATATCCAAGCAACATGATGAATGTACAATATCCGTGGGCATGATATTATGTGACTGACGTTTACGCAGATTTTGTGTCAAGTTGCTCCCTGAAGGTGGCTTAAATGCCCCGAAGAAGACCTTTTTTGTGAATATGTGTATACGCAACATCAACTTCGTGTCGTGAGCTGAATTCTAATAATATTTGGATGATTTATTTTGTGAGCACTGTTCTTGTGTGCAATCACACCTCAAGAGCCCCATTACTCTTTTATTTATTAGTGATTCTTTTAGTCCCATTAGTGTTTTTTTGCTGTGCAAATTATTTCAAATTACCTGTATGTTAATAAAAATACGCATTATATCTTTTTGTGGATCTTTAATGATTCAGAAATATTTTGCGTTTATTTTTCGTCTCTCAGAACAATGATACCTACATAGATAGATCTCGAAAAACCACAGCGACTTCTGGAATATCTACAATTTTAATTGCGTGCAATTTTAAATGAAGGAACTGAAAAATATACGTCAGGGCAGAATGAAATGAAGCTTACTGTGCAAATTCTCCAAGCACCTTTTCCTAATATTATTTGTTTTTGATAGCTAAAGACCTTAGTCACCTGGATCTGTGATGTCAGCTTGCCTAGATAAATTCTTTTTTTTTTCTTTCGACTTCATTGCGGTTCCAAAAATCACCATAATTTCCAACGGGAAAAACTGTTTTTTTTTTTTCATTTTTCATTTAAAAAAAGGAAATTTATAGAAATAAATAGGAAATACATAGATAAAAAGGAAAAAAAAGACAATGAAAGCGTTATTACTTAGCTTTATAACAATTTGCTTAGAGGCGAGAGTAATGATTGTTTTTATTTGCTGCTTTGTTTGTTTCGTGAAGTTTTGGGTCCGCATGCAAAGTAAGCCATCAAATTATGCTAAACATCATACCTAGCACTTAAGGGCGAGCCTCGGGGGGGCTGTTCTGACCCATGATTTAACACCTATGTATGCTTTGGATCCTGACGAGCGTGTTCCTAACTGCATCATTGTGAGTAACACATTGCTAAAATATTATTTAGTGTGGTTACGATAACCTGGATAAACAACAGTGAAAAGATATTAAGAATAATATTGTTATGTAAATAGTAGATTAATATAGGTGTACATCGTAGGTAGTAATAATTATTATAGTGTTATGTCAAAAGTAGATTAATATAGGTGTACATCGTAGGTAGCAATAATTATAGGCCTAAGAAGTCTAGAAGTGGAATGATCCTTTTGTACTCTCGATGTTGGTAGAATGTGCTAGCAAATTAGCCCCTAGAGACTTCTGTCTGTGAAGTATATAAGGCGCAATGTTGGATGCAGCAGGACAGTCAGATAGTCACCTTTGATTGAAGAGTGTGTACGGTGCTGAACTGTGAAAATAAATTTGAGTTGCTTAAAGGGTTAAAAATAATTAATATAAATCGTAAAATAAATTAAGTGAAAATAAATATCAAGAAAGAAGACCTGTTGTTTTAATTTAGAGACTATTCGAACCCAAAGACACTACAACATAAATAATAAAATTAGGATGATTTATTTAGTAAGCGCTGTTTTCGTATGAATCACACCTTAAGAGTCCTCTCATGACAGGAAATTAACCAATAGGAAATCACATCATATGGAATGTTTATTTTAGGGCATTGAATTGTACCTGTAGGCTATGTTTTGTGTATTTTGATTTTTGATGAAGCCCAAAACAACATTTAGTTATTAAACATGCCGTCTAGTAGTTTTTTTACGCTACAGATTTGTAATTGCAAGTTCGTTTCTTCAATATCTTCTGATCTTCGCTGGGCTAAAACAAAAAAAGTTGCTTTTACCAAACACCGCGCCGGCCACCAATGATGCATTTAGTGTTCCAACAACTCAGTTTGGGTTTGGCGCTTTTTATAGCAATGACCAAGCTCGCAGAAGGATCTGGAAGTTTGATTGTCATAAAAATATAATTGCATATTTCTTTGAATATGAGAAAATTAATACAAGCATTCAATTTGGCTGATATTTTTTTTCGTAATGAATTTCTGATGCCGCCATTTGAAACTCATCACTTCTGAATAGTCCTGTTATATTTTAAATGCGCCTTTGTAGTAGTCCATGTGTTATTCATAAAGCAGAAATACGTCCCGGGACTTGGGAGGGCCTAAGACTGTGCGGCGAGGTCAGGGTCACAAGGATGGAAAATAGATACGAGGTAAGGCAGGTGAGAGATGATCTGGGGATTAATTTAAATACGCCGCTCTGAATTATGAAACGGCACAGAATTCTATTCTAAAATTGTAGAGAAATTAGTTCAGTACTTAAGTGTTACGTTGTTATCTGACATAGCGAATTAAGTTTATACATTGCGAGTCTCATCGATAGAGATAAAGGTGTGAAAAAATGTGCGGCTGAATTCTGAATGCGATAAACATAATATGTTGGAAACAAAACAAGGAGAAATTCAATGAGTTCATGTGCAAATTGAGAAAGATTAGATGATGAACATCAAATGCATAATACGTATATGTATGTATATTATTATCTATAGTAAAGATATTAACAGCCATGGGAAAGTGAAAGAAATGCGAAAAAGTAATATCAGAATGAAATAAAATGTTTAAGTTAGATAAAGAGGAACCAGTATTTTGAAAATTGATGACTTTTTCATTTGAAAACCTGGAAAGTAAAAAAAAAACGATGTACCCTTGCGGTGATTTAATCCACTCCTTGTATCACAGTTACAGTTTAATAAAAAGCTTCCTGTTTTATAAAATTATATGAATTTATTTTTGATGGTCTTTTTTGCTTTATATTTTCCAGCCGTTCATCTTTAAGGATTTGACCACTCCTAGTGAAAAGGTTATAGAGAAACAGTCGGAGTTATCTTCATCTTGTGTCTCAATCTTAATATTAGCTTGTTCATTAGCATGTTCATTAGCAATATAATCGTTTTTTTTGCAACTCATTCTCATCTATGGCAACTATTTTTGAGCTCCTCCTAGGAAAAACAGCACATATCTGCCAATACAATATCCTGTAGAAACTTTCAGCGTGGTCGCCCACGAATGTTTGTCCTTTCGATCATTCCATAACTTAAAACAACTGTTATTCTTTGTAAAAGATTGGTCATGAAAAACCGTACATCTCTAATATACTCGTATTTTTAATTTTACGGTTATAATATGAGACTGTACAATTTTAAGTGGTTCGAGAAATATTGTGTTTTTTTAGGTTTTAATATTGATTAACCATCGCCGGTTGCCGCTCAAGTATGCACAGAGTGAAAATTCTTTCCGACTTGGGGAACAAAACTTTTCCAATAGCGAAACGGTTAATGTATTCAGATACATGAGCCGGGTGAAAACTTTCAAGGAAAAATGTAAACAAAAAAAAACACACAACTCCTTAGCTCTCTGAACGCTTAGTAATAACTTTACGTATATACTCAACCCTAGCGTTTACCAAAAATATATGAAACAACAAAAAACGCCTCCAAGGAGAATTTGAGTCTTTCTACATTTTTGGTAAAACGCTATGGTAAAGTGTTAACGTAATGTTTTATCCTTGGAATACTGAACGCTTGCTGTAACCAAAATATACTGAATTTAGACGCGGTAATTTAAGTTTGAAGTTAATATGAACATTAAATATTAGCATACTTCTCTTCTTTTGCTTCTTACTGTCGATAATTTGAATGCATTCGTAAATAAATGGAGTATCTGGATGTATTATTTTTGTAAAAGTTTTTGAATTATGGAGATTTGTTTGGTGAGCGCTGTTTGCGTGTGAATCATTACAATACAAACTTTTTGTGATTGACAAAAAAGCTTCAATTTTCAAGCAACACCCAATTGCTTAAAGGTTCTATGAACTGGTTTTTGGTAGAAGCAGATAAGCTTTACAACACCGTAAAAACATATAAGTATGTTCAAAATAGTAATATTTTGCCTGCTGTAATTATTATCTGTAATATTTAATTAATTAGTTAATAAATTATTTCATCTTAGTTGCTGTTGTGGCAAAAGCTGTATGTGGACCTTCGACAAAAAACCCCAATCTCAAATGAACATAGGCCCTGCAATTCTTGCCGACCTTCCCTGAAACAGGGGTGACATTGGCAAAGTGAACCATTATTTAAGTATGAGAGTCAGCCTCATACCAACTAAGGAATACAGAAACACAACAGTTTATTCATATCAAAAAACATGTAGAGAGTTTTCTTACTTGTATTTGATAAATGAAATACTGCAAGTTGTAATTATTTCGCGTATGTTTCTTCAAGAAAAACAATTACTCTTACATGTTAGTAAGAAGACAAAAAATGTAAACACGTTTGAACGTTTTCAGGGTAATATTTAAGCCCGGGAATTTAGCGCTGCAACATGTCGAAACTAATTGTCACACTTTCTTGTACAAGTACAGCCGAGAGCAGGGTAAATAGTGGAAGGAGAGAGAAGAAAGAAGAAATAAGAAGGGAAAGAGATGATGTTGGTTTTAATTAGAATAGCCTCTGCAGACGTCTAGAATTTGTCGCAACTACTTAGCAATTCAAGAATAGTGCCAATACGTAGTCTAATATAATCTTATTTAAGTTGCTAAGACATATTAACATTAAGGGTCTGTCACACTAAACTCCAATATAACTCAAAATTAAGTGTGATTTCTCTTTATGTATTAATTTATTTATATTATTACCCACTTCCGAGAAATATGTAACCGAGGTCCTTACCAGAATGAAGCAATGAAATGTGATGTGTCAATCATTTTTTTTTTTTTTTTTATTTATTACAGAAAACAACAGCACATACACATAAAACAAGTAAAGATTTATAATAAATACATATAAGGCCAATAATAGTTTTCTTAAATAAAAATAATTACAATAAAAGCTTGTCTACAGCAAATGTAACAGCAAACGAAAAGAACAAAAGAAAAAAAATAAGAATGCAGAGGTTTTATCAGAGACGATTTGGGAAAATAGGATAGAAAGGACGATGGAAGGGGAAGTGGATGCCATTCAATCAGTTAAGCATTTTCTCAAGTAGTACATCCACACCCCTTGAAGAAATGCGTTTTAGGACAAACAAAAAATGTCCAGGTGATTAAAATTTGAGTTATAACAAAACATAGCTCTCGTTAAAGTCGAGTTCCTGGCATAATTTGTAGTGTGCGCTCCCGTATAAAAAAGTGAATTTAACCTAGTGCGCCTTGTAGGTACACGCAAAGTGAGCCCCTCACAAAGAACGAGTTTTGATTGGAGGTTGGTGCAACAGCCGGGATTCAAACCCAGAACCTTTCCATTTAGATTCCGCAGTGTTACCACTGAGCTAAAGAACGGTCTTATCTCCAAATGAGATAATTTCACGTGAGCAATGTTGTTGTGTGTGTCAATTTATTGTATGTGCACTGGACCAATGTGTCTCATGAATACTATAAATTGATTTTGGAAATGTTAAAAGCAACTCTCACATTATCATATTTTACGTTTTTTTATTGGCTCAAAATTTATAGAATGTGATTTTCACACAATTGCATTTTAAGATCATCTTTAAATCAAATGGTACATGAGCCAAACAATCACTAGGGAGACGATTTGTCGATGAAAAAAAACCATTTTGAGCATTTAGAGTTCACTAATCCTAAATTCTAAGGGTACGTAGGTATCTGGAGTTCCCACACTTTCCGGCTCATGGGAAAAAGAATAAAACGTTGCGCCTGGTCTCTGCGAAAACCTGAATTTATGACCTGCAATAAACTTAGGTATCTGAAATGGCAGGCATCCTGAAATTTAACAGAATCTTCACTTTGCTACTTGTGTCTATAATATGTGTAATTCCTTTGGGTGTATACAATGTATGTACTTTCCAGGTGCGTGTTTTCCATAGAAGCAAAACGTTAAAAAGTAATTTGATTTTGCTTATGCAAAAAAAGAGTGAAATCAAAACCTGAGTTCATGAGCTGCAGTAAATTAAGTACCTACAGCCGCAAGTATCCTAAATTTGACGAAATCTTCAGTTATTACGTGTATTTTAATTACATTTGTGTAATTTTTGCAGGAATAGGTATACGGTGTATGTTTTAGGTATATGCATGTTATTTAAACAGGTACATGCTTATAATTATTGGTAAAATTAGAAAAAATACAGCTACAATATACACTTAAGAAATGACACAGGAAATTTAATCTCTCTTTTTGAACAATGCTCATTATAATAAGCGATACATAAAGAAAAACGTTGAAAAATGTTGGACGTTTAAGTAATTGTTGTACGAGGGAAAAATTAGGAGGATGTCATTTGAAATACTTTAAGACGTTGTATAATATATTTTTAGTGGTTTTTGGCTATTATGTTTTTAGATTTGAAATCATAGTTTTAAACATGATTCTTCTTAAAAAACAACAACCACAATTGCATCTGCTTTTATGAAATATGCAAAAAAAATATGCTGGGATGTCATGCAAGGTGCTGAAAAATGTCTGTTTCAGATGAATAGCCCTGAATTTTCCAAGTTATAAGCAATACAAGATGACGATGAAAATAAAGATGATAAATGTTTACGCAGTCAACAAAAACATCAACGCACGGCTCTGATTGTGTAGCAGCATCCATACCAATGACGTACCTCCCGCAGAAGCAATCAACGTAGTGCTCGCCTCTGAAATGTGTACTTAAACAAACATCATTATTTTTCCCATTAGCAGGAGGGCGTATAAACGAGTAGTAAAAACTCAAATCCTTAATGAAAGCGATACACTTTAGTATGCAGTGAACGTGGAAAAATCCGCTTCTTTTTCTGTTGGAACTACGTTAATTCTTTCATCTTTCAGCCGAGCTACATTCTAGAGCTTATTTTCAGTTTGATCTAAACATATCCTTGAGATGTGACAAATATTATTAATTTTTTATTGACCTCTATCTGTTCACTGAGTTGGTACAGAAAATTCATATTAAAATCAATGTGTTACCTTAGTCCTTAAAACAAAAAATATAAAGTAAAAATATAAGCTAGGGTGATTCATGGCTTCCTTGATTAACGGCAACCACCGCTGCTGTTTAACACCTTCCTCATCTAGTTCTGTACCCTAATTCACAACAGTCCACCATCTTAATATGGATCTTCCCAATGCCATGCGCTCTTTTGTATTCATCATCACAACCATCTTTTTCAGGCTCCTAAAGTCTATCCGCTGGATGTGACTCTCCGAATGATGTAGATTTTTGACTTTTATTAACCTGACCACATTAACGTCTTGGTACAGTTCGTGTAGTTATAAGTTGAATCTTCATCGCTATATCACCACCTTAAAGGTGAAACTGAATAAGTGCTGATTCACTGATTTTTAGAAATCATGGATTAAACATTCTATTGTGAGTAATTTCTCATAGTAAGTGAACTAATAATAAAGAAATGCTAATGAAAAACTTCTAAACTACAACAATGGTACATTTACATTTACTATTACATTGTTTTTCGTCAGAGCAAATAGGAAAAAAGTGTATTTATCTGAGGAACCCATGTACGCTTAATATGCCAGTTATTCATTTTTACCTTTAAGGTATCGATATGTTCACGTTGTTTTTCGGTAATACTGGATACAACTCATAAAATTTTAATTACCACAGGTGAAACAGAATAGGTGCTGATTCACTGTTTTGAGAAATCGTGAATTAAACATTTTATTGTGAGTAACTTCTCATAGTAAGTGAACTAATAGTAAAGCAGTGCTTATGAAAAACTTCTAAACTACAGGAATGTCACTCTATTACAGGGTTTTTTTCTCGTAGGAAATAGGGAAAAGGGGCATTCATCTGAGAACCCAAATGCAAGCTTAATATGCTAGTTATACACGTGGTTATATCTCATTGTTTATTGGTAACAGTGGAACTTTAACTACGTTGCACAATTATCGAGTATCGTTTTCAAAGCCAGTCATATACCAGTCTCGTGAATGATCAATTGTAAGCATATTAACATTTCATCGCACTACCTTAAACCGAGAAGTGAGAGCAATTCTCAGCTGTTCTAAGCTAAGCCGAGCTATTGCAGAGCGTAGTTAGATAAGTAGCAGAAGATGTTAGCTCAGTAGTTTATAGCAGTCGCAAGTCTGCGGGAGAGATATCAGGGAGCTCTCTGTGTTTCCCACCAAAAGCTCGCGGAGTTAACACGCTTTTATTTCAGATTACCCGCCAATGTAAATCTCACCGTAACTTAAATCGATAGGTTAACAACTGAGAGATTTTTCATCGTAAAAGATTACATTCAAATTATCGGTACAAGTATCTGTAACCTTAGTACGAGTTGCAAAACTTGAGAAAAGTAAAGTTTACGGAAAATTATTGAAGAAAATTATTCTCCCAAAATCTACAGTTTTTGTTTCTTACACTTTGTGGTCTTAGCAAAAGTTACAGTGATGAAGAGAATCAAGTTCAAACAAACAAAAACGGCAGATTTTGGGGGAAATCACTCTTTAATAGTTGCCGTAAACTTTACATTACTCAAGTTTTGCAACTCGTGCTAAGGGTAGGTAAGCTATGCAGTATGCATTACATTTGAAACTTTTTTTACCGTTTCATTTTCAAAGAGATTGGTGTGGTAAGATCAAATTTACACTGGAGTTACGGTCGTTTGACATGATTGTAAGTACAAGTGTAATTCACTTTAAAGTTTTATTACTTTTATTTTAATACTCATTGTCGAATCAAATGGCACATAAGCCAAACAAGCACTGGGGGGGAAGGGGGGGGGATTCACCAAAAATCTAACTGGGTCTTTCTAAAATTGGCGCTGATAAGTATCGAACAAGCATGAAAATGGCTCTTGAAGTATGAACAAACACCGCTCACCAAATAAATCCCCCCTCGAATGAATGAGTTTATTTCTTTAAATAAAAGAAAAATGAAGAAGTCGTCCAACGAATGCGCACTACAAAGGAGCTTCTGCCAATTATTAGGCACAGAAAGCTTATGTACTTTGGTCACATACTGAGAAATGAAAATTACCGTCTACATCATCTTATCATACAGGGTAAGATTGAGGGGAGAAGATCTCAGGAACGCCGAAGGACATCGTGGCTGAAAAATCTGCGACAGTGGTTTGGCAGAAGCACCAAGTCCCTGTTTGGAGCCTCAGCATCTAAAGTTAAAATAGCCATGATGATCGCCGATCTTCGATAAAAGTGACACAAAAAAAAAAAAAAAAAAAACAGCACTATTGTACAAAAAATATGTTTTTCATGTTATATATTGTACAAAAGGTGAAATGCATTGAATTCTAGAGTGTCAAATTCGAGCTTGAAAGCTCTAAGCTCCTCAGGTGAAAAATTCAAATAAAAAGGCTTATGGGGGCTTCCTCCCTTGCGCGCTGGTCGCCGAGGCTTCGTCTCTGAGCAAGGGTCTTCAGGTAATTGAAACTGGCGCAAAGAAAATACCCCTCGGCGGAAATTGGGGGATTTCTTGATCTGTTTACGTGGAAACCTTATCATTCCGTCCGTCTCTTAAAGGAGGTTACGTCAGACACAGTTGTACAAAACATTTTTATCTTATGCTTTTGAAAAATCCTCGGAAAATTGTACCTAAGTATCTATACTGTTGGCAGTAATTGTTTAACAGAAGCTTCAACACATAAAAGCGTCCTTGGGGTGGCTAGTACCACTAAACGGCGCTATATAAAAAATTGGCCAATTATTATTATTACACGTAAACAGAATTTGTTTACAATTAAAGTTAATGATTTAAATTTTTAGCATTTTTTTTATTTCACGTTACTTAACGCTACTAAGTTTCACATATACATTAGTTTTTTTTTTTTTTAAATAGATTTGTGAAGAGGAATGTAATTCACCAACCTATTCTGCCTGGCCGGACACAGGTATTAATATCGTCAATTAATAATTCATTCTTGTTTATTTTAATAAATTATTAATTAATAATTACCCAATAACATCTGTTGAACCAGGGTCAAAATTATGGTCAAATGACCCAGGCGGGGACCGAACCAACGTTGTTCTATTCCAAACACGCTAGAAAGATCAGCCCACTTGGCCCAATCAGCTTCTTGCCGAGTTTTCCCCGAAAGGGTCGCAATTGGCAAGTGGAACCTATTTATATTTACATGTAATGTGCCACTTCAGTTGAATTGAGAATTTCCCAGCTCTCGAGGGGAAATTAAAGCCTGCTGGTATTTTATTTTGGGTTTGAAATGATCACCGAAACGGGAATTCATTTTGTACCTTTGGTGGGACTCGGCAAACATCACATCATTCTTCTATAGTATAACGGTCCTTATATATACAAATATAAAATATATACAAATTGTTTTTCTTTTTCGCTATCAGCCCAGCCGCCACATGCATTTTATTCAATGTTTGCTTAAATAAATCGCAAAAATAATTAAATAAAACACATTTACATCTAATAAATTAGGGACAAGCATTTATCAATAGATATAAATATTTTTTTCTACCTAGTGATTCATAAAATAAATAATTTTAATCGATCGAAAGTACAAAAAAACTGAAATGTTTTGTAGTGAATCTTTACTTGAATACAAAATCAACTTTAAAAAAAAAATACTACCATGAAAATTGAAAAATATTTTTTAGCAAAAGGTCCGCTATAACATAAACAAAAACCATTTTCCCCTTCTTGACTGAAAGGTCCTGTGACTCTTTATTAGTATGAAGGTCCCTTTCTAAGATAGACACCAGTACCCCGAGTATATAACTAATACTCAACCCTCACGAAGCTGATAAAATGTATGAAAACTTAAACGCTCTCTAGATGACCTTTTACATCTTTCATACATTTTCATTTTTACGCAAAGGTTCAGTATTTACGCTATGTTTCAAACTCGAGTTACGGCTTCCCTAGGAATAAAGGATTTTAATACAAATTTGTTTATTTATTTACAAATAAATTTGCGGAGCTTCTGAATGAAGACGGATTGGCGATGGACAGAAATAAGGCTTAGGGTTCGATCCCCCATTCGGCTCCCTGATTTATTTAAAAATGTCTTATTGGAAATTTACAGCATTGAAGGCGTGACGTTCCTCTTGTTCATTTACTTTTGTCACTGAAAAGTTTGGGATTGAATTTCCAAGTTTATAAATCTAATCTTATCTTAGTTGCAAAGATTCTGTTATTTAAGTTTCTATAAATAATTCACTGCTTCAAGGATAAGGAGGCAAGACTTGCAAAGTTTATGTTTATATGCTCAGGTTTTCTTGTAATGATACTTATGCAGAATATTAATATGTGAGCGTAAACTTGCATGTCACAATTGTTCAGTAAAATAGAACCACTTAAGGATAAAAGACAAACAGCTTTGTTTTCGATTACGTGAGTAGGTATATATATTTTTATACCACAGCCGGTTTCGCAAACATCCGTTTGCATCGTCAGGTGGTTAAATTAATACTCAATGGCTTAGTACGGAATCATCTTAGAGGGTGTCATCATTAATGATGAACGATTACAAAGTTAATGCCTCTACAATCAATAAAATAGAACCACTTACTCTAAGAGCTATTATTGACACACCTTTGACTTAGGGTGTGTATTTTCAACAAAAGCTTAGCGACTTTTTACTGATGAAAATGACGCAATTATGTTAAACGTGTGTGTAGTTTTTTTTATAAGTTTAAAGTCACTTAAGCTAGAAATATTTTTATTTTGGTTGCCGTTGCTCAACGGGATTGTCTTACACCACTTGTTCCTCCATATAGCTTTGAATGAGAGTTTATGTGCTGTGATTTTGTTTTGTTTAAAATAAATTTGTGAAGATTAATGCAATTCACCAATCTCTTTTGCCTGTCCAAAAATAGGTATTAACATAATTAATAAATTTTTCAATATTTTTAGTTAATAACAACCCAATGACATCTTTTGAACAAGGGTGAAAGTTGCTGTCGATAGGACACGGCGCCGGCGGGGTTAAAACTTGAGTTTGTTTCAATAACGCGAAAGTGCTAACGCCGCTTGCCCATACCAGCGACATTCTCTATAATAATCTCTATAATCTAAGTTGCAAGGATATATTCATTTAAAGCTCTCAGATGTATGCCCACAAACCAACAAGTGTAGTTCGCGCTTACAAATGCTGAATGTGTACTTACAAATAAAATCCAAACCTCAAATGAACATAAGCCCCACAACTTTTGCCGACCTTCCCTGAAACAGGGGTGACATTGGCAAAGTGAACCATTTTTTACAGTATGGGTGGTCAGCCTCATACCAACCTATAAGTCAAGGAATATGAATAATAAATTACATTTAAATATAAAAAAGAACAAAACCTTACAAAGAAATCTATACAAAAAAAGTCAAAAATTTCCTATGCAAAAAATGTAGCAAATGAATACACCAACATTAGAAATCAACATTGCAGATTAGCCGCCACTTCTTCCTGTCCTTGCATACTTCTTTCATTTCATCCAGAGTCATAACCTTTTTCATACAAGTCCTCCTTTTATTATGACTCTGGATATCCCATTCATTCATTTACATTAACATTAATTAATTATTATATCACATACTAGGAGGTTATGTTAATTTTTTAATTATTTATGTGTTAGTTTGTTGGCGTGCATTAACTGTGAATCTTTAAAATGAATACATATTGACAACTTATAATACAGCTTATGGCCGGTTGTAAGTTATATACTTTACAGAAATCTATCTATTTTCATAATCTAAGCTGCAAAGATATAAAGTTAACATTTAAGGCTCATATTGAATTCATGCTCACAGGCAGGCACATGTTCATGCATACACATTCTGCATGTGTGCATACAATTGCTTACATGAACTTTAATCCTTGCAACTCTTGCCGCCTCTCCGTGAAACATGGGTAGCATTGGCAAAAGTGAATCAATTTTAACAGCACGAGGGTCAGCCTCATACCAATCTATGAGACAAGGAGCATCAATAGTGTATGAAAATAACAAAACCAACATGTATTGATTGAAGTATGTATGTACTAGTACATAAAAAAAAACTAAGAAATCCCAGCTTCCATCCGTCTATTCTCCGAGTCACATAATTTGACTTCATAAAACTTGGAGTACAGGCACGAGACGTATCTGCGATCGTCGATGGCTGATAAATAAAACAATAGAGTAAAGGAGGCTCCGAGTTGAAGCCTTCTTATGCCGAAAGTTACAACTCGCAAGACACTTACGGACTTCTTTCCCATCCACTCACGCTGTAAGTACATTTGTTTTACTGCTGGTCCAGACTATGAACAACAAAAAAACCTTATTTTATTTATTTATTTTTCCATAAAATATAGGTATACAAAAAAGGGGATAATTGATTCAGAACGAATTATGTACATTGACAACAAAATTTTGACGTCGCATGGCTTGCTACTTATCTAATCTAATGTAAGTCGCAAAGATATGTAACATTGAAAATTCATATTATATGCATTTTCACAAGCAGACACGTATAAATTCGCGTAAACCTACCGCATGTGGATTTACAATATAAGAACCCAAATCTAAAATGAACATACACCCTGCAACTCTTGCCGACCTTTATTGAAACAAGCGTGACATTAGCAAAGTGAAACATTTTCTATAGCATGAGTGGTCAGCCACATACCAACCAATAAGTCAAGGAACAGCTTGCTAGCAGAAGCTTTCTAGAAAAAATGCATAGATTTTTTTTCTTGGTTGCTAAGTTGCTTCTTATAGTTTTATATGAGGCTGACCCCACATTATTGTATTTGCACACATGCTGTACATATGTGTAAGCGCGAACTTACCCGTGTCTTATTGTGCTTTTAGTAATGGACACTAGTTAGGTACGTAGAAGTGTGACATTTGCCCGTCAAGCAAAACAGTGGCGAAACGTCCGGAAGCTCCATATCTCACAGACCACGGCAACAGATCCCGGGAAGCAACTCTCCAGCATCATCAGCTAGCCGAGTAAGCCTTAAATCTATTTTTTTGTAAATTATAAAATAAATACGAATTGTGTTTGTTTCCTGGACTTGCTGGTTTCTCCCCACATAGCAAGTGCCGTTCTGAGCACTTCTTTTACTTGTAAAACTTTCCAACAGATTGTCGCTACGCACACTCAAACTTTGTTTCCCATACAAATAATAACCCGAGACTTTTCTTTGTCTTTTTCTGTTATTTTACTATCAGCATATTTTTCTTTTCTGTCTTTGTTTTCGAGTTGATTTATACTTGTGGCTCATCTTTACATATCAGATAAAAAGTTTTTTTTCTTGTGAATCCCCGTATAGTAGAAAAATGTACACTTTTGTCAATGTGATCCTAGAAAAAGAGGTAAGAGTTGCAGAGGTGGCAGTTTGACCGAACTGTAGTCAAGTGGTCATCTGACTCATGATTGAAAGGTATTGGAAGGAATTGCGGGATATAAAAATTATTTAATTTTTCAAATTTGCTCCTTAATGTACCAAAGACCGGTCACCATAGGTCAATCAAGCCTTAGGTACAGCAACTGGATCTTGTTCGAGAATTGGCGCTTTCTTCAGCGAAGAGTTTTTGAGGTTTTTGAGGACACAAAAATACGCAAATAAATCATCCCGATATTATTATTATTATTACTAGAGCTTTAATGGTTCAGACTTTTGAATAAAAAAACAAAAGGTTATACGACAACTCCTATTCACAACTGAATACGCCTAGAATTTGTAGAGTTAGAAAATGAGAAGAGCATACATGAAGGTTGATTTCTTCTAAACTTTATAGAAACGCAACTAAACGCAACTAAGCTACACATATAGTGTAACTTCTTGCCGCGTTATCCCCGAAGGGGTCGCATGTGACGAGTTGAACCTATTTATTTTTACAGGTAAGGGGGCCGGCCTTACGCCAACCACTTCAGTTGAAGTGGAGGTTTCCCAGCTCCCGAGAGTGCTGGTACTCATTTCTTGTGAAGGCTGAGTAAACCTTGCCGGTATTTTATTTTGGGGTTTGAAATAAACACCGAAACGGGAAATCATTTCTGACACCCTCGGTGGGATTCGAACCCGAGCTTTCGGCATGGAATGCAAGCACTCTACCACCTGAGCTATCGACCGGACTAAACGTTAGAACATGGAATGCAAGCACTCTACCACCTGAGCTATCGACCGGACTAAACGTTAGAACGTTATGAAAATTCTATTTGAGCACTGTTTTATTTTATTTTAATAGATCAGTACAAACGTTTTCGATCTCTTGACCATCTTCAAGATCTGAACTATGACGGAAATATTTAGAGAGAAAAATAGAAAAGCATGCATGAAGGGAGTGATGAAGGTTGAGGCGGTAAAAGAAATGCCTAAGTATAGATCAAAGCGCCGAAACATCGACATCCCAAGTGGAATTGCAGCTGTGGACAAGGCAAGGCAATGCCACCTCTAGCGCTAATAAAACTGCGCAATCACAGTTACACTGTTTCTAATCCAGTCTTGACATTTATTTCTCCTTTTGTATATAGATTGCTGTTTTCCGGTCCCTCAGATTTGAGGGTAAACAGACCCTAAGAGAAACGCTGACTGCAGCTGAATAAAGGTAAGCCCTATAGAATTGTCTGTGTCTCTCTTATTTTCTTTAGATGTATAAAATAGTCAAGGCTTGGTATTATCTGTAGTTATTTTTTTGTTATTGAAGATAAACATCTTAAACTCAAAATTCATATCGATTTATGATAAAAAAAATGTGTTCAAATTTGTAAAAAAAAATTAGCGACTTTACAATCTGACTTGAATGTAAACAAATGGTGAAATTTGCCAATGTCACGCCTATTTTAGGGAAGGTCGTCAATAGTTGCAGGGTTGATGTTCATTTGAGGTTTGGATTTTAATTTGTACGTACACATTAATTTGTAAGCGTGAACTTACACGTGTTTTTTGTGGGCATGCATTTAATATGAATCTTAAATTTTAATATATCTTTGCTTATTCGATTATGGATGAAAGCATGGATGTATAGAACTGGATGGGCTTAGAAATCAATCCTTTGAGACTTAGAAATACGCTACCCCACTCATCACACAAAAATCCAAATTCAGTCTATCGGTAACCTTCCAACTGTGAACAGGTGTGTTACCTAATTGGAAAAAAAATACATATAAATGCCAAACTGGGTATTTTCTAAACGTGCCAAAAAATGAGAGTAAATTTGTGATAGAACATGGAATAATATTTCACTTTAATCACTCTTCTATGTGATGACGTTGATAAAATTTATTTTTCGTTTGTCGAAATATTTTGTTCGCGGAAGTGACAGCCATTTCTAAAACTAGTGATGTTCAAATATATAGGTACTTGCTTCTTCGAGTATGTAACTTCTATGCTCGCGGTAATAGATACTTGTGAAGATCATCCCATACACAATGAGATGGGAACATTTTTGAATTCGGAATTTATCAGATATCTTCATACTTGCAACAACACTACTAACAAATCCGTTACCATAGTGATTTCATGTGTTTCCTTGGTGATTTGTAAATAGATTGAAGACGGAGTAGACACGTTGCTTACATAGAAAATGAGAAAAGTATTTCATATGTCGTGAGCGAGACAGCACTATAAACAGTGTATGGTGTCAAAGACGGTGAATCATGTTGATTGGTACTAAATCACATGTACGACCCCTCCATTTAATACTTCCTCCATGGATGAAAGACTTCGTCCTTTTGCTTCAAACCTTTTATAACATTTTTTTCCGCTTGGGAATCAAACCCATCACTTTTCGATAAAAAAGCTAGAAACGTGATAGACTGAAATCAAGTTAAGTAAATTAAAATTGAATTATATTTACTAATCTATCCATTTCATTTCATTTATATAAAATATTGTCAATGTTTTAAATTTTCAGAAAAACTGTGTATTTTGCCGATGGAATACAGTTGCAAAAATAGGAATTGAAATGAAAAGTAATCTTTCAATTGAAAAAAAACGGATATGAAAATGGAATAAACATTTTTTCCTTGAAATATTGAATTATTCTAAATAAAAAAATATTTTATTTACGCCGTATAGATTTTCCATGAAATCGTATTGATTTTAAACCAACGATTTTATTTCATTTCAACCATTATATTGTGTACGTAGACTGTTCGCTGCCTTAGTTCTTGTTTACCGTATACGCCATTAAGAAAATTTTACATGAGCAATGTTTGCATGTGTACTGGACCAATGTGTCTTATGAAAAAAAGACCTTTATTTAAAAAATGTTTAAAAGAACTCTCAAATTATCGAGTTTGACAATTTTTCTTAGCTCAGATTGTGTAGAATTTGATTTTAAAGACAACTGCATGAATAAGTCATATTTGACAAGATTGGCGTATACGGTAAACAAGAACTGGGGGAGCGTGTTCAGCTTAGACTCGATACCATACGATTTTCATTGCACTTTTTTTACCTGCTGGGTATTGAAAACCTGTTATATAGAAAAAAAATTGGTTCATGAGCTCAATATTTCGATTTACGAAAACTCAATTTTGAATCTCCAATAAATTGTAATTAAAATATAAACAAAATTTTAGAGCAGCATTAAAGACGTACCTTTTCAGAAATTCTTATTTATGATCAAATGGACGCTTGAGGTGTAACACATACTAAAACAACGCTTTCCAATCATGAACAATGTTTTAATAAACTCTGCACAAATTAAAGTGCAGTTTTATCCCGGCGGGGAAAATTTCACTCGTCTATGTGACTAGGGTTCTTCGCAACTGATCACAAAATATAAACTTACCTCTTTTCATACAAATTTTACATCTAAAACACATTTGACTCTTCATCATCAGCTGTTCATTGGCGGTGTTAGATCCCTATCACATCTAATCTAACCTAAGTTGCAATTATATATTACATTTACAAAATATATTACATGCATTCCCATAAGCAGACATGTATGAGTTCGCGCTTTCACATGATGCATGTGGACCTTCCACATAAAAACCAAAATCTCAATGAACAAACACCCTGCAACGCTTGCCGACCTTGCCTGAAACAGGGATGATATCGTCATTGTGAAGCATTTTCTACAGCATGGGGGTCAGCTGCATACCGACCTATAAGTCAAGGAACATACATAACATAACATGAAAGGATGAATCTATTTTTGTTCCTTTTTACTCCTCCATACAAATTTCAAAAACATTAAAGAAAAATAACTCTAAGCTAAAAATATTTTCAATTTTTCTAAGTTTGAGCGAAGCCGGGTCTTTTCTCTAGTACATCATAAAGTGCCGAACGTCGTCATAAAATATCTAAGACGTCTCTGCGCCAGTCTGGACAGGTGAAGTGTCACCACGTAAAAGCCAATTTCAGATTGTGGTCTAATCCCAGATCTAGAATAGCTTTATACTGAAGCCATGACCCAATTCGGACAGGATTAGAAATTGAATAATTATAGGAAAATCTCAGATAAAATTGTTAATTTGATTTATTTCAACTATAAAATGTAATATTTGTCGGTGTTATGGCCGAGGGAGTAGAGGCGCATGTTTGACTAGCGTATTTGGAACAGAATATCGTTGGTTCGAATCTGCGTCTGGCCCACTTGATCATAACTTCAACCCTGGTTCAACAAATGCCATTGCATGCACACAAGCTTCTGCTTTCGCATGAAGACAACTGGCCAGGCAAAATAGGTTGGTGAATTGTATTCAGTTACACAAATCTATTTTATACTAGAAAACATTTTTTGGAGATATTCCGTTTTGTTTAAAGTTTATAGAAAAAAAAAAAATATATATATATATATATATATATATATAAGGATAATTTATTTTAATGTACACATAATTAAAGAGCGCCGTTTTTGTGTGTGTCACACCTCAAGGGCCCTCTCAAATCACGGATAAGATTTCTTGTAAAGATGTGTCTTTAGTGCTCCTTTAAAGACACCAACAGTCTTTGCCTTCCTCACATTAGGTGGCAGTCTGTTCCACTCCATTGGTCCCGCAAAGCGGAAAGCACGGTCCCCAAAATTAGTGCGTGATAAATATATACTGATGATAAACCAAAGTACAAAGGTACAAATACTAAATACAAAAATAATTAAACAAAAGTATGGAAAAGACAGCTGCCAGAAATCAACATCACAGGAAAGAATCAACTCAGAACTAACCAGTTAGAAGATCTACGCTACTAAAGTGGACCGACAGTGTCTCTGAAAGTCTCGTATGTGCCATGTTTTTTTTTTTCACTGCGCCAAATAAAGGCAATTAGAAAGTGTCTTCCGTCAGATGCGGTTAAGACCCTGGTGAGTGCGTTTGTGATGTCTCGGATTGATTATTGCTCAACGCTTTATAGTGGTCAGCCAAAGAAGCATTTCAACCGCTTTCAATCTGTGTTGAATTCAGCAGCAAGGCTTATATTCGGGATATCCAAATTCGCTCACATCACTCCGCTGTTAAAAAAACTACATTGGCTTCGTTTCCCGGAGAGGGTGGTCTACCGTGTTTGTCTGATGGTATATAAAGCCATCAATGGCTTGGCTCCACCTTATCTGACTGACATGATTTCGCCTGTTGAGATGGGTGTGAGGAGGCAGACACTCAGATCCGCGGGCGATGGTGCAATCAATTTGGTTCAGCCGCACCGTCAGATCCGTACAAATTTTGGAGACCGTGCTTTCCGTGTTGCGGGTCCGGTGGAGTGGAACAGACTGCCACCCGGAGTGAAGAACTCCGAATCTATGGGTATATTTTGCGGAGCTCTCAAGACGCACCTTTTCAAAAAGTCTTATCCGTGATCGGAGAGGGCCCTTGAGGTGTGACACACACAAAAACGGCGCTCTCTTATCATGTGTAATTTAAAACAAATAAGCCTGACATATATATATATATATATGTAGAACCTTTTTATTTTTGGAGGTAAAGGGACCGGCCTTACGCCGACCACTTACATTGTAGAGGGGTTCCCAAACCATCGAGGAGGCTAGTTCTAATTCCGAGTAAAGGTCGAGGAATCCTTGCCTGTATTTTTATTTCGTGTTTGAAATAAGTACCGAAAGGGGAAATCATGTCTGAAAACCTTCGTGGGGATCAAACCCTAACCATCCGGCGACCATAACCATATCGACCGAACAAATAAAAAGACGTCAAGTGCTTCTTATCATACCTATGTGTATGTAAAAAAATATCCCATATTTCTTTCATTCTTTCCACATTCTCAAAATTTTTCATCGCATTTCTCCACCCATTCAAGAAATAAGGCAAGCATACCTTGGGAAAAAAGGTAAAATTAAGCAACCTCTCATATAATATTTGATAAACATAAAAAATCATAGCGAGCATGTTTTTGATGCCGAAAAGGATAAACAAGACCTTAAGGGGCCGCATTAAATACACTTACATTTACGAGGACGATAACAACTTTTGCCTCTACTTCTAGCCTAACGGGTGACTTAATAGGCCTGGGTTTTGATGGCAACACACGGAAAATGCTGGAAATTTGACAGGATAATGTCCCACGCTACACGGCACATCCCTAGTGGTGAAGCTTTAGCGGCAAATTTACCGTATAATAGGGTTAGGATTTTGAAAATGTTGCGGCTGTTATTTTTTAGTTCCTAAAAAGGGATTTTGCGCAATTTTTATATCAATTCACCCTTTGATACATTTACTTATATAGTATATTTTCAACGTACTTTATATACCCGAGTCGTAAATTTATTTCTAAAGGAGGTGCTTTAACAGACGCACACACAAAGCATTAAATAAGACTGTCCCATATCGGAAAAGGCACTTAGGAAACAGTTATGAATGGAGGATTTAAAGGAAACCAGAGTCAGCTTCTCTTACTGTGGCATTCATGTACAAAAGCAAAGGAAATGCCGAATTTACCATTACGATATGCGTCAAAATACACAGTTAAAAAAAAATTGTATTTTAAGACCCTTGTATATATTTTCTTTGAATTGATTATGAATATAAATCTGTACCTGAGAACCAACTTGTCTTAACTCCAAAAACACAATTTTACAGGAAGAGCAAAATAAGAAATTTATTCTACTTATTCTCTCATAACCTTTTTAATAATCGTAATACGAAATAAATATTTATACACTACATGGAATATAATACAATACATTTATATAATCCGAAAGTTTTGCGAAAAAAATATTATTTTAGACATTAGTGGACTTAAGTCTTTCTGGCTCTGAGAAATTTTCTTTCGACTAATGTCTGTATGGAGTTAAGTTATCTTGGTTCTAATTCTCACCCAAGGTTTTTGTATAAAAAAAACAATCAATAACATTTAAAACATAACTTTATTTATACACAAGTACCTACATCTTTAATTATATTTAATGCCGTATTAAGAATCATTCTTATTATCTTCTTTAAAAGGAAATGGTCGGAAATAATCTTTGCACTCTTCTGGAACCCATTGCAACATAGTTTTTTTTTTTTTTTTTTAAAAGCCTGTGCGGTAGACTCCCTAGATTCAAGAGACTCTAGGGGTCTATGACACTTGTTATAGTGCCGCAGAAGTTTTGGTGATGTGGCCGTTAGCTGTGCAGTGCTGTGGTGTAAAATATCTTTGTATTTTTTTTTTGCTGATGGGATTTATATGGATGCTGGTGTTCCATCTTCCCATTTTTTCCAGTTAACAAATGACCCACTGTTTTCAAAGAGGGAAGAAAATGAACAAAAGGAACTTAAAGTCATAGGATAAACACTAAATGATTGGCCACAGCTTCGTACAAAGTTCACCAATCGTTACATGTGAAAATATACATTGTTTTTTAAACATTTCTTTCGCCTCTCTATGATACTGTGGAAGGCATCCACCTCCATATGACTATGGCCACGTAACAAAAATTTGTGGTTGATCGTCTCCAGTGATGGATATATGTTCATCAAGATGAAGGGCATCATCACCATCATTATGGACAATTTTCTGCCCAAACCATTATGGACTTAATATAAACTGTTACGCATGTAAGTTCCGCTTTCCTTTTCTGGTCTTGACTGCTGTTGCTAGTCCTGACTGCTGTTGGTCTTCACAATCACTATCTGTGCTTGAATAGAGAACTAGCAAATTGGAGGTGTTCATAATATTATTTTCTTGACCAATATCACATAATGATTGATATACTTCTAGATCTTGAACACTCTGGAATATACTCAGAGCTCGAGTCTTCGAAGTCGGACTCAGAGATGTAGGTACATTGCATCTGCAACAAATTACTCGTAATGTGTTTTTATTAGAAGAAGCTTAGTGTGAAAAATATTCAAAATTGTCTGAACATTGATTCCTACCATTCGTATTGATCAACGGAACCTCACATCTTTTAGTTTTATTTACACAATTATTATCATGAGCAATCGACGTAGGATCAGGTGTATTTGAACCCGAGGATGGAAGAGCATTTAAAGTGTTGTAATTAATACCAACATGTAGTCTGGCTAGAATTTAAAAGTTCAATTATATTTTTCATTATTTATTCAGTTTTGGTCATCCTGAATACCGAAATAGGTATTTCAAAGAATCTTTGGAATAATAATGTAAGCTTACCCTCTTGTTCACTTTGATTTCGATGCAATGCCAAATTCACTTTTTTTTTGTTCTTTCCGAATAATTCTTAGTAGAAAACATCTTCTAAGAAGTTAATTTTTATATTAAAATGCAATTTTGTATTTTTCACGTCAAACAACAGCTAAAAAGGCACAAAACGACACGAACTACACGCGGGCAACAACCTCAAAGTCACACACAAAACATCTTAACAGCTAAGTAGCATAAAATATTTAGGGCCAAAACGTCTTAAGGTATTTTAAGTTGTTTTGGCTCTAAACCAAACAGGATTTAGGACGTTATGGATTTTGGTTTTCTGCTAAACTGCAATGGATTGAGATCTATGTCTTTGCGGCCTGGATAGAATATGCGGCATATGTTTCGAATTTGTACTTAACTCATTTTCCCCAAAAATGGAGTTAAGACATGTTGGCTCTCAGGTACAGAAATATTTAAAAATATAAATGGTAAAAAATTGTTTTAATTCACTTTATTCTTTTTTTTTTTTTTGCTCGAAAATTTTCGCCTAATGAGGCATCTTCAAGAGCAGAATGGTTACATTTTTTTTCCAAAACAAAAGCAAAATTCATAGATAAATTTTTTTTAAACACAAATGTAAGATTCAAAAATACATTATTGTTAGGTATAATGAAATTAAAAATTTTAATACAATAAAAATAAAATGTGTTAGTTAAATAAAAATAATAATAACAAAATAAAAAACAAGTTATTGCAATATTGGTGAAACATAGGGAATCTGCACATTCACTAAGTCTTTATTTTTATTTTTGTAGATTTCCAACGCTTCCAGAGCCATCAGTCTGCTCACTTCACACTCAGAGTGCATTACCTCTACATTGGTAATATCGAAAGTATGGTCTTTATCAATGCAATGGTCTGCCATCTCAGAGTATGCATATAAGCCTCTGAGTGCTCTGGAATGTTCTTTAAATCTTGTGCGCACTGATAAAGTGAATTAAAACAATGTTGTACCATTTATATTTTTAAATATTTATAAAAATGGACTTTCACTGTCTTAACAGATCAACACTAAAAAATATTGATTTTGAATAGTTTAGTCAGAAGAAAATGTTTTAGTGATGCCAATGAGGTCAGATTATTTTTTAATATGGAATTATTTTCTCGGCTAGCAAACGTCAATCTTGTACGAGGCTACCTTCCTTAGTTACCAAAAGCCAAATATTGTTATGTGTTTTCCCTAGCAACCCAGAAGGGTGAAGATACAAAATTGTATATGTCAATTCACGTGCCGACATGAACTAATAAACAAAGTGATTCATTGCGTTGTCATTATTTGAAAAAAGAAATGTTTACTTAAATCTATTATCTATAATATTATTTGCAAAGACGTATAAGGCGTGTAAATATGTTTACAGGTGAGGTTGCCAGTCTAACACCAATTACTCCGTTTTTACCCATTTTGCCTGGCTAGTTGTCTTCACGCAAAAGCAGAAGTTTGTATGCATGCGATGGCTTCTGTTGAACCAGGATCGAAGTTATGGTCAATTGGGTCAGGCATTATTCGAACCAGCGTAATTCTGTTCCAAATGTCATAGTCAAGAACAGCGACTGAGCCGCCTGGTTTTAACAGCGACGGATGGAAGATTTTTTTCTCAAGTTTTTTTAACTAGAATCTAGAAAATAGGTCCCTGTTTGAAGTTGATCGATGGGGCTCTTAGTCAGTTTAAATTCGTCATTTCTCTTATGCCATGTAAATCAAGCCCCGCGTCTAATGGATGTATCGCGCATTTAATTCCTGTGCGCTACACTTAATACCGGCTTATGATACATGACGCTCACATGTATTTAACTTCAGACTCTTTACGCTACGTGTGCGACCGTCTTAAAGCGGGCTACATCAAAGGAGGACGTCTTAAATATGCCATACGAATAAAAACAAGCTAAAAGTAATCCATTTATTTTAGCGTGTAACTGCGATTGTTGCTCTTTTCTACTTGGTGTGGCCAACTCGTTATGGATTGAATCGAGACGCTTATAATGAAAGGCTCAATCTAGGAAAATGAGATAAATAAGTACTACCTATAAATGAGTATAATCTAGTATCTAAGTTGCAAAGATATAAATATTTACATTTAAAATTCATATTAAATGCTTGCCCATAAGTAGACACGTATAAGTTTGCATTAACACATGCCGAATGTAGACTTACAACATAAAAGCCCAATCTCAAATGAACATAAGCCCTGTAACTCTTGCCGACCTTCCCTGAAACAGGGGTGACATTGGCAAAGTAAATAATTTATTTACAGCATGAGTGGTCAGCCTCATACCAACCTATAAGTCAAGGAAGAACTACATAAATGAAAAGGAGATATTGCTCTCATCTTCTTCTTTCTCTTCCTCAGCCTTTCTCAGTTCAGTGTTGGACGTAGGTCTTCTGCAATCTTCTCCACTTTTGTCTATCGGCTGCTGCGTTCAGCCATCCTCTGCCTGCAGTTCCCTTGATGATGTCCAGCCACCTATCTTTTGGTCTCCCTACTCCCCGTTGGGACATTCTGGGCCGCGAAAGGACACCCCTTTATTTCTCATAATATCCAATAATTTTCGTTCATTCCCGTAAAAAATACCTAGATTTGCGGTTTTGATTCCATACAATTCAACAGATGGAATTATCCCTAGGCGGTACATTTTCTTTTTACTTTTTATTGTTACAAGTTTTTCATCACGCTACCTACCTACTTAGCTTATGGTTGAGAGATGTTTTTTTCATATACTGATGGAATTTCTTCGATTTATGTTATAAGCAAAATACAAAACTTTTAACTGATTTTCAAACAAATGGCTGGATTTCAAGTCAATGACTGAGAAACTTACCGTCTGGATTGCATTTTTTTTTTTACTTTACACGAGTTTCTAAAATAACTGATATACTAATACACTGTTAACATGAAAAACAGATGTGAAAGAAAGAATTTGAATTGAATACTAAATTATTTAAAAATCGAGGTTCTTAACCTCAAATACTCTTATTTGTATTGAGTAGGTAGGTACATTTTTTTGTTATTTTAATTTTTTGATTTAATTTTTTTCATGCAATTTTTATGTCAAACATTGAAAACTTAATTTTTAAATCGGAATGCTTTAGTAGATGTGATTTTTTTCTCTCTTTTAATATAACTACATCTTTCTCGGTACCTAATACACAAAACCTGAGCATCTTAATAAACTAGCGACATAACAACTAGAGCAAGATGAGCTTTGTTTTTAAAACAAAACACAAATACTTACAAGGACATGGGTATAAAGACTTTATTGACCATCCATAATTCCTTTCCAGTCTTAACGTAAAAAAAGAAGAATATTTTGAAATTTATTGAAATTATTTACGAGCAGCATCTTCATTTTTGCTAATGTAACACTGGGAAGCGCGACAGGAGTTGTAACGTTTATGTTCATGTGAGGCTGTTTTTATTATGTAAGTACACCTGCAGCATGTGTAAGTGCAGACTTAATATATGTCTGCCTGTTGGTGGGTATTGAAAACCAGCCTTAATTTTCTACATATATTTGTAGCTTAGATTTTAGATACAAATAAATTTCCAGATGCTTTACGAGTATACTGACATTTTTGTGCCCTTTGGCAGCAATCGAAACCAAAACCTTCTTATTACTAGATTGAAGCAAAATCCCTTGACTAATAGGTGGATATGAGATTGACCACCCAAATGTAAAAAATGGTTCACTTTTCCAATTTCAACTCTGCTTCCGGGAGGGTCGGCTAGAATAGCATGGCTTATGTTCATCCGAGATGGGTTTTTATTTTGTAAGTTCACATGTGTAAGCGCAAACTTAAACGCGTCTGCTTATGGAAATGCATCTAATATGAATCTTAAATGAAATATATATTTGCAACTTAGATTATATAAGCGTCAAGTAAAAAACAACGATCAGAACCTGAACTACGTAAAAAATGATTGTAGAATTCGAGATTTTTTTGAAAAAAAAAAACGGCGTATTCAGGGGTTTCCTTGCATCGCCGCTCTCAGCTCACCTGATTTCTGTTCACTCCCGGGTCGGGGCTTCCCTGGAACTTTGGCATTATTTATTCCGCCCCGAAGCCGCGACTCTGGGGGGCTGGCCGGTCCAAGGCGGGGCTGCGCCGCAGAAAAATTCCAATAATACTGCGTTAGGGTCAGCGTAATATCCTCCCCGTGATGTAGTGCCGGGACTTACGCCGTATATAACGTCAGACCAGCAGGGGTGGACCACAATAATCCCGGACGAGAATCTGATCCGGGATTCCAAATCCGGCAACAAGAATTTTATAGTAAGTCTCAAATCATTTCATACCACAGCGTCATACCACATTTTAAGTGATGAAACAAATGATTTCATAAGCAAGCATCTATCTCTCAAAACTCTCTTAACAAATCCCAAAATCAAAGTTTGAATTCATGAAGTAAAAATTCAGTTGATGCTTTATATAACCATGCCTCTATTTTAAAAAAATAATTAAATTAGGCTGATTTATTTAGTGAGCGCTGTTTTTGTGTGTATCACACCTCAAGAGCCCTCTGCGAGCTTGGTCGTCGCTGTAGAAAGCGCCAATTCTCAAGCAAGACCCAGTTGTTGTAAGGCTGGATGGACCTTTTGATGTCCGGTCTTTGGTAAAGGTTTATGAATTTTTCAACCCAGCGAAGAGCAAATTTAAAAATATAAATGGTATATTTTTTGTGCTCCGCCGGGATTCGAACCCACGACCTTCCAGTTACGAGTCCGTAGTGTTACCACCTGGACTACGGACCGGTCTATCTCAAGAAAAACGTTTTTTCTAAGCTTTCTTAAACAACCCATGATTTTCTTTTTGTATGTTTATAAGAATTGCGCTAAAATAAAACAATAAATGACAAAATAGTGAAAGTGTGAAAATAGTGAATTTGAACCTTTACTGCAAAAATGTTCAGTAATAGGCAACAAGAAAGCATGACGTTCCTAAGATGTATTTTTCAAATTAACATATTATTTGGACCTAGAAGATCTTTTATGCATTGGACTGATCAAGTGAAAACAGAAAAAGGCGCACACAGATTGTAAAACAGCAGACAGAATGAACTGGAAAATGATGATTACAACTTTGAAGGGAGATACAACCTGAAGTTTATTTATTTGTTTGATACTATCACGTCTTAATTTATGAAATATTTCAGCGGAAACTTTGTAAAACTCCATGTTTTTTTTATGAAAAATAAACCACTGTTTAATTGTACTTATCTTTTTATTGGTTGAAAAAAGAAAAAGTGAGTTTGACTCTCTTCGGCCTTTTGGCCATTTTGTCGCTCTATAAAACAAAATGAAGTATAGAAGTACAAGAACATTTTTCATTTCATTTCATTTCATTTCATTTTAAAAAATATTTTATTAGCTATTCTTGGTAAATTTCGCAAACAATTTTTTATCACTCAATAGAAAGATATTTTACGAAAGCTGACAAAAAAAATAAAAATATTCATATTGCAGATACTTTTTGCTTTCTTTTTAAAACATTAGCATAGAAGTAATCCTATGTGTCATATCTGAAGACGTAATGTTCAAATTTAGATTTAAATAAAATTCAATTCGATTTATTTTGTACACAACCAGTTTCAGGAGATGCATCACCTTCCATTTTCAGACTTAAATTGAATATAGCGCGTCACAAAAATACATTATTGTCGTTACTTATATATGTGTGGGCATGATCATATCGCAGGTTAAAAGGCAGTAGAGCATAAGCGACATGTTGGTCAAAAATGAGTTATGAATGCTATCGTACTTGAAATTCTCCGCTCTTTCTAATGCGCTAAATCCCATAGCTCTACGATGATTTTGTGTTGTTTATGCCGAAGCAAACAACTGCGTTTTTGAAGTAAAGCTTTACCGACAAGATTTTCGTCCTATAGGCGTGTGTGACATAAAAAATCGTAAAACCACATTAATAGGAATGCCAATAAATATTATTATTTTATTTTATTTTAGAGCTGTTTTGATTTTAACGATATGATAAAAAAAACAAAAAATCATGCCATTTTTCTGCAATCTCAGTTTATGTCGCTTATGCCCTACTGTCTTTTAACCGTCGATATCTTTTTTTGACCGGTCCGTAGTCAACGAGTTAACATTTCAGACTCGCGAAGATAGTTGGTTCTATTCCTAGCAGAGCTTAAAAAGTATTTAAAACTAAATGCAATATGCAGTGCTTCATCATTGAATAAAGCAAGTATCGGTTGAAAAACAAACGGTATTTGTAATACCGGTTTTTTGTCCTTGCTTCAATCTGGAGGCCCGGTATTTGGTGTGAGAGAGGTGTTTGGGGTGGCAGGCGGTATTCAGGAGGCAGGTGGGGGCGGAAACCTCGGGAGATATCGAAAACATATTCGGAACTCTCCGGTATTTGATTATTTATTAGCCCGGTATTTATTATGTTTATGCATCCAAGGTAAAACTTGTACATCACTTTTGTAGCCGACCAAAGTATCGCAATAAAGTTGTGGTGAAATATTTTTTGTCCTAAATATCCTTCTTTACAACATTTTATGTGGTCTATTGATTTCTTCTTGATGATTTTCGTTGAAATTTGGAAAAAAAATGTACACAAATCATAAAATTATTTGTAAACTTGTCCATCATTACTTAAGTTTGTATCTCGCCTAAAAGAAGCAATTATGTTTCTCCAGTTTTTCCAGTCTGCTCTTTTACAACCGATGTGTGCCTTTTTCTGTCTTCACTTGATCAGTCCACCACATAGGGAATCTTCTATGTCCAAATATGTATATGTTGTGGTGCATCAGTACAGAAGATGAAAGAAAACCAGATATCTGAAATCAGATAAAAAGAAGATAATCCGAAAATTGTGCGTGCCCACCCCTAGTAGTGGGCCCGCGAGAACGAGCGGGAGTATAAAACGCGTACGCCGCGCTCCAAACAGCCAGACACACTGAGACCACGGAACGAGCAACATCTTACCGCGCTCCCGCCAAAATTGCAAGCCGTCTCGCGTTCCCGCCGATTTCCAAGCAGAGACGCAAAACAACTTTGCACCGTCGCCTGGACGTCTCCGCAGACCACTACATCATCACCAGAGAAACTTCGAGACCACCGAGCGGACATCTACATCTCCCGCCAAAATCTCAAGACATCTCTCGCGTTCCCGCCAATTTCCAAGCAGAGACGACATCTTACCTCGTGCCTTCGCCTGGACATCTCCAGCTTCATCATACCTTCACCTGGACATCTCCAGCTTCGCCACATCTTCACCTAGAAGATTCTCAGGACCTCGCCCGGAACAGACTTGAGGCAACCGTCTCCTACAGCACACTGCTCACATCACAACACAAAAGGTCCTTCTTAGGGCCACTTTTAATTTTCCTCAAAAGTTTACAGTTTTTTCTCCTGCTCACAACAAAAGGTCCTTGTTAGGGCCAATCCGAATTTCCTCAAAAGTTTCAAGTTACTTCCTATTTGCCAACTTCCATATTTCCTTTCCTTCCCCCACTTCAAGCATCAAGCATCCTGTTCGCCTATCAAGCACGTCGGCACACCACACACACTCAACCTCCAAAGTGGTGACGCCCGACGTGATTTAAAACAAAAAATTTGGTGACCCGTAATAATCAAGTACAGTAACATTTTTAAACATTTAATCAAAGTGCAAGAACAATGGAAGCCGCCAAAGTGAGCATCAAGATGCCGCCATTCTGGCGTAAGAACGTCGGTCTGTGGATCGCGCAAGCTGAGACCCAATTTCAACATGCTGGAGTTACCGTGGACAGCACAAAATACTTCATACTCGTCGGTGGCTTGGATCAAGAAGCACTTGAATGTGTCGCCGATGTTATCATGTCGCCTCCGGCGGAGAAGATGTACGACACGCTGAAGGACGCTCTCATCGACCGGTTCAAGGAATCTGAGGAAAAATCCCTAGCAAAGCTGTTACATGGACTCTCCTTGGGAGACAAGAAACCTTCAATGCTGCTCCTCCAAATGAAGCAGCTTGCAGGATACAAACTTCAAGACAGCCCAATTCTTCGCAGCCTGTGGTTCCAGCACCTGCCGCAACAAGCCCAGACGATTTTATCTGTGTCGCCTGACCAGCCACTGGACCAACAAGCCGCAATAGCTGACCGCATTATAGAAGTCTGTCAGGGACCTTCTATCTACAGTATGACGCAGTTACCTGCACCAGCTTCAAGCCAAGACTCTCTACGCCCACTTGTTACACAGCTCATCATGCAAGTAGGGGAGCTAACGAGGAAAATAGAACAGCTGGAAACAAAACTGCAGAGACAAGGCAGAAGTCACAGTCGCGGACGCTCCGGGAACCGTTTCTCATCAAGCTCATCAAGAACAGCTGACGGTCTTTGCTTCTACCATAGTAATTTCGGAAACAACGCCAGAAAATGTCAACAGCCATGCAAAATGGCGGAAAACTTCAAAGGCGCTCAGTAATAGCAGCTTGCTCGACGCCGATGCCAACACAAAGCTGCAGATTACATGTGTGGGACTCGCTGTCATCTCAAAAGTTTCTGATCGACACGGGCTCAGACATTTCCGCCATACCACCCCGCCGCTTCTCCAACAATGCAACCAACACCCAACAGACAGCATTTCCGGAAATCTACGCAGCAAATGGCACCAGGATTCGTACTTATGGTACACAAGACATCAAGATCAGTCTCGGACTTCGCCGTGAGTTTGAGTGGACTTTTATCATCGCGGATGTCGGACAACCCATTATTGGAGCTGATCTTCTCCACCAGCACAACATATTAGTGGACCTACGTAGACAATGTCTTATCGATGGCACAACTCAGCTAATCTCAAGAGGACACAGAGCACCAGGACCATCGGCCAAGCTATCGATGATAAACAATCTTGACCCATACCACAAGATCATCTCCATGTATCCCACATTGATTCACTGTCAAGCAAAGGAAGCACCACAAGCAACGAAACACACAGTGACACACATCATCGAAACCAAGGGACAACCTGTCACAGCCAAAGCACGAAGATTAGCACCTGGACATCTGGAAGCCGCCCAACAAGAATTTGCCAAGATGATGAAACTAGGGATATGCCGCCCATCCAAAAGCAATTGGTCCAGCCCGCTGCATATGGTGAAAAAACCCAATGGAGGTTGGAGACCATGTGGAGACTACCGCGCCTTAAACGCCAAGACCACTCCGGACTGCTATCCCATACCGCACATCCACGACTTCGCACACCGCCTGCATGATGCGAAGATATTCAGTACATTGGACCTAGAACGAGCGTACCATCAAATCCCGGTCAACCCTGAAGATGTGAACAAAACTGCCATCATTACACCATTCGGATTGTTCGAGTTTACAGCCATGCAATTTGGTCTCTGTAACGCAGCTCAAACATTCCAGAGATTCATTCACGAAGTTACCAGAGACCTGGGATTCTGTTTCACCTATCTGGATGACATTTTGATTGCGTCCAAGAACGAAGAACAACACACCGAACATTTGAAGACAATTTTCAAAAGGCTGTGCGAGTATGGACTGGTTATCAACCCCGAAAAGTGCAACTTCGGAAAACGAGAAGTTAGCTTTCTGGGATACAAGGTTACCGCAGCTGGAACTTCGCCACTGCCTGAAAAGGTGCAGCAGATCCTCGAGTTCCCCATACCACAAGAAGTGAGAGCACTCCGAAGATTCCTTGGCATGGTCAATTTCTATCGAAGATTTTTACCACACGCAATTAATGCGCAACGTGTTCTATTTGAAGCTACATCAAACTACAAGAAAAATGACAAGAGACCCATCACATGGACGAGCGAGTTGGAAAACGCCTTTGAAAAGTGCAAGGCCGACTTGGCCCAAGCCACTATGCTAGCACACCCCAAACCTGACGCGGAGCTATCACTTGTGGTAGACGCATCAGAGTTCGCCATGGGGGCAGCCCTGCAGCAACTTCAAGAAGGATCATGGCAGCCACTTGCATTTTTTTCAAGAAAATTCAGCGACGCACAGAGAAGATACAGCACGTACGACCGAGAACTGTCAGCTATATACGAAGCCACCAAGTATTTTCGGCAGTTAATAGAAGGACGCATTTTTCACATCCTCACCGATCATAAACCATTGACATTTGCGTTCAGAAACAAGAGGAACTGCTCTACACCGAGACAAGAACGGCAACTGGACTACATCTCACAGTTCACGACAGATGTGAGGTATATACCTGGACCGGACAATGTAGTAGCAGACGCCTTGTCAAGAGTAGAGGCCATAACAATACCTTCAACAATCAACTATGGAGACATCGCTAAAGCGCAATCAACCGACCAAGAGCTAGAAAAACTCAAGAAGGAATCATCTCTGAAATTGCAACTCCAAGAAATACCTGGTACAGCCCTTGCTCTCTGGACAGACACCTCAACGGGAACGTCGAGACCTTTTATACCCAAGGACATGAGACACGAGATAATCAGGATGTACCATGAAAATGCACACACCGGTACAAAAGCAACGTACAGGACTCTGAAAACGAGATTTGTATGGCCTGGACTACAACGTGATGTCACACAATACGTACGCACGTGCATCACGTGCCAGAAAACCAAGATCACACGGCACACAACAAGCCCGATACAAAGTCTCCCCACACCGGACTCAAGGTTCAGCTATATCCACATAGACCTTGTAGGACCACTGCCGTCATCACAGGAACACACATACATCCTAACAATGATTGACAGATTCACCAGATGGCCTGAAGCGGTCCCACTGAAGGACATTACCGCTGAGACAGTCGCAAAAGCATTGTTGACAAATTGGATCGCCAGATTTGGCGTACCGTCCCACATTGTAACTGACCAAGGACGCCAATTCGAGTCGCAGCTTTTCAGAGACGTCACACGCCTCATTGGAGCCAAACATATACACACCACCGCATATCATCCGCAGTCAAATGGATTGATCGAGAGATGGCACCGCACCTTAAAAGCCGCCATACGCTCCCAAACAACGTCAAGATGGACTGAAGTCCTGCCAATGATCCTCTTAGGACTGCGGAACGCAATCCGGGAAGACATTGCGTACTCACCAGCTCAACTCACCTACGGCACAACACTACGCATGCCAGGTGACTTCTTTGAGAACTCCACACCAACAGAACCTGATACCTTTGCAAATAAACTACAGCTAACCCTACAAAATATCAGACCGGTACCCACCTCAAACCACAAGAAGGAGCGACCATTCGTGCACAAACACCTACAAGAGTGCACACATGTATTTGTGCGTGTTGACTCACACAAAACACCTCTACAAGCGCCATATGAAGGACCTTTCAAAATCGTTCAGAAAAACGATAAATACTTCATGGTTGACTTCAGTGGGAAAACCAAAACAATCTCAATAGATCGTCTGAAGCCAGCATACATGCCAGATGAAACATACACATCACATGGACCAGAACATTCACAACGGCCCGAAGCAGATGTACCAAACACAGCAACACCAAGGCCACTCAGCCCAGGACCTTCAAATCAACCCGAAGCAGAAAACACCAAAACAAGGTCAGGAAGACGAGTGACCATCCCCAAAAGATACTTGTAAAAGTATTTCCTCACCCCGCTGCAGCCGACTCCCCAATTTCACCCAGCGCAACGAGGCACTGGAGGATTGGACGTCGCTCACCATAGCTGCACAGCGTAGCAACAAACAACAATCCCGCTGCCCAAGCAGCAAACGCCGAACTACGGCACAGCAATCAATGCTACAACAAACAGCAACCGCTGAGCAACAAATAACCAACCCCGCTACAACAAGTAGTACAATTCCTCACCACAGGACAACAGCCTAGAAAAACCAGAGGAACTCCATAAATCTGGAGACAACCTGACGACGCCTCAAGATCCTCCTCAGGACCGCTGCAGCTGACTTCACAATCCTGCCTCCGCATCCGCCTAGGAGGATCGTAAGCACACACAGCTAACAGCGCACACACCAGATACAACGTAGAAGCTCTTACCCTGCTACGACGAGTAGTACCTTCATCTTCTGCACAAAAACATCGCATCAATAACGCTCACTTCAAGACGTCATTGACACTGGAGGGGGCCTCTGTGGTGCATCAGTACAGAAGATGAAAGAAAACCAGATATCTGAAATCAGATAAAAAGAAGATAATCCGAAAATTGTGCGTGCCCACCCCTAGTAGTGGGCCCGCGAGAACGAGCGGGAGTATAAAACGCGTACGCCGCGCTCCAAACAGCCAGACACACTGAGACCACGGAACGAGCAACATCTTACCGCGCTCCCGCCAAAATTGCAAGCCGTCTCGCGTTCCCGCCGATTTCCAAGCAGAGACGCAAAACAACTTTGCACCGTCGCCTGGACGTCTCCGCAGACCACTACATCATCACCAGAGAAACTTCGAGACCACCGAGCGGACATCTACATCTCCCGCCAAAATCTCAAGACATCTCTCGCGTTCCCGCCAATTTCCAAGCAGAGACGACATCTTACCTCGTGCCTTCGCCTGGACATCTCCAGCTTCATCATACCTTCACCTGGACATCTCCAGCTTCGCCACATCTTCACCTAGAAGATTCTCAGGACCTCGCCCGGAACAGACTTGAGGCAACCGTCTCCTACAGCACACTGCTCACATCACAACACAAAAGGTCCTTCTTAGGGCCACTTTTAATTTTCCTCAAAAGTTTACAGTTTTTTCTCCTGCTCACAACAAAAGGTCCTTGTTAGGGCCAATCCGAATTTCCTCAAAAGTTTCAAGTTACTTCCTATTTGCCAACTTCCATATTTCCTTTCCTTCCCCCACTTCAAGCATCAAGCATCCTGCTCGCCTCACAAGCAAGGCGGATTAAGGAGGACTTCCGCCTGGACGCAGCTTGAAGACCGGAAGATTGCAACCAATACAACATTTTGAATTACCTTTGATTGAACAGTACTGACTGCATTAAAAATATACACTTTCAAAAACGGGCTTTCAATTCTCACCACACACACTCAACCTCCAAAATGTATTTGAAGAAGAAGTCTTAGGAACGTCGTGTTTTCCCATTTTCGTTGGTGGCATCAGTCTGATCGATAGCTCAATTGGTAGATGCATTCCATGCCGTGAGCTCGGGTTCTGCCTTCCCAAGAAATGAGAACCAGCTCCCTCGGAAGCTGGGAACCCCCCACTTCAACTGAAGTGGTTAGCGTTAGACCACCCCTCTTTTCTGTAAAAATGAATAGGTTCCACTCGCCACATGCGAAACCTTTTGGGGAAAACGCGGCAAGAAGTTACACTATGTGTAGCGTAGTTGCGTTTTTTATACTTCTGCAGTAATCTGTTCTTTCCTGTCTGCTCTTTTACAACAAATGTGTGCCGTTTACCGACACTTGATCAGTTCACTGCATAAAAGGATCTGTTTGAAGTATAAGTCTTAGGAACGACGTGTTTTCTTATTTCGTTGGTAGCTTACATATCAAAGAGCATTTTTGCAGTAAAGGTTCAGATTTGCGATAAATATTTCGTCATTTATTGTTTGTTTTAGCGCAATTCTTATAAATATACACAAAGGAAAACCATGGATTTTTTTACGGAATCTTAGGGAAAACCTTTTTTTTGGGATAGAGGCATGATTATATGAAGCATCAGTTAATTTTTACTTCATGAATTAAGACTTTGATGTTGTGATTTTTTAGAGAGTTTCGAGAGATAGATACTTGCTTTTGAAATCGTTAGTTTCGTAACTTAAAATGTGGTATGACCCTGAGCACACATACCCAAGTTAATTTTTTTTTTTTTTTACATATGTCATAAAAATGGGATAGCTTCTGTTTGTTAAAAGCATGAGCTTTATTTTGTTGGTCCATGAGACTTTCTCCTTGACTTATAGTTTGGTATGAGGCTGCTCACCCATACTGTAAACAGGTGGTTCACTTTGCCAACGTCACTCCTGTTTCAGGGAAGGTCAGCAAGAGTTGCAGGGCTTATGCTCATTTGAGATTGGATTTTTATGTTGATGGCACGTGTAAGTGCGAACTAATACGTACCGCTAATGAGAATGGCGGTTAAAGCTGAGGTTTTTAATTTTTTTTTTACTGTTTAATTGTTTAGAGTTTATTTGTTTTATATATTTGAATGTATTAATTGCTTGTATTCCTTGACTGATAGGTTGGTATGCGGCTGACCACCCATACTGTAAAAAATGGTTCACTTTGCCAATGTCACCCCTTCTTCAGGGAAGGTCGGCAAGAGTTGCAGGGCATATGTTCATTTGAGATTGTTTTTTTTTATATTATAGGTCCACATGCGGCATGTGTAAGCGCAAAATTATGCATGTCTGCTTGTGGGAATGCATTTAATACGAATCTCAAATGATACATATCTTTGCAGCTTAGATTTAGATTTAGAATGCATTTTATATGAATCTCAAATGTAATATATCTTTGCATCTTAGATTATTGGTTATAGATGAGCAGCACATTGTGTAAACCCGAGTTACATTAAATGTGAATCTGAAATGTGTTTTCATTTTTGCAATTTAAATAACAAATAGATACACACCTACACATTCATCAATATATTTTCAATTCTGATGCCTGTTTATAGACTTCCTGGTTTCCTTACACCCTCACACTGTTTCAGCATGTTTTCGTCACCAAAACTTTTTCCATTCACATCGGCATTTAATTTACTTTTTTATAGATTGGAAAAAAAACACACACACATTTTATGTTCCACTTTGACAACTTGTAAGAGCAGGAAATAAGAAATGTTTTTACTGCTCCTGAAACGAAGAACTTTCACGAAAAGCGATTAGTTTTATCACTGAAACTTCAAATATTTTACGCTTCAATATTATTATTTAATCTGAAAACTTCAATCAATAATCTGTTTTTCATATTATTTTAGAAAAAAACATAAGATTTTATAAAAAAGTCAAATTAAATAAACATCTATAATCTACCTAAAACATTGAGTAAAAAAAACATTAATGTACTGCTTAAGTTTAGGTAATTTATGTACCTAACCGACTTTTTTGTACAGATTTGTTTTTAATGTTCTGCTCGATTTGTAAAGTAAAATGGTACATATTTTTTGTATTCCTTAACTTATAGGTTAGCATAAGACTAATCACCCATACTGTTAAAAATGCTCACTTTGCGAATGCCATCCATGTTTCAGGAAAGGTCAGAAAAGGCCGTTCACTTAATGTTTGTATTTTAATTCGTAGTTGCACATGCAGCATTTGTAAGCGCGAACTTATACGTGTCTGCATGTGGGCATGCATTTAATATGAATTTTTAATTTGAATCGATCTTTGTTACTTAGATTATAGATTATTATATTATAGATCGATTGATGACGTATTAATTCTGAAACTTGCCACTTGAAAAAAAAAAATTATAGATGTTTTGCGATGAATATTTATTATTATAATATTTTTATGACCGGTTTCTAACAGTTAAATATCCTTACTTACTTAATTATATTTTTCAAAACTGGTCGTACGCACAAAAAAAATAATTCCATCCTTACATAATTTTCATATTGATTTTATTGTTTTTAAAGTAGGTACATAGAATCACAATAGTTATAAATGGTATGTTATCACAGATACATTAAATGTGGGTCTTTTACGAACTATTAAATTTACTAAAAATGTCACAATTCTTGACCATTTTTTCACCTTAAAAGCATCATTCTTTGTGAACAATCTCTGATAAAATTGTGGTAATGATGCCCCGAGATAATAACATTTTTGGATTCATTTTATCTTTTCTTGTGAAACCAAAAATAGCGCTTTTTTTCATGTGTACAATAAGGGCAAAAGAATATAATTTTTTTTTGGATTTAAATTCAAATTCATCAATACATTCTGAAAAGGCATATCGATCCAATTTTTTTTATACACTATTTTGTACAAACAATGTTTTTATTATACCTACAAACAATTTGTTATGTACTTAATTTAAGCTCGCATGTCTGCCAACCATAAGAAGTTTCATTCCGAAACGTGAACAAGTAGCGAAATCGGTTCTCAAACTCGCTGAAAAAAAAACACGTTGAAAAAAAACTGTCGCTGCCGATATCGGTCTCCTTTTTCAATCAAATCTTCAAACAGTGGTGGGTGGGGAAATCACTTTGAAATCAAGTTGAGTAAATAACCAGAATTTATATTAGTTTACTCAACGATGTGTTTTTTTTTCGAATCTTGTTTTTTACGTGTCGCGACGTTTTTACAAGCTGATAATAATACCTACCTATTTTTCATTCGGTAGTGCTTTGAAAAAAAGCTGTTTTCAGCCTTTGAAATATAAATGATTACGTTTGAGCTTTTGAATAAAATTTTGTGTTTAGTCAGCTAAAAAGTGTTAAATGTAAGGTACAACACTTTATATGTAGAAATATTTACTATGAAAAAAATGCAGACGGCTTACTTGCTTTGCATTTCGAAATCTAAAAAATACATATTTAAAACACAAATAGTACTCGTAGTGCACTTACTTACGCGTTGCTCTCGAACGAGTCGCATCTTTTCATTCACAGGTAAGAAAACCAACCACTTTACTAGAAATGGGAGTTTTCCTGATCTTTGATCTCAGTCATAATTTGTTTAAAATCAGCTTGCTGGTATTTTGATTTCGGATTTAAATTTTTTATTTTTTTTGAAGACCTTGCTAGGATTAACCCCTAGCTCTCTGACATGAAACGCAAGCATTCTTACTACTAAGAAATATACTTTATTGATGAAAAAAGGTTTTTTAGAGATTGTTTTTTTTTCATCAAAGATATTTCTGAAAAACAAAAAAGAAACAAATTGCTCATTATGATTAACTCGCATTGAACACAATTCAATCACGTTGTAGACGGTAAAACAAAAATACCCAGAATTAATTTTCTTCTTTCTTCTGTGCCATTTTCCAATTTATACGTGTGGATTAATTTATTTCATGTGACGTCACGACGAATACTTCAAATTCAAACCGTGCCTCACCCGAGACGAACAAATTAGAGCCGACACTGTGATCATGGAACAGTGTAATTTGTCTGTGCCGCCAAGCTAACACACTAAATACGTCTAACTATTGCAAGTCGCGAATAGAAAGAGAATACCAAAGTTGGTTCAATGACTATGTGAATTTTTAAGGCCATGGATGGTATATTTGGCAACGTTGCTTGTAAAAAATCAAATATAAACAAAGCACATCCGTCTACAAGCCGGTCATTAGCTCAGTTTGAAGAATGTTTGCATTCCTTGCCGAGAGTTGGGTTCAATTCTCACCGAGGGTCTCAGAAATCTATAATTTAAGTTGCAATGATATATTACTTTAAAGATTCATATAACATGAAGTCCCACAAGCAGACATTTATAAGTTTGTGTTAACACATACCACATGTGAACTTAAACCATAAAAATCCAATCTCAAATGAACATAAGCCCTGAAACTCTTGGCTAGCTTCCCTGAAATAGAAGTGACATAGGAAAAGTGAAAAATTTACTACAATATACCTATCAGTCTCATACGAACCTATAAATAAATGCATTACGGAAAAGCCATGGCTGATAAGCCGACGTGCCGTATCTGTCAGATTATTGGGGGAGAGCTGTATTTAAATGTCGCCACTGATTACAGTAGGAGTGGGCAGCCTCATACCAACTTATATGTGAAGGAAAATTGAGAATTGTTGTAAACGCAAGCATCGTTGTCGTTTTTATCTCTAAGCCGCAGTGTCTCCTGGTGGCTTTGCTTTTTACTTGGAATAATCGTGGAGCGGGGAAAGCCTCGCCTGTGCTCCTCGCAGCGTGAAAATTTCTAAAAAGTTTTGTCAAGCACGGAAGGCGGGAAAACTAATTCTAAGAATGCAATGGCGGCCCAAGCTTCTGCTTAAGTTTTCCTATTCAAGCTATATGTTTGTTTTTCCTTCTTTTTACATTTCAATTTGACGTTCTTACCGCTTCTTTTCTTTGCATATTTCCAAGGATAAGATATCATTTATATCTTGGGTTTCCTTTTGTTTACATGTACATATGATGTTCCTGTTTATTTTCCATGCATATTTTCTAAGAAAAGAGACCATCCATATTTTGGTTTATCTCGTTTTTATATTTCAGCTTAACGTCCTTGCTTATTTATTTAAATCGCAAATTTCCGATTTTAATAACAAACAAATGAGGTCTGAATTTTTTTGAATTATAATTTTTTTTTGGCGAGCATAATGTCAGTCTTGTTTGGGACTACCGTGTTCAGTAACCAGTAACAAAATATTTGTATACCTTCTCCCTAGCAACCCAGTTGGGTGACACAACATTCTTTATGCCTATTTCAGTGTAAGAAGTAACCAAAACCTTATTTTTTCTTGAATTGTTTTGTTTTGTTTTTTGCTTTTGCTTTTTTTTTCTCCTATTTAATTAGAAATGAAAATATCATGTAGATTTTTTCCCCTTCGTTTTACAAGTCACTTTAAATTTGTACTTCCATTTTTCTTTTTACGTTTCCTGTAGACAGCACATCTTCTTTATTTCACATTTAAATTTCCCCTTCTTCCTTCCCTTTTCTTTTGCATATTCTTAAGAAAGTGTATTTTCTCCATTTTGTTTTCTCAACTTAACATCTATATTTGACGTTCGTACTTTTTTTTCTATATTTCCTCATGACAACGCATCTTCGTTGTTCTATATTTCAATTTGATGTTCTTACTGGCGCATTCCATAAAATTTTCAAACAAAGATATTACATTCAATCTTCTAAAATAGACATGCAACTTTCTGTATAACTATGTGCATATAATTTCAATGTGTTAAAAAGAAAAAAATTCGCATATAATTTGTATTGTTAAAATAAATCATCACAATCATAAAACATCAATCACAGATCAGTGTCCAGTCAATAGCTTAGTTGGTAGTGTGCTTGCATTCCATGCAGAGAGCTCGGGTTCGAACACCACCGAGTGTGTAGAAATGATTTTTTATTTTGGTGTTTATTTCAAACCAAAAATTAAATAACGGCAAGGTTTTCTCAGCCCTGATTATAAATTATTACCAGCCCCGTCAAGAGATGGGAAACCACCACATCAACTGAAATGTTTGGCGTAGGGCCGGCACCCTTAACTGTAAAAAAAAATATGTCCCTGTGGTTCTAATGGTCACATGCAACACCTTTGAGGAGAACGCGATAAAAAGCACCACTGTATGTGTAGCTTAGTTGCGTTTATTTTATTTTTTTATCTGAAGATTTTATAGTCAACTCGTAAGCTGGCACATCAGGACAAGCTATTCATAAAAATAGATTGATAAAAAATTAAATCTATAAATGAGATTATGAAGATTTTTTCCATCAGAAAAAGTTGGTATATTTTTATCTACAAAATATGGCATACACAAAATATATGAGTACATGCACTTTCCGCCAAATGGATTTCCGATAAAACAACAAACGTCCCATGTTCAAGGGATGCTCCACACTCATATAACCCTAATAACCCGAGTCCATAAGCCTTATAATGGCATGTCCGAGCACGGCAAATACACATTTTTGCCCTCCACCGTACATTTATGATAACGCCATTACGGCTATGAAAAAAGTTTGGATTGCATTTTTTCGCCAGTGAGTAGTGCTTGCTGTTTTTCTTTTTTTTTTTGTACGAAAAAAGTGTTTTTTTTGTTGGATGAAAAATGTGTGTTTTGATATCGCTCCTTTATGATTTGTTTTTGTACGAAAATGACATTTATTTTTGATCATTTTGAAACAAAATAAAGTTTTAGTTCAAAGGGGATTTGGTGACAATTTGTAAAAAATATATGAATCTGGAAGAGTTAAAATTTTTACATCCTTGGTTTTTAGAAAAAGGGATGTTATGGATGTACCAATCCGCAACCGAAACATTTGGATATTTGAAATAAAATAAACAAAAAATCCGTAACCGAAAACGATATAAAAGTATCAAACATTACGGGTAACATTGCATAATTTAATAAACATTACGAATAATACATTGCTTAATTGTCACATTGTTTTTTATTTATTTTTGTAGTAAATGAGTATAATAATCACTCATATTGAAGATGAGTGATTGTACTTACAACTAAACAATAATCCAGAAATTAAGACATATTTAAAAAAAAAAATAGATTTGTGGAAAGGAATGCAATCCACCAACCTATTTCGCCTGGCCAGTTGTCTTCATGCGAAAGCAGAAGCTTGTGTGCATGCAACGGCATCTGTTAAACCAGGGTCGAAGTTATGGTCAAGTGGGCTAGACGCAAGATTCGAACCAACGTTATCCGGATCCAAATACGCCAGTCGAATATGCGCCTTACCCTTCGGCCATAACACCGACATTCTCTATCATATCTTGTTCTCCGACAAGAAATACATTCTCATATTGGTAGTTATTGTGCTTGTACAATATTTAAATCAACGATACATTTATTTCAAGTAATATTGTTTTCTTAAATGAGAAAAAAAATAGGTCAGTAGTTGTATATTTAGGATATTACATCAAACCACATATTCTCATGATATTCATATCAGATACGGGTCACATTCGGTTTGGACACAGAGTTGCTTTTGAACTGTATAGCTCAACAGCTTAGATACTTGTTTGGTTACAGCGAATCTCGGTGTCTATTTAAAGGTGAGAATAAGAGTTATTCTTGAAACATTAAGAACTAGCGCATGCGAGATTTTGCCAGAACATTCTACTTAGAATATTCGAGAAACACTTACACAATCTCAAAAAAATAAAAATTTAAATTATATATCTAGAGACTTCATAGTCTCACACAGACACAGCTCACACCGACAAACAAAGCACACAGTCGCAACAATATCTTCTGCATAGCATACATCTTGTTTGAATTAAATAAATTTTCAATACATTAATAATACAGTATTTTTTTGGCAGTTACGTATTTCCCACGTAGATCAGAACGGCTAGTATCGAATGCAGAGGGTGCATTATTTTCAAACCCTATTGAGCTTTATGTGAGTACCTCGATATCAACCCAAAACTGTAATAAAATAAAGGGGCTTCTTCAGGAACACCATACGTCCATTATTTGTATCATTATAGACTCTGTACTGAATAAAGGGGGTTTCCCCTCCATTATAAGGGGAAACCTCATTCTCGTACGCTTTGGATTACGTATGTGATTAGTTGTTTCCATTTATTTTTCTTATTAGGTACATTACTATAAGGAACACGCTAGGGCGTACCCAGGACCAAATATAGGGGGGACAAGTTTTGGAAAATTGAAGATCATCGTCAGGTTGGTGTACGGCTGACCACCCATGCTGAAAAAATGGTTCACTTTGCCAATGTCACCCCTGTTTCAGGGAAGGACGGCAAGAGTTGCAGGGTGTATGTTCATTTGAGATTTGGGTTTTTATTTTGTAGGTTCACATGCGGCATGTGCAAGCGCGAGCTTGTCGGGTCTGCTTGTAAGAATACATATAATGCGAATCCCGAATGTAACATATCTTTGAAACTTGGATAAGAATAGATTAGATTGTCACTTAAATATGTCGTTGACGTTGTAAGACACGCAAATTGCATGATTATTCCCTGTCGAAATTTATAATATCGCCAAACAATATCAGTAGCGATTTAGGATTATTTAGGATTATTCCGCCCATGGGAACAAGTCTAAATACTTTTCTTCTTCTAGGTTACTAACTTGTTATTGTACGGATGTTTTCATTTTGGTAAGCAGAACACCAGCAATCTCTCCCCCTCTTTGGCGTTCTTCCTTGCAGGCAATGCCCTACAGGTATACTGTGGGCAGACACATGGGGGATTCTCCAACTGCCCATCCTATCTACGTAGTTCCTCCAGTACCACCACCTCTTTTAGCTTCAGTAACATACAACCACTAACTTTTAGAGTCATGGGTACGCCTTTCATCTAGAGGTTCTTGTTTTGTTGTGCCGTCGTTTTGACTTCACGGAAAGGCCTTCCGCCACTTAAGAAAATATAAAGCTGTGTATGAGCGTGCATGTGCTGTGGGTCCTTCTAACACATACACACAGGACAAGTATGAGGAGGGTTTGAGCATACCTCTTTCTGTCCCATTATATTTATGATTTTGAATATCATTTCAAGGACAAGGACAAAAGAATGTGATGAGATGGTTTGGGCATGTAAAAAGAATGACTGGTGATAGACCGACAAAGTATATAAAAAAAGAAAGTGTGAAAGAAAAAAGAGGGAAAGGATGACCGAGAAAAGTATGGCATGATCATATTGAGGAGATTGTGAAAGAATGGGATATACAAAGTGAGCGTAAAAGAAGAAAATGCATGAAAAAGTTTATGAATATGAATGAATCGAAAGAGGTTTGTCAGGATAAGAAAAAATGGAGGCAGCTTTGCAGAGGCTCTAGCCACCCCTAGTGGAATGGCGACAGAGCTACAGTTACAGTTAAAAATTAAGCTATTTTATCTTTGGTCCACTGTCCCTACATGCACTATATTTATGTATAAGCGTAAGATAATCTAAAAAACAGTCAAAGTGCATAAGTTATTTTGCAAGCAATGCCAGGTAAATATAATCTTATATGTTGGCTCAATAAAACTACGTTCTTGGTTAAACGAAATATTTCGCAATTTCTACGACTCACGCTCCGAGCATAGTTTTAAGTTCTTTTAACGAAAACTGAAGTTTCTCGTATCATGATAATATTATCATACGTCTGTAACAAGAGGGGTCTACGCCGCGTAGAGCGGCAGAATGGCAAAAAACTCAAAAGTGCTACGTGCCCGAAATATGAATCGCGGTTTTTTTGCGGCGCACAAGAATGAAGTGGTCGCCAACGCTTTTATTAAAGCGGCAAGTTTTTCTTGTCAATTTGAGCATATCGTGAAATTTCGTGACTCCACCAACAGCATAAAACTTTAAGTTAAAACATAAAAAAATACGTATATACTAAAACAACGCAGCGGCTCTTCTGAATATTTTTATTTCCATTCAATTTTACGAAAACGCTGTGGTAAAGTTTAAATGAATAAATTTATACTAAGGGTACACTTTTACTAAGAACTTTGCCAACTATGTACAAGAATTGTCTACAAGTGTATTGTTTTTTTGTACGATTGTCTCTTGACAACCGTTTTGTGTCTTTAAACTTAGCCATTGTAGTCAGAATGATGTGCTTTGTGAATCGCTAAATTTTGTAAGAAATACGAATATTGTATATTTACAGAAATAAAGTCACCTTTTATGTTCTAAAAATAGAATTTATGAAAGATGTAACTCGGATAGTCGTACTAGTAATACGTGACTCTAAACTGTTCAAAAAATCTACCCACACGATAGACTTAATTCCGTCCTTTTCATTGCCTTTAAAGTCGTTACCGTAATACTGGGCATTTGAAAGTTTATAAACACACGTAAGCTTACAGTTTTAAGTCATAGTTTACAAATATAATGCAAAGTGTTTTTAACTTGATTGAATTCACATTATCGCAATTTTCATCGTTCAATGTTACGATTTGTATGGTCAAATGGACTCTTGATGCTATTTCTCTGAAACAAGTTTATGACAGCTATAATGTTCAACCAATTTTTATTGCGAAGGTGGTCAGTCGTCTATAAAACTAGTTATTTAATTTAAAAATGCGTATAATGGATAATATAAGACGCGAAGTACTAAGAATACCTCATGGTGACGTTACATATGCTAACGATGAAACTATGGAATTTTTCTTTCTGTACTCACATTCTCTTACAAAAAGTTTTCTATGCAAAAACGAAACTTTTTAGCTCAACATATTTAACGACATAAAATAATATACACATCATATTTTAAGGGGCTTATTAAGTCTGTATTGAGATGAGAACAGGGTTGCTGCAAAGCTTAAAAAATGCTCCATAAACAAGTTTTGATGTCCATATGCTTCAGATAAAGAGCACCATAATAAGTTAGTTTCGGTAATAAAAGCTGAAAGATGATGCTTTATGCAGCTCATGAAATATTCAAAGGAAAATATACCGCAGTTTGGTATACTGAAACATTATCTTTATTCAGTGTACCACCCTCTACGGTTATTGCCTCCACACTCGAGAACCTGAAATTCCTGAAAAATAACAACATCCCTTCAACAAAACATCTGAGAGTAAACTTCAATTTGTAGATGCATTTTCTAACGCTGCCTTTGTACTGAGGTCACACTGAAAGCTTCTGAATGCTCAACTTTTCAAATAAATATTATTTTTCATCAAAAATTTAATATAATTACCACATTTAAGCTTACCAATTTATTTTACTTTTGTAAAAAGTTATGTTTCTGCTTTACGTGCAAAATGTTATTAATTGGAGAGAAATATATTTACAATTTTGTTTGTATGTTTGAAAATCGAGCTGAATAATACAAATTGTCATTGAGATGAAAATTAATGATACACGTTGTAAAACAAATTTCTCTTGATAACGTTGTGATAGACTTAAAAGCGCTCGAGAAAATTACCTTACTTGTAAAAAAACTTAGTTTTATTTTTTGCATTATTAATTTTAAATGTACATCAATGTTTTTACGTAATTTAAAAATATTGTTGCCTTGTTTGTATTGTTTCAGAGTTTGAGTGAACTTTGAGGTATTTTTTTTGGAAAATAGTTACGGTAGCGCTGTTTCCAAGATTGTAAATTAATTCCAAATTACTAAAAATCATGATGTGCAAGGTCCAAACGAACAGCAAAGCAGATGCATCATACATAGTTTTCAAACCAAAAAATATTATTTTGTAAAAAAACTTTTTAAAGAGTTTCCTAACATCGTTTGTAAAAGAGTTTCCTAACATCGTTTGTAAAAGAATTTTTACTTTATAGCAGTCCGAAGGACTGTTATAAAGTATTGTATTCGTCCGAAAAAAAAAATTCGAGGTTTCAACGGGTTGTCCTGCACCAGGACATGCAAAAAAACCTAATTTGTCGAACCTGTCCGTCCGTCCGTCCGTCCGTCCGTATGGATGTATGGATGTATGGATGTATGGATGTATGTATGTCCCAGCCGGAACTACTGATCGTAGAGACACCAATTTTTGGATTTAGAGAATTGACAACCACAGATTCTGATGGGCCGACTGGCATGGCACCACCCTGAAAATTCAAGATGGCTGCCATACAAAAAAAACATAAAATTGCACTTTTCTCAAAAACGGCTCTAACGATTTTCTTTAAAATTTCAGTGTGGTCGTTGCTTAAATTGTCGCAAAGAAAATTTGTTATGGCAACACTCTTCTCAACCTGCGTCTATGAGTTGCCATATGAAAGAAAAAAACGATTGTGATTATCTCGGAAATGGCTGGGTTGACAAAAAAAAAAGTTCTACAATATTACGCGCAATATTAATTTCTACAAAAATTTAAAGAATATTGTAAAAAAAATTTTACTTAAAGTACCGTTTACACGATCTCAAAATTTTCATCGAAAATATTAAAAAGACCCATAAAAACGCAATTTTGTAAAACTTTTTTTAGGTTCACAAGAAAGACCAATTTATAAACTTCTTTGCACTATAATTTGTTTTTCACTATTTTGAGAATTCAAGATGGCTTCCAAAGAGGAGAAAACTTCAAATGCGATTTTCTCAAAAACGGCTCCGACGATTTTTTTTAAATTTTCAGTAAAGTAGTTGCTTGATACATTCTTATCAAATTTAGTTGTAACAACATTTTTACTAATCTGCGTCTATGAGTTGCCATATGAAAAAAATAAACAATTGTGATTTTCTCAGAAGTGAAAGCGTTGACAAAAAAGATATGTTCTACAATATTATACGTAACATTAAATTCTATATAAAAATTAAATAATTTTTTTGAAAATAAAAATATAAAGGGCCGTTTACATAATATCAAAAATTTAAATTAAAAGGCTACAAAAACCCATCAGAACGCAAAAAACTTTTATGTTTCTTAACTTTATCAGAAAAAACTTTTTTATCACTATAATTCATAATGAAACATTTTTCAAATTTTAGAAAATTCAAGATGGCTTCCGAACAGCTGAAAATTTCAAATGATATTTTCTCGAAAACGGCTCCTACGATTTTCTTTATTTTTTTTGCATAATCGTCATTATAATACTGCTATGCAACAACAATAACCATTGCCTCACAATTTTCTTTGTTTTGGGGGTTGCCATACAAGAGAAAAAAATAATTTAAAATTTCTCGGCAGAGAAAGGGTTAACTAAAAAATAATGTTCTTTAATTGAAAAGCTTTTATATATACCTACATACGTGAATCATTACTTTTCTCAAAAAAATATTATAAAGTATAGCCACGATACAAAGTGACAAATTTTCATACAAAAAAATATTGTAATATTTTTGGTAGCAAAACGTCTACTACCCATAAATAAACCTACATAACAATTCGCTCAATCAATTGCTATATTACAACAATAAGCATTGCCTCTTAATACTCATTGTTTTGGGGGTTGCCATACACGAGAAAACAATATTTCAAATTTTCCCGGCAGAGAACGGGTTAACTAAAAAATAATGTTCTACAATTAAAAAGCTCTTATATATACCTACATACATTAATCATTACTTTTTTCAAAAAAATATTATAAGGTGTAGCCATACAAAGTGACAAATTTTAATACAAAAATAATTGTAATATTCTTTGTACTAAAACGCCTAATATAAAATACTAGGCTACGAGTCTTAAAATAGTGTTGTACCCATATGATAATCAATCATAACTTAACAAAATATCAATGAAAAGTATAGGTACCCACCAAACAAAGTGTTAGTTTTGATACAAACGGGATCAATGATAATACTGCAAAAAGACGATTGCTTAAAAAGATTAGCTTCATTACTTACACACAACTAAATGTTTTGTTATTAAAATTGGCTATGACCTAAACATGACCGTATTTTGTGCTATAAAGTCCTGTGCAGTCCACTGTACAATTTATTTTTTTTGTATTTTCAAAAGTAAAGATACGTTTAAAGTGAAAGAGTTAAAATCTTTCATTTTAAATTTGCTTTGTGTGTAGTTGAATAACTTGTTATAATCTAGCAAGGAAAAAAGTTTATTTTTCACATTAAACAATCAAAAATTTTCAAGCGTTTAAATCCCGAAATTTTCAAAATTACCTTCCGAGCAGGTGTTGTATACTTAAATGTTTAAGTCCCACATGATTCGGGGTCTGAAATTCCACATAAGATTTATGCAGTTTCCAAATCTCACATGGGCTATTCGGCTGTCTAGACTTTACTTGTTATACTTGGATTTTCCAAAGAAAAGATAACACGGCGTTGTCTATTTTTGTTGGAGGGATCGTGAGAGATGGAGTAAGATAAATAAGCTTGCAGCAATCTTGTTTTGTTCTCCAAACATAAAGTTATGTCGATGACCTGTGGAAAGCCAGGTGAAGGTTTTGAGCTTTCACAAGCTACGTGAACATGAATATACAAACAACGCAACATTGTGAATGAGATTTTTTTCTCCACAGTCTATAGAGCATCACACTGTATCCTGCCGCCGTTCCACTAGGAGTGGCCGGTACTTTCGCAGATGTGTCTCCACTTTTTTCTGTCCTTGCACACCTCTTTCATCTTTTCAACAGTCATCACTTTCTTCATACATACTCTTCTTATACTCTTTCTCTCTGTAGGTTCCATTCTTTCGCAATCTCATCTATTTGGTCTATCTATTCCTTCCTCGATTTTCCCCTTCCACGTTTTCCTCTGATATTTCCTGTACGTCGTTAGTTATTCATCATGCATTGTTCTAAGATGTCCGAACCATCTCATTGCATTATGATCAGTGGCACAGCATCCTGGGGTGGATCTTCTTGATCCTTGCCTCCTTGATAAACTTCAACCCCCGCTGACTGTCCAACGCCTTCTTCTTCCGTACAGCAGTCTGCCAACAGCCACCTTAATCTGGGTCTTCCCACTGTCCTACGCTCCTTTGGATCTGTCATCACAACCATTTTTTCCATGCTCTGATCGTCCGTTCGTTGAACATAGCCCAGCCGATACAATCTGTTGACTTTTATTGATTGAACTACATAAACATATTTGTACAGTTTGCATAGCTCAGAATTTTGACTAAAATGTAAAAAACTGATCACTTACATATCGCCAACTTAAAGGTAAAACTGCATAAGTGCTGATTCACTGATTTGAGAGATCGTGGATAAAACCTTTTTTTGGGTGTAACTTCTCATTGCGAATGCACTAATTAGAAGGAAGGGCTCATTAAAAACTTCTAAACTACAGGGTTTTCATATTTTTGAAGTGTTTTCTCTCGTAGTAAATACAAAAAATGGTTATTTCATCTTAGAAATACATATTGGCTTCATATGTCACTTATTCAGTGTACCTTTAAAGTATCGACATGTCAACTTAATCCTGTGTAAAAACTTTTGCGTACACACTAGATCATCGCGCATGAAATGTATGGAAGATGCAACAGCGCCAGTTGTGAGTGTTGTAGCTTTTATATATTTTTGTCTATACGTGGTTAAGTACTAATGCTGTTTTAGAGATACTCGGATTTTTTATTATTTTTTATTTTATTTTACTTTATTAGGAGAAAAAACAGATACAGACACAGTTGCAATAAACAAAAAAGTGGATACATATAATTTAAAATGCCTACATCCTTAAAAATTTCCCACATATATATTATAAATTTAATGTAGCTGACATAAAAATATAAAAGAAGTAGAGGAAGTCAAAATTCAAAAGTAATAAAATTAGTAAAAGAAACAAAAATAACAAGGAGAAACAAGAAGAGTAAACAAAGAAAAACATAAGAATGTAAAAGTTAAAGAAGAAAAAAGAGAAGAATAAAAAAGAAGAACAAAAAGCCCAATCAGCACCTATAAACTGGGTGTAAAAGACATTTTATATATAGTTTTCATCAAGTCCCCCCTAAAGGAGTATTTCCCCTTATTAAACAAATCTAAATCATTAAAATATTTATTAAAATCACTGCACATTCTATGAATAGGAGCTCTTTGACCTGCATTTGTTCGACATTTTGAAAGAAAAAATTACTTATCATTCTTTTTGCTTGAGAATCTAAGTCAAGCAACAAACATTTTTAGCCTCAAGTATTGTCAATGTCTGCCCTGAATGTCTGTAATGAAAGTTTTCATTTGTATTGCGGACCGATACAGATTTAACTTGGCTAATTAATCATGTTTGACGGCGAAAATGCCATAATAAAAGTTAACCCTTTGTCTGCCGACTGTCCGAAACTCCTGGGTGTATCCTTTTCCTCAAAGATTCGCTTTTGGCAAATGTCAACATTGACAGCTTAGCGCCGGGAGTGGGGCGCACAATGAATAGTAAAGCAGAGATGAGCTGCGCAAGTCACAGTTCAAAAAGATACAAGATACACGAAATAAAATTATCACCACTCATTACTTAAAATGGCAAAATCATGCATAATATTTCTTCCACTTACTAATAGTGAGTGGAACTCTTTTATATTCACAGGTAGGGGGTTCGTTCAACTTTACGCTAAGCTCTTAATTTAAGTGAATGATAGAATCTTACAAAAAATCAAGCATGAGACTAGCTCTACTCGCGTGTATAAGTAACATTTTTATTTTCACAGACAAGGGAATTTACACAAAACTCTTCATTCATGGGAATATTTCTTTGATACCCAGAATACAGCTTTACGTTTCTTTATAACTTGCAACGCAACTAAGCTAAACATGTATTGCGATTTCGAACCATATTTTCTGCCAACTGGTCGCATGTGGCTTGTGGAACCTTTTTTTTTCACATCATTCTTGTGCTTTCCGTGGTTTCTCAGCTCTCAAAGGGGCTGGTTCTTATTTCATATTATCTTGTAAAGGTTGAGTAAGCCTTGCCGGTATTTTTATTTGGAAAAAACCGAAATGAGAAATTATTTCTCATACCCTTAGCTCTCTGGCATAGAACGCAAGCATTATACAAGCTGAGCAATCAATTTTATACTTTTTTAAAATACCTGTGGATTTGAATCAGTAAACGTTTGTTTGGGAAAAATATACTATACTCTCTTCTTAATCCTATTCCTCATTACTGAGGGTTGTGACCCTTGTGGAAGCAACCAATCTTCTCCAGCTCTCCCTCGACTGCGCTGCCCGCAACGCTCCAACTACCGAGGTGCCTGCTGCTGTCTTCACTTGATCGGTCCATCGTGTGGGGGATCTACGTCTTCCTCTCTTACCCTCCAAGTTACCGATCACAACCAGTCGTTCCAGGCTATCCTCATTGCCACGGACAACGTGTCCGAAGAACTGAAGAATACGGCGTGTACACATGTTGGCCAGAGTCAAGCCATCCAAACGCAGCTCCCGACGAATGGACTCATTGGTGCGTCTAGCCGTCCATGGGATTCGAAGCATGCGCCTCCAGCACCACATTTCAAAAGCGTCAATTTTTCTTCTTTCTGCTGCTTTTATGGTCCATGTTTCAGCAGCATAGAGAAAAATAGAGTGGACCAGACTCCTGACAAGCTTAATCTTGGTGCTGTTACTCACACCCCGGTCTTTCCATATTTTGTCCAGCTTAGACATGGCACTTTTGGCAATGGCGATACGGCGTCTAATTTCTCCTTCGCAAGATCCTTCGTTACTAATTTGAGATCCAAGGAACTGGAACTCGTTTATGATCTCCAAACCTTGAAATGAGTTTCCCAGATCACCAAACTATACTATCGATCAAAAAAATACTATACAACTGAATGTAATAAACAATCCACGTTAATGCCTTCACAAATACCCGTTCATTGTCTTAGCTCTTCTTAACATGAATCTTTTTAATTTGAAACTAAACAAGTAAGTATGTATCCTATAAAGCTGTCAAAGCTACACCAATGTATCTTTCCGATCTCCCAGCCCTAGCTAACGGACCGACCCAGTTATATTATGTAAATTCGTTTCAGATTTAATTACGGCGGCCGACACTTAAGCCCTTTTTGTGCATTAATTCGACGGCCCCCTTTCGCTTAATTAATCTGATCGCAATGTTGCTTGAAAGGGATTATGTGCATAGAAAGGGTTAACTTGGCGAAAGAATTCCCGTGTTGTTGCCCTGAGGAATTTAAAATGTTTTTAAGTCGCTAAATTGCCCAAAAATAGAATTTCATAAGTCGTTGAATATTAATCTGTAAGCAAACTTAAAAACAAAGGTGTTGCTGTAACTATAACTAGAAGCAATAGTTTAAGCAACGACTACGCTGAAAATTTAAAGAAAATCCTTAGAGCTGCTTTTGAGAATAGTGCATTTTTTTTATTATATAGCATCTTTCTTGAATTTTCAAGTTGGTGCCATGCCGGTCGGTCCACCAAATTTTGAAGAATAAGAAATGGTCTATTTTACTCGTTGTATAAAATGAAAAAATGGCAAGGTTTCATAAAATCGAAACGTAATCTTTTAAATGACGACAATATTTGTTTAGTTACTGCGAGGTTTTTAGGTACCTTAGATGTAAACAAAAAATGATTATATTGTAAGTTGTGCATTACAGGGCTATTCACAAAATATTTGATTCCTAGCTGATCGAAGGATTATCAAATTTTTGTAGAGAGAATTCACGTTAAATGGCTGTTGAGCCATAATAATAATAATAATAAGAGTTAGGAATTAAATAATAAAATGTTTTGTTTTAGATTCGCAACTTAAATAAGAAAGGTGAATGAATGGGAGAAGGGCAAGTATATAAAATTGAATTCATTCGAAATGTTATTAAAATAACGTAAGAACGCCGCATCAACCTAAACTTTAGTTTCTTTAAAACTTGAACTTTCGGTTTATTTTCGAGTAAATTTGCATTTCTAAGTACGTTTTGATACTTTCAAAATTACAAGTCGTGGAAACGTGACTTATATAAACAGTAGTTTTAAATATATACGCGCTCTCCTTGAAGGGGTAGAGTAGACCCTGTTTATTGCACAGGTAAGGGGCCGGCCTTACTCCAACCACTACAGTCGAAGTGGGGCTTTGCCAGTTTCCAAGGGGTATGTTAATCATTTATTTTGAAGATTGAGTAAACCTTGCCAGTATTTTATTTTAGGTTTGAAATAAACTACATAACGGGAAATCATTTCGGACACCATCGGTGGAATTCGTACCCGAGCTCTTGGCATGGAATGCAAGCACTCTACCACCTGAGCAATCGATCCGACTCAAGGCTACATTTAAACATTATATTATTGTACATTCTCGCTCCTTATATCTCGTATTTCTGTATATATTTTTTTGGCTAATATGATCAATAAATTCTATAAAACAGTTTCAAGGCCTTTTTATATTTTTATTAGTAGATTTTACAGTAGATTTTTTACAGTATTTTCGCGATTTCGACAAGTTTAAAAAAAAATGTTCTCCTGTATCAGAAAAGGGTTGTCCTGTTCTTGTTATTCACTGAAGCATACAAAGTAAAAATCTCCTCTCAAATTATTGAAATATTCAATAAACAAGATTTCTGTTGGAAGGAATTTTGACACAAAAGAAAAAGAACCTTCGTTTTGGTAATTCAACCGTAGTCTTTTTATTTAAATTAAACTTTGGTACTTCAACCATAGTCTTGAATGGGATATCCAGAGTCATAATAAAAAGAGAACTTGTATGAAAAAGGTTATGACTCTGGATGAAATGAAAGAAGTATGTGAGGACCGAAAAAATGGCGGCTGATCTGTAATGTAGGCGGCTAAATCCAAGACTCAATTTTAATTTTTATGGATGTTTGGTAGATTTTGTAGTGCTTGTTTGTTTTTTATAGCTGGATGTAATTAATTGCTTGTATTCCTTGACTTATAGGTTAGTATGAGGCTGACCACCCATACTGTAAAAATATGGTTCATTTTTCCAATTATTGCTTATGTTTACTTGATATTGGGTTTGATATTGTAGGTCTGCATGCGGCATGTGTTTGCGCGAACTTATACGTGTGTACTTGTGAGAATGCATTCAATATGAATCTTAAATGATATATATCTTTGCAACTTATATTTAGATTTAAATTTAAATGGGACCAGCAGATGAATTGATAATATAGTAAATATTGTAAAGTTAATTTTTTTTCGGTATTTTGTTATTTCGTATGAGGCTGTCCACCCATACTGTAAAAAATGATTCACTTCGACAATGCCGCCCCTGTGCTAGGAAAGGTTGGCAGGAGTTGCGGGGCTTAATATTTTCATTTTACATTGGGTTTTCACGTTGTACATTGGTTCACATGGAGCATGCGTAAGAGCGAACTTACACTTGTCTGCGAAAGGGAATGTAATATATCAAAGTTGCTAAGGACGGCAGTCCCATATAAGTGCGACGTTTGCTAACCGAGAAAAATGTTTAAATTTTTTTATTTTTTATTTTACTTTTATGAAAATCATTGGGTTCAAATTTCCTTTGAAAATGTCGTGATCAAAGTGTACAGGAAAACCGCCAGTTATTTTTTCTTTTGGTGGACCTGCCATTCCGTCAAATTACTGATAAGTATTCGTATGGAATAAGAGATAGGGTGTATGCGTGACCATATTACTAAACGTTTCCATGGCAACAGAGCCCTAGTATACTCATACAACATTACGTTAAAACCCAACACGTAACAAAAACGCATAAAAACTTAAACGCTCACCAAGGCACTCTGTTTTAGTTTCTATTATTTTCTCTGTAAATGGTGTGGTTGAATTTAATGCAGAGTTTTGTACTTGTGGTATGGACCTCCTTTGGGATACGATAGCATTAATTCAACTTTTTCATTGCTGGGCTCACTTTTAATTTAGTGAGAGTAATTTTGCTTGTTTTTTTTTGTTAAAGGCTTTTCAACAGTGCTACAATTTGTTAATTGATAGATCGCTTCGTGGTTTATTTGTGTGGAAAATTCTACATATATGTTTTTTTTTCGTTTTTATGTAAGTATTTTAAAATCAAATTAAAAATATTTGACCAAAAAGATTTTTAAATGTTATTTTTCATACAATGTACATTTTTTAATACAATTTTAGGAGAAATATTAAACTAAATAGATACGTTGAAATAAGTCACAAAACTCCGTTGTAATTTTCAAATTGACATCATAAACGTTGTAATGCTTGCCGTGAGTTACCATTCCATAAAACGGGAGTGAGATTGGCAATAGTGAACCAATTACAACAATATGAAAGTTTAGCCTGGTACCAACTTATGGATAAGTGAAGGGTCTTGGTTACCACTTAAAAGTGTAGATATTATCAATAAAAAATGAACAACTATTACTAGTAATAAAGAAAAACAATTCATAGTCAATTTTTACAGCGCCATTAAATGGCACTATCCACCCAAAGGGCGTTTTTATATGTCTAAGATACTCTTAGACAGATGTGTCTTAAGCAATTCCCTGAAACTGCCAACACTGGTCTCTGCTCTCAGCTCCAGAAGTAGACTGTTCCAGCAAACTGAACCAGCCAAAGCAAAATCCCTGTAAAAGTTTAAGGGTTGTGTATTGACACTGTGAAGATTAATTTTAAGTTAATAATGTTAAAATCAAACACAAAGTTTTTATTCACGATTTGATTTTTTGATAATGATATGAAAACCTTGAAAGCGTTGGAGGAAAATAAATCAATTCGTGAAGAAAAAGTAGTGTTTTATTTTTACATTATTAATTGAAAATCCCTATCCCGAAAACCCGTTTTATCGTCTCAGTACAACGTCTACAATATTTTAATCAAAGCTTTCCGAATCAAGACTTGGTCTAAACAAAGGACCATCTAAATCTCTGAATGTCTCTGAAAGAGAGCTGTAAAAAATCAGCTCCATTTAACTAGAACCGTACATCATTGCTTCTTATCTCACTAATTGATAGTGGCGTGTAATTCCACAGAGACAGCTTCGTTTGCTTTAAAGCTCGTTCAAACCAAGACTTAACACAATGTTTAGTAGTTACATGGTTAAATGTTGATGTATGAACTTTGACTCTATTAAAATACCACATAACTAGAAAAGTAATCTTGATAAAGAAGTAAATACTGGATCTGCTTTTGCATATATTCGTATTTGTCGACTGTTTAACCAATACATTTAAATGATATATAAGATATTCCTTGACTTAAAGGTTGGTACGAGGCTGACCACCGATACTGTAAAAAATGCTTCACTTTGCCAATCTCACCCCTGTCGCAGGGAAGGTTGACAAAAGTTGCAGGGCTTATGTTCATTTAAGGTTTGGATTTTAATTTGTAAGCACACATTCAGAATTTGTAAGCACGAACTTCACGTATTTGTTTGTGGGCATGCATTTGATATGAGCTTTAAATGTTGCATATTTTTGCAACTTAGATAAAATATTGACTTTTCTGATGCAAGTAAAGTTTTACCATTCGGATTAACAACTCAGTTTGAAAGTATTTATTTCTCGAGCATCTGAAAATGTTTTAAAGTTTTGCATTGAATTACTATAATGAGTCTTAACAATCGTAAATTTTCATTCCTTTTGTATACTTATGTATACTGTTGTTTTTTTTATGAAAAAACCAACGTGTTATTCATTCCAACTAACTACTTACCACTTAATAGATGTCCCCGTTTGTTCCAGCTTTTAAGGAAACCAGATCACGTATTGCGGATGTCTTATACGTTAAGACGTGCTTACAGGATCGTTCTTATATCTGCATTCGAATCAGAGCCATTAGCTGGATTTGTATTAGATTATGCCGACTGAAATGTGTGGTTTAATCTTTAATCTAAGTCGCGAAACATGTACTTAATAGACGTTATCACATAAATACCTTTAACAAACAATACAAAATATAAATACCTTTATCTGAAAAGTAAATTATCACACTTATCATTATCCTTGACTTGATAATCCTTTAAAAAATGGTTCACTTTGCCAATGTCACCCCTGTTTGAGTAAAGGTTGACAAAAGTTGCAGGACTTAAGTTCATTTGAGATTGGGTTTTTAGTTGTGATGGAAGTCCAAATGCTGCACGTGTAAGCTTGAATTTAAGCGTGTCTGCTTATGGGAATGCGTTGAATATTAATCTTAAATGTGTTATATATCTCTGCTACTGAGATTAAAGATACATCATTATTTAATCAACAGCAAGACAACCCCAAGTAAATCATGGCCTTACATCAGAAAGTCATTCTCCATTCCCATATTCTTTTCGCAAGACAATTTTGCTCCCACTTCATACCACCATCTTGATCTGGGTCTTGAAACTGGGTTCCTCAGCCATCTTTTCCAGGCTCTGATAGCTCATTTGCTAGATGTGACCCTGCCAATGCAGTCTGACAACTTTCATTGACAGTACAATACAGACGTTGCACTTTGGGACTTCTCAATAATTAATGTTTCCGCTGAAAACCTACTTTATCACTGATTCTATCTAAGATCATAATGACTTTTTTTTACTTTTGATGCTGCAAACTTTTGTCCAATGAATTGTTGCAAACTCTTCAGTCACCATGTCCTTAAGCGTCTTTGAGTCTATCTTCACTCAATTTTTCCTTGTTGATGATAAAATAAGCATATTTTCTTTTTGTTATCATCATAATAAAAATATCCTTATGATTTATTTGATGAGCGCTGTTTTGTGTGAATCACACCACACGAGCCCTCTGCAAACTTGGTCGTCGCTATAGAAAGCGCCAATACTCATGCAAGATCCAGTTGCTGTACAGCTGGAAGGACCTTTGATGACCTGGCTGTGGTAAGGATATATGAATTATTTAACCCAGCGATGAGCATATTTGAAAATGTAAATGGTACATTTTTTGTGCTCCGCCGGGATTCCAACCTTTCATTTACGAGTCAGAAGCGTTACCACTAGACTCCAGACCGGTCTCATCATCATCATCATAGCGCTGATTTCCGACGACAAATCTAAGCCTGATTTCTGCTTTTTCTTCTATAAACTAGAAACTGATTATATAGTGTAAGGAAAGAAAATAAGTGTTTCTAAACACGTTAAGTGTTTAAAAAAGCAATGGAATAAAAACGCAGTAATCGTAAATTTAATCTTTCTAAATATTTTATTTCTCATTATTCTCATACATTTTCTACAATTTCATTTATTATTTACATATTCACAATGCCTTAATTACAAATTATTTAATTTCAATAGTTTTCTCTACATTTAGATGAAAAATATTTAGACAAAACTATAACAGTACATTTTATAAAATTACACATTGTAAGGTGATAGGCAAGTAGGTACAAAAAATACTAAAATATAATTTAAAACAACTTAAGCGTAATGTTTTAGAGTCGAGATATAAAAAAGAGCCAAGAAATTTGTGATTCCAAATTCCAGAAAAAGGATTCACGAGAATTTTTTTCGAAAATATTAACCCTTTACCGCATGGATTTTTTAAATCTTTTCAAAATAATATATGTTATTATAGGGAATATAAAGAGCTCCAAAAAAATATTTAAAAATATATAAAATACCAATTAAAATAGATAAATAGGTAAAAGTAATTGTTCCAAATTTGGAACACCATGCGGTCTAGTTATAAAAATTCATTGTTCCATATTTGGAACAACATGCGGTGTGATCTAATTATGTACCTATAATTGAAATGCAAGAATTAAAAAAAAAAAGAAAAAACAATTTGAACTATGCGTGTTTAAAAAATATTTATTTATTTGTGAAACATTTTAAAGCAGTTGAGATCTTTGTTGAAACAGAGATAACAGCCACATTTAACTGACAGCTGAATGTCATCAACAGAAACACTTTTTTCGGCGCAATAACCTGGTTCTTTCTTTTCTGAATCTTGTTTAGATAGATTTATATTTGGAGTTCTTCTCAGTTGTATTGTGCCTAATGGCAGAAGTCCTCTTTTGTGAAAGTTTGCCATTAACTACAAACTTGTGTACCAATTTTCTACAAATTTTTGCGATTCAAATTGTCTGAGAAAGTTACCAATAGTCTTTGTACTACATTTCCTGGCACTTAAAGATTGGGGCAGTTTACAGGTGGATCCGGGTATTTTCCTCCGAAAAGTTTAAAATCATAGCTAAAAAAAGAAGATATGATTATGACAACACTGCATAATGTTCCGGATTTGGAACTGCTAAACTGTTGACTGGAGTGCATAATGTTCAAATTTGGTGGTACAAAAAACATAACAACTGCATGTTGTTCCAAATCTGGAACATTTTTTAAATGAAAATATTTCCTACATACTATGGTTTGAACTTATTTCTTTTGCCGTAAAAAGTCTGTGGGTCCATTGTTCTATCAGCTGAATCACAATGATTACACAGTTATTAAGAAAAAAACAATAAAAACCCTTTTGGAAAACTGTTGATTGTGAATCCGTCAAATTTTGCCGACCAACTGACCAAAAGTTCGATTTTAGTTCCTAGGCGTCTCTGTAGAGGCGCAACTGCCATATATTTAGGTGATTGATACTCCCTAGATACGAATCAATTCCAAGAAAAAAACCCAGATGCCACTGGTAGTAACAAATTAAATCAAAAGCCGAGTGTTCCAAATATGGCACGCTATGCGGTAAAGGGTTAAGACTGTTTTTTTTTGAGTTTGTCAAATTAATTATTTCTGAGAACAAATATACAGTTTATAAAATTACAAAGATTGTCAACAAAGCCATTTTTTTTAGTATTTATCAAATTTTAAAAGGTTTATAAGCTCTGATATGTGTTCAACATAAAAACAAGAGGAAAAGTTAAACTTCATTTTCAATAACCAATAATTTGAAATTGAAACAAAAACTTCATACAATTTTTTCTTTGCAAAAAATATATACGTAAAACCAAATAATATTTTGAAGCTATTTTGTGGCTTTTTAAGTTAAAGTTAATAGTTTTTGTTAAAGGTAAGGTGAAACGCGTTTTTAAGCCTAGTAACATAAAATAATGAAAAGAGGAAGGAGATGTTTTTTTTTGTTTACAAATAAGGTGCAAGCCTAAATTTTTCAACAATTTTATGCATTTTTTAAAATGAAAAATATTTTTGTTTATTTATACACAAATTTCAGACATGAATTAAATTTTTTACATTTCATTTTGCGACAGGAAAATAATTTTGCTAAATTTATTTCTTAAAATTTGTTCATACTGTGTTGTCTAAAATTGTGTGATTTTATTTCTACAAAAATAATTAATTTATTTACAACCATTTTTCTATTCACATAAAATATTCATTTAAAATTTGGTCTTGTTTATGAAGTTAATAAATAAAAAAACATTTGAGTAAGTTCACAATTAATGTTTTGTTATTTAACATTCCCAATTAAAAGAAAAATAATTTATTGTTCAAAAAACATTATAAAGTTAAATCCCATTAAAAATTAATAAGTTTACACACAAAAAAAAAAACTTTTCATTTTATGTGATTTTTTTTCCTTTTTTGAATTTCTTAATTTACCCTTATTCTTAACCATTTTAAAAAATGTTATCACTTTTTTTAAAGACAATAATTTTTAATTTCTCCTCAAATTATTGAAAACACCTTAAATTTTATTTTTATTATTTTAATACTTATTTCATTTTTTTAAAGTCTTGCAAGTATTTATTTCAAAAAGGGGGATTTTTGTTATTATTTTATTCGGTAGAAAATTGATTTTCACTAGATTATTATTTGCTCACTCTCTCGACTTAGTCCGTGTCAGGTTTTCAGCTGATGTGGGAGTTCAGCCTGGATGTGAAGAAGCAAGCGATGGAGCAGTGCAAGGAGATGATGAGGTTCACTGAGAGCGTAGTCAAGGATGCCGTGTTTTTGTTCCCATGTTGCATGGCAGCTGGATGTTCACCTGTTAAAGAAAAAAAAATCGGGAAATATTTTCAAACATTAATTTTGGATTTCCATCAGTGGTTAATTTAAATCGGATGTCAGAAGAAAACAGGGCTAAAAGAGTAAAAAAATATTTGTATTTATTTCTTATACAGCAATATTCATTTTTAAAAATATCAAAAGGAAACAGTGTACACTTGTAACAGCAAAAAGTGGCGTAGAAATGGCTTTACTTTTTATTGACCTAAAAAGTGTGAAGGCTTTGCTGACCTTACATACACAATGGTTTGGTTTATTCAGTGAATTAAAGGAAATTTAATACTATGTTTATGTATCAGTTTACAGGAACCTTGCGTTAAAGAGAACTATCAAACAAAAATGGTAGCTGTGTAATGTCTCTTTTTGAAGTATGACGCCATTATCGTTTGTCTTTTTTCCATTTACTTGCCGTCTAAATATTTCATAATATTGATCAATGGGCGCAATACAACAACAACAAATAAGCCTGCAACTAAAAAAAGCAATTGTACTACTTCCGTGAGGACGGTATAAGAAGCTGTAAATACATCAATGAGCGACGTTAAAACGTTTTCGTAGCATTTTTGTAACCAAAAGAGGATTTTCAACCTTCAAACATAGTATATAATAATTTGATCATAATTAAAATTGATTTCAATTTCACACGTCATATTATTTCCGAGTTTAAAACAGAGTGCCATTGTAGGGATGTGGTTTTGTGCCAACAATCTCAAGACAAAGCTTCCGTTCAGTACTCCGAGCATTAAAACACTGCGTTTACACTGAACCGTAACGTTAAACCAAAAAGTGTACAATGCTAAAACGCTGTATAGAGCCGCTGTGTTAATTTAAATATAGACGATGGCTTGGTTTAATCATAAAGTTTCATACTTGAGGGATAGAACCGTCCACTGGATGATAAATGATTCCAAGTTAGTTCTTGGTCCAACTTAGTCCTAACTTCATTATGGCGGTTGCGAGCCAATTAGTTGCAAGAAATTGCACTATTTAGTTGCAGTGAAAACGTTTATCGTCCATTGCAATGAGAAATGTTATTATTATTGTAATGGGATTAAGCGCGACGTGAAAATCAATTTAATATGAAAATGGAGTTTGCGCTCAAACATTCGCAGACTGTTGCGAATTTAATAAGCTTCTCTTAGTGACACTCCATTGTTTTCATTTTGAATCATCAATTTTTCATTCCGATTTCAATTTATACTGAAATCCAGTCAATACTGACAGTGATTTAACGGTTTGGTTTTTAACTTATAATAATATTCTTCTTCTTCCATGGCGCCACAGCCCTACTGGAGCCTTGGCCTCCTTCAACCTCTCATTCCCTTACTGCTTGTTTGTTTTATATCCATCATAGGTAATTTCACCCGAACAATGTTTGTATATGTACTAGACCAATGCGTCTTATGAAAACTGGAAATAAATTTTAAAAATATTTAATCCAGCTCTCACATTATCGTGTTGTACGTTGTTTTCTTGGCTCAGATTGTATAAAATGTGATTATTAAGTTATTTTCATTTAAATGTCATATTTGAATCATATGATAGATAAGCCAAACAAGCACTGCGAGGAAGCTCTGTCTCCAATTCCACCTGTCCTCAGTAGCTAGTGTCCAGTTCACAACTTGTAAAAGTTAATACATGCCCATAATTTATTATTACTAATCATAATCAAATATAGGTACCTACCTACTTAATTCTTTGTGACACTCGTACATTTTTGCATACCACATCTATGTATGTTTCTTTGAGAGTAGCATTGAAATCTAAATCCCATATATTTTCATAAGCAAGAAGAACCTGCACTGAGTTTTAAAAGCCTTATCGATACAACGATTTTATTATTTTCAAGAAGTCGTATTGTTTTTGATGCCATGGATAATGTTTTCTTCAAGATATTTAACCAAAAAAAAATTCAACACGATAAAATACCGTTTTATCTTTGATCAGCAGCCCAAGAGAGCCAAAATAATATACGACAAATTCTAGAGATTCTTTAAATCATTCTTTCTTCAATACTCATCCTACTCAAGTCCCTTCTACTCAGAGGTAATACATCATTCATTTCTGTACCACTATTCTATGGATTCCCCACGATACATTCCATTATACTCCTGGATAAACAACATTGATTTTGTGAATTCTGATTCAGCATTTGCAGGATTGTAACTTACCTGTCGACCCAGAATCTTTTCTACAAGAATCCCCGAGATTGATGAAGTTGTTTTCCTTACCATTGATGACATGGACATTGACGCTAGCACCTTCTGCGCTGGTGTGCACGCAGCTATAGTTTCCAGAGTCTCCGAGGCGCGCTCGACTGATGCGCAGTCGCGAAGTCAAAGCATCTGTCCACTCTGCTTCCACCCTGACTCGAACAGCTCCAGAATGGTCGTTGGGATGAAGTGGCGGTGTTTCCACTTGCTCTGTACCTGTGGACAAACATTTCAAGTCAATTGAAATACCCTAAGCACCTAGTAAAAATTAACATTGAATAACTAGGGTTTTTAGTAGTTTCGTCAATGAATGCGATTGGAATCTTTAGGAACTGCTTGATTTTGTTTACAGATACGATGCAACTGAATAACTATTGGTGTTTATTCGATCTCATTTGCGTTTTCTTGACCGTCCATCGTGAAAAGTGTTTTTTACACACATCGCACGCTTAATAATAAAGAGAAATAACTCGAAAATTGGGAAAATCGAGATTTTTTAATAAAACGCAAGAACAATGCGAGAAGAATAGGTAGAATGCGACAGCCGTTCAATTTGGACGAATATGACCGAGATAAAACATCGGTCGCCTTTTTCATCCCATACAAGTTGTACTGGGTGTCTGAACTTTAAACGTGATTTACCAACATTCTTGTTTTTTGAGTTATTGCTCTTTATTATTAAACGTGCGTTATGTAGTATCACTTGATAAACGATTCAAATAAAGATATCAGTATTGTGAGATTGAACACATCGTGTGATTTAGAAGAGATAGAAGCATCGTCAAGTAAATACATAAATATTAGGCTTTATTTGGTGTCAACAATTATTGCGAGAATAACTCTCTGCAATCTTGGTCATCGCCATAAAAAGTGCTGATTCTAAAAAAAAAACAGATTGCTGTGATGCAGGATTGATCTTCGTTGACATTAAGGCAGATGAATATTCAAGGCATTTTTGAAAATTTAATGATGTATTATTAGTGTTAGACCAAAAAAAACAAACGAATTACGAGTTCAAGTGTGAACCACTCGACAACGAATGTTTAAATTTTATTTTGTGTGGTTTAAGATGGATGCCCTATGCAGTAGACAATATTGTTGTTGATTGTTGTTTATAAAATATCGTCAGGTCTTCCTGGCAGGGTTTCAAGGAGATGCAATGTTGGTTGGATCAATTGGATAAGGTTTTAATTTCAGTGGATATCTTTGAACAATAATGGAACTTTATGCAATATTTTAACACTAAATGTCGAAGAAGATCAAAGTTCTTACCTTTGTACCACAAGATGGTACCGAGATCATGTGGCCCTTGACTTATGACACACGTTAAGCTCACCACGCTGCCTGCTTTCACATAGAGGTCGGTAGGGCCCAGGATTTTAGCTTTGGCCTCTGAAACAAAAAAAAATACAAATAAGTATTGATAAACTTTACAATAAAAATACATTTTGTAAGGGTATCTGAGCCTTCGACATTGATTATTCCTTCTGAAGCTAATACTTCTCCGAATTTTTTCCCCTTAACAATCTTTCCTCTTATTTTTTAAATAAATTTATCTATTTAATTTACATACATTGTTTTCCTACAGAGTACTCCATACATTCTAGTAAGTCAGTCACGCCGCTCCTGCAGAAGCTCCACTGGCTGAGCATCCCACAACGATAAGAATTCAAACTGGGTCTATACACCCAAAGCACTGCATGAAGTTGCGTCAGAGTACCTGCGGGAACTGGTCATTCCAAGAAGTGTGAGCGAGAGGCAACTCACTCTACGATCTCTGGAGGCGCACTTGCAACTGCTTACTTTATAATCTATAGTAAGTTGCAAATATATGCTACATTTAAAATTCACACAAAAAATGCCCGCAAACAAACACGTCTAAGTTCCTGTTTACAAAATATGCTGCATGTGTAGTGTATACTTGAAAATGAAAAAACATACTCAAATGAACATACCTACACCCGGCAACTTTTGCCGACTTTCCCTGAAACATGAGTGAAATTGAACCATTGTTTACAGTATGGATGGTCAGCCTCATACCAACTTCTAAGTCAAGGAATAACCGTCTAGAAAATAATACACATTAATTGGTGAGCGCGCGTTCACCGTTGTAACATCGTCCATCTGGAAAAGTGTTGAATCCTTCAAACAGGAAATGAAGACCCACCTCTTAGCTGTTGAAAACGCCCATGCAGTGATAGAAGTAACAAAACGGCGCACGGCAAACCATCAACAAAGTTCATACTCTTGTCACGGGTTTGCTAATATCATAATTCCGCATAAACATTTCAAATTTACGCATTGAAATTCGTAAGCGAAACGCGGAGCAATTTCAGCTGTCTCAGAAATGCAAATTTGCCATTCAATGATGTCAAAATTGCTCATTGTATGTCGCCGAGAATATCTTAATTATGTCATGGGACGGGCTACGTGTTACGATACAAGTTGGAGCAGTTCATCTATAATCTATATGCCATCGTAGTTTCGTCCTAAACGAGCATTTGAAATTAGATGTTATAATGATAACTTAAATTGACGGTCAAATGCCGAAACTATGTTTAATTTTTGCTGTTGTATATGTATAATCAATAGTTGACTTATTTTTTCGTTGTTTGAATTTTATACAGGCTTTTATTTTTCCTTAAAGCCTGTTTGTATATGATTTTATCATCAGAATATTTTTCATGAAAGCTCTACGAATTTCAGTTTTCCGCAGCAACAAATAACTTCAATTTAAATATGTGGTACAAAGTTACAACTATTTCACATTTTCATTATTTTATCTCAAGCATATTCAACGCCCAAAAGGACTTTTACAGGAATTCATGTGCTGTGCAAATATAAATTATAAAAATACACATGTATAATACATAAAAAATAAACAGATAATATTAAGTCTAGCAATTATGGCATCGATAAAGGTTTCATAAACTTTTTCAATAAGTTTTCTATCTGAATGCTTTCAAATTTGGACATTTTAAAATATTTCCTTTGTTTTATAAGTCTTATTGAAATAACTATATGAGTAGAGGAAGCCTCGTCCATTTATTATATAATTAATTTGTGAAATTTTCAAACAAGTTTCGGCAACGACGTTACCATGTTGAAAGCACCGCTTCCCATAGATCACCGAAGTTAAGCAACAGTGGGCGCGGATAGTACTTGGATGGGCTACCGCTCAGGTACACCGCGTGTCGTTGGCATCTTGGACCGGTCCGTAGTCCAGTGGCAGCACTTCGGACTCGTAACTGGAAGGTTGTGGATTCGGATCCCGGCGGAGCACAAAAAATATACCATATATATTTCGAATGTGCTCTTCGCTGAGTTGAAAAATTCATAAACCTTTACCAAAAACCGGTCACTGAAAGGTCCATCCAACCTTACAACAACTGGATCTTGCTTGAGAATTGGCGCTTTCTTCAGCGACGACCAAGCTCGCAGAGGGCTCTTGACGGTGTGATACACACAAAAACAGCGCTCACCAAATAAATCAGCCTAATTTAATTTTTAATTTTTTAAGTTTGAATGTTTCTAAAAGATTAAATTACCAATTAAATCAGTTAGTAAACGTCAACGAATCTTTATTAAACGACAACTTTGTAAGCCGCATTGTAGAATTTCGTGATTGAGTCATTTCAATTCAAAATGGTTTTCGCTCTGTTGCCATTTCACGTGCGGCACAAAAAGCCCTCCCCCCCTCCTCCCTCTCGCACGCTGTCAGGTTAGTTTTTTAGAGCTTTCACCGATAACGGTTTATTCTTACCGGCGCCGAGCTTTCTCGAAGCCTTCCTCTATTAATCACAAGACATCAATCACGGGGAAATACTGTGTTTTTTTTGTAATACGAATAAAAGCTCCGGCGCTATCACTGACGATCATCGATGTATTAGTATGCACCAGAGCTTTCTGTTTTGTTGTACTAAATTATTTTACTTAAAAAAACATGAATATTTGACATTTGATTTGTGACATTGAATTGTAATGAAATGGATGAATTAATTGGTTTGATGTTTCTAATGACATATTATTGGGACTACAATATTGCGTTTTATAACTGTATTTTTTTTTTAATTTTGAGTATTTCATTTTATGAGCACTGATTTGTGTAAATCACACATTAACAGACTTTCGAGCTTAGAACTCGCTTCAAAAAGCGCCCATTCTGAAGCAAGACCCATTTACCTTGACTTACACTTATACAAATTTCTCAACACAATGAAGAGCATATTTAAAAAAAAAATTTTTTTTGTTCTTCGCAGGCATTTTTTATTACGATAAGTCGTTAGCGTTAACCTCTACACTCTTCGCTGTCATAGAATGATATCATTAATGTGTTATACCTTAAAGGTAAAACTGAATAAGTGACATATTAAGCTAACATGAGTTTCTCAGATGATTTTTTTTAGCACCTTTTATACTAATTTCTACGACAGAAAACACTACAAAAGTGTGAAAATACCTGTAGCTGAAAAGTTTTTCATGAGTACTTCCTACAAGTTAGTTTACTTCCTATGAAAACTTTCACCCAAAAAAATGCTGTATCCACGATTTTTCAAAGTACTTACAGTGTTTATCCAGTTTTACCTTTAAGGTGGCGATATTGTCAATTAAATTCAAAACTCTTGCCTCCCACTTAAAACACAAGCAATAGATTATGTATTTAACCATCGTGCACAATACACAACCCAACCGTTTAAACTAAAAAAGCAAAATATTGAGTAAGTGTAATGGACGCTAATAAAAATTATGCACCGTTTATTTTTATCGGCACTTAGACGGAGTTTTATGGCGTTTAACTGCCGAGGGGCAGGCGCACTGCAGGCATGACTCAATTATCACCGCTCCATGCATCATTTCTAAGCGGCGAGAGCCTTAAATCTTGTGCAGGGGCGCACGTGGAGTTAAGGATCATCGTCATAAGCCATTTCATAAAAGAACGGGACTTACATTTTTTTTAACATGTCCAGATTTTTTTTTAAAGATGTGAAATTAAAATAAGTAAATATTATCTTGTTTTGAGAAAGTATAATATTTTCAGTCGTTGATTAATGCTTAATTTTGAATATTTTTTAAATTAAACCATTTTTTACACTATGGGCTGTCAGCCTCATACCATCCTACAAGTCAAGGAATAAGCGGCTGTTATGTTCTTCTGTTCCTATCAGAAGAACAAATTATTTTATTTTCATTTCACATAGCCTTTTATATGGCGTTAGAGGAAAAAAAACATCAGAAATACTTCAAGTTAAATTGATGATTAAAATTTAGTGTCCTTTGCTAATGCTATGTCTGTTTCATCGAAGATCTGTATGAGTTATGAGATTGTTTTTTTATGTTGTAAGTCGACGAGCGTCATACATCGCGCGAACTTATGAGAATGCATTTAAGTTAACTTTGATAATGGATTATAGTTCCATTTTGGATAATTAAAATTGCGAACAGTATGAAATCAAGGCAAGTAGATACATTTTGATACAAGAAGTATTAGATCTCTTTTTTTTGTTCACTATGCAATTTTAAACCAAAAATCGGATCCTATTCACGGTTCGGGGAGTGGCATTGTAGCCGTGGGTCAGTGGAATTGATGGCCTCCCCGCTTGCAACTAATGCCGCCCCCCCCTCTTTCACAGGGGTGGCGCGGTGGTCTACCGCCTAACGCGCCCCATACACCATCTTTATGAGAGCAATAACTCCGACAATCGCAAGGCCGCGAATCATAATAGCTGATATCGGTTACACTTTGTGCGAAAACAACGAGAAAAAACCGTGCGATATGTGAGGGGATGAAAGTGGAGTAGGGTGGGGGGGATGTGGTCGAAAACATGAATGGTTATTCGAAAATATTTTTGTTTGTAGAGAGATGAGATGTAAGACATATTCAAAGTAGTTATAATGAACGAAGAACGATTTTAATGTCAACACTGTAGTTTATCTTTGACACAATTTAATTTCTAAGATAAGTAAAAAATCCCACGATCGACCAAAAATTTGACATTCCTAAATCATCAGTGCTCCTTGAATTTTGTTATGATTTAGGGAGTTCAACTTAATAAGAATTGCGGATATTTATTTTGCACAAAGAGACGGTTCACATACGATACGTTCACAGAGTGGCTTTTGAACTATAGGTACCTATTGATAGACAGCTGAGATACAAGTTTCTCTGAAAAGCATTTCGGTCTCTATTTATAGGCGTATAAGAGTTGTTTTAGAAACATTGGGGACTGGCACACGTAAGATTTTGCCAGAATACTCGAGCAAATACTCACACAATTTAAAACAAACATAAGGATAACTAAACAATTACCTAACATTTAAATTTGAATCTTCACAATGTCAACACACAAACCCTTTAACTTTTCATGACCTAACACTAGTGACATCACAGACTTACACAAACACACATAGCAATTCACACAGACTCGCAATTACAAACACATTCGTAACAATATTGTACAAAACACTTTTACTCTCATTGGTAGTAATGAGAACTCGACAGTAAGAGTGAGAGTGAGCTTTACGCAGGTATGTAGTCCAATACGAATGACATGAATGATTTTACACTCGCATATTATTTTCTAACCGTTTTATTTTCCATATATATTTTGCTTTAATCTGTCGATGTGAGTTTTACGCCATGTCTTATGCTTGGATCAGAAACATGATGACAGTTGAGTCTCCCTCTGATTTCTCAGATTGCCTTGAGGTTATTTGTTGATGTTTAAGTTGGCAGTAAACCACCTTTGAAGTATTATCTCGTTCTCACAGTGATTGTTTAACTTATCTACCGTTTGATTCAAAGATGACCTTTAAATGAAATTGTTTTAAGAATCACACTATACACAATCTAACTAAGAAAAAAAAAAAGAACACCATAATTTGAGAGTTGTTTTAAACATTTTCAAAATCAAATTATGGATTAAAGATAAGACGCATTGGTCCAGTACACAGAGCTAGAGGACCATGAAAAGTTCCGGAATGCACTGAAGACAAGCAAATTTCTGGCATCGTTTGCACCAGCGTCCTTGGAGTGACTACATCACGAAACGGCGTTATAAAGAAATCATCAACTCATCATCATCACATAAAAACATTGGTCTTGTAAAATTAACTCTGTTGGAGATAAAACAAACAAACACTAAGGTGACGATCTATTATCTTCTTTTCGATCCATCATCACTAACTGGACGTAATCCAGTTAATATAAAGTCTTCTGACTTTTTTTGACCGGACCAAATCATTTTCTTCATTAGAGTTGAGAGATCTACCTTTTTTGCATTGTGTTCCCATCTTTTTAATTGTTATTTTTTTTTTCCTCTTGAAAATACAATCATGTATAATATTCATAACTCATTTTTTCGATTTTCGTAAATTCGAATTATTTGACTCAGAGTCCCTAGGGCTGCGGCAGAGTGGAGCCCGGAGAGAGAGTAATAGAGTATATTTTTCACAAAGTAAATAGAACGCGGCCCGCTGATTGGACAACTTATCTTTTGAAGGGAGAAGATTTTTCATGAAAACACCTGAAAAAGCTACCTGCGAAATAATGGCCGGTCTCTCATACAAAATGGTGAAAAATTACCTTTTAATTTATTCCTAGAATAACGCGTGAAATGTGAAAGTTTATGAAGCTTTCTTTTAGTTTTGACGGTACCACAAAAGCTTACATGAAATATAGAAATACAACAGTTTTTATCTTGTCTTTATATGATGGAAATTTCACAATTAACATTTCCCTATCCATAGAAGCTGGACTGTAAATCGGAAATCCTTTCACTAGTAGTCGGAATCACATTTTTTATAATCACCTTACTGAAAACTTTTCCTGGTTTACTGAGTAGACTGATGGGTCTGAAGTCCTGACAGTCTTTTTTGGCCCCTTTACCTTTGTAAATGAGAACAATGACTGCCTTCTTCCAATCTATCGGTACTACTCCGGCATCCACACAAAGCTTACATAATTCATACATCCAATCTATCACACATTCACCTCCTGCTTTCAACATTTCACCATTTATACCATCAAACCCAGGAGACTTCCCATTCTTCAGACGTGAAATAGACACTTTCATTTCTTCTTCAACAGATAATTTGTCATTTTTGTCAAATTTATTTCGGTGAAAGTGATTTTTGTCGACGGGTTATTTTTTTGGTTCAATCGAGTATTTGAATACGATAAATTTTTCGACATGTCACTTTTTATAAATACCTCACTGATAAAGCGCATAAGTTCAAAGCAAGAGGAATGCGGTTCGAATCCCGTCACGAGTGCCAGACATGATTTTCCATCGGCATTTTCTTCAATTCCAAATCTTTGCACGGTAACGTTAATTCAACCTTCACAAGAAATCAGTACCTTCGAGAACAGGAAGAGCTTCAATTCACACCTGTTACCTGTGAAAATGTAAAAGTTTTAATATTTCGGAGATAGTGCGGTAAGACGTTGCTCTATGTGTGCAGTCTACTTACGTCTTCGCCAAACCTTTGTACGTTTGCGTCTTCAACAAAAGGTTGGTCTATGTTTAATTTTTTGTATTGAAAAGAAAAGTGATTTGCTTATGTCACTCATGAGGCATGAAAAAGCGGTAGGAGATCTAAATGCAGCATGTGTAAGAAGTGATTTAAACGTAGCATGTGGAAGAGAGATAAATTAAAAAAAATGATTTCTGCAACTTTATTATTAAAAAGCCAAAGTGAATTAGTATTCATTTAACTACATATAAAATATAAATAAAAGTTGTAGTTAAAAGAAAATCAAAAGTAATTTTCATTTTGTAGAAACTTGAGAAATATTCAATTTATCAAAATTTTTGACTGACGTTTTCTAGATGAGGTACGAAACTCTGCAGCGAGATTCTGTATTAGAAAATAAAAAATAAGAATTTAATAAAACTTGAATCACTTCTCATCCAGCTGCCGTGGCGTGCGGACATGTCCAACGCTGCTCCGTGTTTTTTTATTAATTTAAATTACTTAAAGGCATTACTTTGCGATTGAAGTACCTTAATTTGTTCCGCGTGTTTAGTGTCCGTGTTATAAAACAAGAGAATTTTAATTAATTCATTGTTTTTGTTGTATTTACGCGTTTTTTTTCCTTCAGAAATAACCACGTGGTGTGGACACGTGGTTATCTAATTTGTAAAATCTATTTTTTTCTCGCTTCTCTCGTGTTTAACGTTAATTTTAATATCTATGTTGTTCCGCGTTTTAGTTTTAACCTTTATAACAAGAGAATTTGTATTAATTCATTGTTTTTTGTTGTTTTTTAGGCTTTTTTCTTCATTGGAAATAGCCACGTGGTAACCTAACCTCAATATTCGTTAAGTATTGTGCGTCATTTATTTTTGCTGCTTATTTAAATTCAGTAGTATTATTTTATTTCTTTTTCGTTCTCTTTTTAACTTCATTATTGATTTCATGTATCGTGGTCCTTTTTTACTTTTTTGACCACGTGTTTTATTTCACCTGGCTGACAACCAGGATATTTTTAGTTGTGTGCAAACTTGTGTCAGTATGGCATTAGTTCACTGTGCTGTGATGTGGGCTCCTGTGGGCAAACGATGAGATAGTCATGCGAAGGCGCACTAGGGCTGACAATCCTAGTCGCCATGCTGTTGGAGGAGTGTCAGATGGCCCCTGCAGGGTTGCCAAAAGCTTTACCAGGTACAGTGGGAAACCACAGTGGCCTGGTAAAAGCAGACGTAAGAAAGGAGATGAATGGAATATTGCTACTTTGAATGTAAGAGGTATGAAAAATAAGGAAGAAGAACTATTGAAAGAGATGAATGAGAGAAAAATTAAAATTTTATGTGTGACCGAAACTAAATTGAAAGGTGAAGGAGAGAAAGTTCTGAGTAATGGAAATTTGTTCATTTACTCAGGTGTGAAAGATGGATGTCCTAGACAGGGTGTTGGTGTGATTGTTAGTGAATGTGTGAAGAGCTATATCAGGAATTATGAATGGATCTCCCCTAGGATTCTCCTAGTAAGGATCAAGTACGACAGAACGAATTTTCTACTGATAGCATGCTATGCGCCAGTAGATTCAGAATGTATGGAGATTAAAAATGAATTCTGGGATATGCTTGACGATAAAATCAGAATGAAAGACAAAGAAGAAAAGGTGATTCTGCTTGGGGACATGAACGGATGGGTGGGTAGAAGAAAGGAAGAGTATGAAAGGGTAATAGGACCAAACGGAAGGGGTGTCATCAATGGCAGTGGGAGACGGCTTGTTGACATGTGTGTGGAGCATGGGATGTTTGTATCAAATACTTGGTATAAGCATAAAGACGTGCACACATACACGTGGTATGGGCCAAATACTCGCACAGTCATTGACTACATATGTATGGAAGAATGTATGAGAGGTGCCATAAGAGATGTCAGAGTCTACCAAGGTATATCCGTGGGCTCAGACCATCATCTCTTGTGTGCAAAAGTAATGATAGGCGAAGTAAAAGATAGGAAAAGAACGAAAGTGATTAAGATGAAAAGAGTGAAAGTGGAAAAATTAGATGATGAAAATGTCAGGAATGATTTTGAAGCTGAAGTAAGCCAGATTTTGAAATCGGATGAATGTAAGGAACTTGTGAAGAATGCATGTGTAGAAAAAATGTGGAAAACATTTAAAACATGTTTGGTTGAAAGCGCAAAGAAAGTATGCGGTGAAGTTACGATTGGGCATAAAAAAGGCAATGAATGGTGGAATGATCAGGTTAAACAAGCAGTGAAAGAGAAGAAAGAGAGCTATTTAAAATGGATTAATGACAGAAAGAATAAAGTGTTAGAGACTGAATACAAGGCGAAAAAATGGCTAGCGAAGAATGAAGTTCAAATGAGTAAGAGAAGAATGGAAGAAAAATTGAGTGAAAGAGCACAGAATGACTTCTCTGACAATAAAAAGATGTTCTGGAGCTGGGTGAGACAAAACAACGACAGTTGTAGGTCCACAACTCCGGGAATCAAAAATGTCAGCGGAGACATTCTGTGGAATAAAGACGATGTAAAAAAGAGATGGAAAGAATATTTTAACGAGGTTTTTGGTGAAGAAGAATGTGATTTAACTGTGAAAGGAGATTATGATGAGGGTAATGTTTTGAAAATATCGAAAGATGAAGTAAGAAAGGTCATAAAGGAATTAAAGAATGGGAAAGCTGCAAGTGTGGATGGTGTGAGACCTGAGATGATGAAAGCGGGGGGAGAATGTGTGATTGAATGGATGAAAGAGCTTTGCGAATTGTGTGTTAGTGTCAAGGAGGTTCCATCGGACTGGAGAGAGGCGGTCATTGTGCCAATTTACAAAGGTAAAGGTGACAAAAAAGACTGCCGTAACTTCAGACCGATTAGCCTTCTTAGTGTGCCAGGTAAAGTGCTATGCAAGATTCTTATCCATAGGGTAAGATTATCCACCCAGGAGAAGGTCTCAGATATACAATCTGGCTTTATGCCGGAAAGAGGTTGCGTAGACCAGATATTCGCGCTTCGACAGATAGTCGAAAAACAGCTAGCCGTAAATAAAAAGGTCTACGCGGCTTTCGTAGATCTTGAGAAAGCCTTCGACTCGGTGGATAGAAGTATGATGTGGTGTGTGCTTGAGAGGTATGGTGTGAACAAAGCACTTCTGAACGCGATACGCGCCATCTATCTTAATAGCAGGGCGTGTGTCAGGGTGGATGGAGAATACAGCGAGTATTTTAATGTGTACAAGGGTGTGAGACAGGGTTGCATAATGAGCCCATGGTTATTCAATATAATCATGGATCATTGTGTTAAACAAGCGAATCTGGAAGGGCATGGCATACAGATTGGAGAGAGAAAAGTCGGAGTTCTGCTTTATGCTGATGACGCAGTATTAATTGCTGATTCAGCAGCGGAACTTCAGGCAATGCTCTCTAGTCTGAACCATGCTCTGTGTGTGAACAAGTTGAAAATTAATGCAAGTAAGACGAAAGTACTGATTTTTGACAGAATGGATGAAAATGAAGAATGCACGCTCATGTTGAATGGTACGAAAGTTGAAATTGTGGATGAATTTAGATACTTGGGAAGTATGTTTGAGAAGAATGGAAAGATGACGAGAGAACTTGAGAATAGGATGTGTAAGGGCAAGCAAGTGGTCGGTGCAATAGGAAGAATAGCAAAGAACAAGCGATTGACGATGGATCTGAGAATGGCGGTACACAATGGCATATTGTTACCGACTTTGATGTATGGAAGTGAAGCATGGACAGTGAATGATAGCGAAATGAGTAAAGTATGTACGGTGGAAATGAAGCATTTGAGAAGCATGACAGGAAAAACTCTGAGGGATAGAGTTAGGAATGAATGGGTAAAAAAAGAATGTAATTTGAAAGAGGATGTGAAGGTTAAGGTACAAAAGAATGTGATGAGATGGTTTGGGCATGTGGAAAGAATGAACGATGATAGACTGACAAAGTATGTATACAAAGAAAGTGTGAAAGGAAAAAGAGGGAAGGGACGACCGAGAAAAGTATGGAGTGATCAGATTGAGGAGATTGTGAAAGAATGGGATATACAAAGTGAGCGTAAAAGAAGAAAATGCATGAAAATGGTGATGGATATGAATGAATTGAAAGAGGTATGTAAGGATAGGAAAAAATGGAGGCAACTCTGCAGAGGCTCTGGCCACCCCTAGCGGAATGGCGACAGAGTTACAGTTACAGTTACAGTGAAGAAGCCAATTTTCGTACAACTTTTGAACTCAAGCCGTCAAAATCAATGTGTCAGAAAAAATACAAACTTACACCAAAACATATTTATTATTCATTATTATTTATTAACTTTATGTGCTTTAGAAATATACGTATAAATGGTTCTTTTCAACAAAAATGTATGCTTCATATTGTTTTGATTACGTTCAATATTTAACAATATTAAAATTCTAAACCAAATAATACTTTTGAAAAATTGATTATTTTTCAATAAAGAATTAAAAAATAAAAGAAAAAACAAATTTATTTTATTTTATAATTCTTTATAGAAAAATAATTATTTTTTTAAAATGAATTTCCACAGTGTTTCACAAAAATCTTTTAAAAAAAAATACTTTTGATGGCCAAAAACCTTACAAAACATTAAATGAGGTTTAAAAGTTTCCGAAAGAATTGTCTGTATCATTTGTTTTAGAAAAGATAGTGTTCTCAAATTGAAACTATGAGTATTTTAATATACATATACAAACGCATAAATTAATTAACTTTATAATGCAATTGTCCATGTTTTTTTGGTTTTTCGTGTTGTTGTTTGGTGAAATAAGTCGTTCATTCTATTTTTAATTTTGTTTACAAAAAACAAAAATTTCCCCTTGATAAATAATCAGTCACTAAATATGAATTGTTAACAGATTTCAAATACAAAATACGCAAGTAAACACTTTCTGTGATAAATTTAAGTCTACAAAAAACGAAGTTCACGTCCAAGAAAGTACCAAAAAAAAGGATTTGTTTATTTATCAGGTCCATACTCAAGGACAAAAAAAAATAGCTGGTACTAGTAGTAAGAAGACTTTAGTGAGATGGACATACATATAGTAAGTACGTAAAGAGAACTCCAAATTAGTCAAGAATGACTTGGATGGTGTAAGACCACTAGGAAATCCCAGGATACAATGGGCAAATATTGTAGAGGCAGACGCCAAAGTTCTGAGAGTAGGAAGACCTAAGAGGGAAGCAGCACAAGATAAAGTCTTGGAAGATCGTGGTGTTGGAGGTCCTGAGCCATCAAGACTTGTGAGCCAAAGAAAGTAGAAAAAGTACTGATAAACATTACTTTAAGTCGTACAAAAATAATAAATTTTGGCTTTGTTTGGATCAAGTTTATATCTACTGCCGAAGTAGCGTTCGTAAGTATGTTGGCGAAAGTGTGATTTGGCATTACAACTATACATTTACCAGGTGTTATTTGTTTTTATAAATCAAAAGGATTCGGTGCGATTTTTAATTTTCTTATCAAAGACTAATATGCTACTTTACTAGTTACCTAGTTTACAACTAGGGCTCTGAGGTGGGATTTCTACCAATCAAAAATTAAAAGAAAAAGACAATGTTAGATATTATCCGATGACGATAAGGCTGAATGAATATTTCTGGTTGGTATAGAAAATAACATTTGTTTCCTTTTGAGAATTTAAATTCAATTATATCTGGATTATCATTTATATTCAAGCCACGTACCTTGTTATTTACAATCCAATGTAATAATCACTAGACCATGATCGCTTTATTTTACGTACTAAAATTAAAATCAATACTTTTCACTTCATAGATTACCAATAAAAATATCGTAAAGTCATTACTGGCTTTCAAAACATTTATTTTTCAGTCGGGTCTCGTTATATTTAACGTGAATTCATTAAAAAACAACATTTATCGGAATGTAGCCGTTTTTCCGAGTTTTTTTCATTCGCCCCTTGAAGGTTTTCCGGCGGTTGCCTCTACCCGACTTGTAATTTTATAAGGCTGTTTGGATTCTGAAGTGTCATTTGGTTAACCGACTTGAATCGTCAAGTTTTTCGGGAGACGGGATGAAAATTTCGCAGAAATCGTTTTCCAATTATCATCGAAGGTTAACTGTTTTACGCGCTTCAAATTTTATTAACTGAAATATCAAATCTCGAAAATAAAAAGTTGCTGTGTTAAAAATTACCACTGCATTAATTCGTAATAGATTTACAAAAATAAATTGGACCGGTCCGTAGTCCGTAGTGGCAACACTTCGGACTCGTAAATGGAAGGTTGTGGATTCTAATCCTGGCGGAGCACAAAAATATACCATTTATATTTCGAATGTGCTCTTCGCTGGGTTGAAAAATTCATAAACCTTTACCAATGACCGGTCACCAAAAGGTCCATCCAGCCTTACAGCAATTGGGTCTTGCTTGAGTATTGGCGCTTTGTAGCGACGACCAAGCTCGTACACCTCTGCGGCACTACAACAAGTGTCATAGATCCCTAGAGTCTTTAGAATCTAGGGAGTCTCCCGCACAGGATTTCTTAAAAAAAAAAAAAAAAATACAAACATTTTGTCTCCTGAAATTTTGGCGTTCTATTTTATTCGTTTTTTGTGAAAACAAAACTGATAGTTAATTAAAACATTTTTTTTTGTTTTTCTAGCTGCTGTACTACTACATCAAATATAATTGAATAATACAAAAGCTAACCAATATTCAACTTATACTGCAACTTTTTGGGCTGTCTTTGATCAAGAAATAAAAAAATGTGGTTGATTAAACTGTGATCAAAGTTTCATCAACATTAACTGCTTCACTTCATCTTCACGCTGAAAAAGCCCATCGCAGACATGGATGAAACGTCCGAAAGCTCCAGCTCCCACAGACCATGTCAACAGAATTTTAAAACTTAATTTAAATCGGATATTTAACGAACCGTTTAGAGAGAACTTACATCATTCTCGACGTTTCGTCAGCGACGTAGCCGACGTTTTCAGGAGAACATCCTCTCTGTATGGCGACTGAGGATTCGTTAAATATCCGATTTAACTTAAAATTGTTCAGTTTTAAAAAATTAATATAGTTGTCAAAATGTCAAACGACCGTAATTCTAACTTAAACCTAACCATGTCAACAAATCCTAGGAAGCAACTTTCCAGCGTCATCAGCTAGCCGTTTAACCCTTAACTCCTTTTCGAAAGCCTTGTTGCTTGTATTGATGTTTTTTTATTTTTATTATGGTTTCCCACTCTCAGTCCTATACGTTTTGTCTACCTATAAGCACATAGATAAATCAAGTGAGTTGCCGTCTTACTCGTAAAAAACAATAGTTTCCACGCGCCGATGCTACTCATCACGAGATAAAACTAGAAACACGACTGCAATCCATACATTAGAAACTCATTTTTTGGTTTATTTGCACAAAAACGTTGACTGCTTTACGTATAAATAAATTATTCATAGGTTGCGTGGCTAAGGATCATTATTCTTTAGCAGGAAGGCGATTGCGATTCTCGGATTAGGCCTGGAGCGAGTCGGAAATGTTTGTTAGTCCATTTTGATCCAATAAGGCACAGTGAACGCATGTGGCACGCAAAAAGCGCCCTTGTGAACTCAACAGACCATGGTTTAGCGTTCAAATTTCTTGCATGTCAACTTATGGATAAAAATAAAAAGACATGGTAGATCGTGTTGCTTTGAAACATGAGTGTCATCGAAAAGTGACAACTTACAAATTATAATCAGTTGTGGCTGATTCAAAGAAAGGAAGGAGCATTCAAAAATGATTGTGGATCATGCGTCAACATATGAGTAACATGCAAGTGTTTTAAGAAATGAAATTTCATCATTGATTCCTTCTCTTTGAGTTGCAACAAGGGGCGCTTGATGCGTGACTGCCATATTATAATTTTTTACAGTCAACATCAAAACTATGAAAATTTGGCGGTTTCACGACTATTTCGTATCCAAAATGTATAGTTATAGAATGATTCACCAATTTTATTTTGTTTAATTTTAGAAACTTACTCCAAATTTGAATCCATGGACACTCATTCACAGCGTCTCAAAGTGAAGAATGAAAAATATGGAGTTAGAGTAAAAGACAAATGAATGACAACTTGCAGCTTAAAACAAGATTTCAAAACAAAATTGAAGCGCATGCAAGAGTGTTTATATGCTCAGAGCGCGGTCATTCAAAGACGACACTCAAAAAAGTATTATGCAAAAACGCTGAATGGCAAATAATCGTGTGTAGGAGTCTGTACAGTCATTGAAATAACTACCGGCACGCTATTTGATTTAAAACTATTTCATTGCCTACGGTTTCTGATTGTTTTACATTGGCTTGTTGTACGCCGGAATAACGGAGGACTGAAAGGACTAATAAGCTACAAATTTCGGAAAATTATGGGACGTGGGAGATTTGATTATGGGAATGCATTGCCCCAATTTACATGTGACCTCAATTAGGGTAACATTTTAAATTGAAAATTGTATTGTTGCATATTTTACGCTTTAAGAAATTTCAGTTTTCTTTTACAATTATAATAACTATAATCTATAATCTATCTATAATCTAAGTTGCAAGGATATATTCATTTAAAGCTCTCAGATGTATGCCCACAAACAAACACGTGTAGTTCGCGCTTACAAATGCTGATTGTGTACTTACAAATAAAATCCAAACTCAAATGAACATAAGCCCTGCAACTCCTGCCGACATTCCCTGAAACAGGGGTGACATTGGCAAAGTGAAGCATTTTTTACAGTATGGGTGGTCAGCCTCATACCAACCTATAAGTCAAGGAATACGAGTAATAAATGACATTTAAGTTTACAAAAAAAAAAACAACAAAACCTTAAAAATAAATCCATACAAAAAAAGTCAAAAATTTCTTATGCAAAAAATGTAGCAAACTAATAAACCAACATTACAAATCAGCATTGCAGATTAGCCGCCACTTCTTCCTGTCCTTGCATACTTCTTTCATTTCATCCAGAGTCATAAACTTTTTCATACAAGCTCTCCTTTTATTATGACTCTGGATATCCCATTCACTCGCTATTTCGAAAATTTGGTCCATCCATACCTTTCTCGGTCTTCCTCTTCCACGACATCCATCTATTCTAGCAACATATACTTTCTTCGTCAATCTTTCATCACTCATTCTCTCCATGTGCCCGAACCATCTTAACATACTTCTTTTAATCTTTACTTTCACACTTTCCCTTACACCACATTCTTCTCTTACATAATCATTTCTCACCCTGTCACTTCGTTTTTTCCCAATCATACGTCTTCATAGATAGTCCATTTACTTTTTATTTTATTTAGTCCATTGTCAACGACGTTAGCCATGTTGAAAGCACCGGTTCCCATAGATCACCGAAGTTAAGCAACATTGGGCGCGGACAGTACTTGGATGGGTGACCGCTCAGGTACACCGCGTGTCGTTGGCATCTTGGACCGGTCCGTAGTCCGTAGTGGCAACACTTCGGACTCGTAAATGGAAGGTTGTGGATTCGGATCCCGGCGGAGCACACAAAATATACCATTTATATTTCGAATGTGCTCTTCGCTGAGTTGAAAAATTCATAAATCTTTACCAAAGACCGGTCACTGAAAGGTCCATCCAACCTTACAACAACTGGGTCTTGCTTGAGAATTGGCGCTTTCTACAGCGACGACCAAGCTCGCAGAGGGCTCTTGAGGTGTGATACACACAAAAACAGCGCTCACCAAATAAATCATCCTAATATTATTATTATTACTACACAGTTAAAAAATATACAATTGAACAAACCGTTATAAGCGAGCTTACAGTATTTTAGAAGTTTCATTAGCGACGTAGCCAACGTCTTCAGAAGCCTCCCTTTTCTGCACGACATCTTTGTATGAAAGTGTTTATATTTAGCCAAATTCCTATTATGATTTTCAAAAATCATGAGGATTGTGAATGTTTGATAACAGTAATAGTAATACAGAAAGGAAAAAAAAAGAATTTACACAAAAATTTTACCTGAGAGTAATGACTGGAAAGACACTGAATGATAGAGTCCGCATCGGTTAGGTGATGAACGGGGTTGGTATAAAAGAGAACATGAGAATGAAGAGACAAAAATAGAGGAAGACGAAGGGAGAAACAGATGGATCAAATAGGTGAGATTATAATATAAAGAATCTGCAGAGTGGGAATAAGAGAAGATTATGAGTGAGGAGAGTGATGAATGTTGACAATATGAAAGATATATGCAAGAACAAAAAACAGTGGAGACACGTCTGCAGAGGTACCGGCCAATCCTAGTAGAACAGCAGCAGGATACAGATACAATTATAATTCAGAATAAAAGACAAAAATCTATAGAATTGTCAGAACAAGAGAAAGAAGAAATAACAAAATAAATTAATGAATTTCAGTAAACAAATCAACAAACAAGGAAAATTATTCTACCAAAAATTCATCGCCACTTTTTCTTTCGTACTTCTCGGGCGATATCATTGTCCAAAAACTTTTCCACTAAAAACCAAGGAGTCTGTCGTCCGAGCGCGGAGTTGGAAAACGGGGAGATGAGAGAGGATTCTTCTCTCATCTCCCTCCAACAGCAATCTTATCTGCCGTCTCCCAGGGCCCCGAAACTTGGTACAAAGGACGCCGAGTTTCGGACAATATAGATTCATTAATTTGGAAAATTCTCGGCGAATGACAAATCGCAGGTCGGGAGGGTTTTTGGGAGGCGATAGAAATTATGATGTAAGAAAATTAACAGATGGGTTCTTTTCCTTAAACTTGGTACACTTATACCAATGTCGCTCTAATCGGGAAATGGGGCAAGAATATCAGAGCTTGTGTTATAAAGTGTATTTTTGTATAACTGGCTGGTTTTTTTGAACTTTGATGTCGATTGGACAATTTTTTTTTCAATATTTTTTCTTTTTTCATGTAAATGCACTGAAATAGTATTTCCCTACTTTTAGTGTAACGTCGATTTTGACCAAATTAGCTTGTATCGTAATATACCGTTGAAGTGTAAAATACCCTTGAACTAGATGGTTTCAACTTTGATGTCGATTGGACGACAAATATTTTTCAGCCCTGTGTTTCTGTCGCTGCTCTCCTTACCTGTGGAATAAAATCGATTTATTCGTCTTAATTACTTAGTGAAACACGCCGGGTACCTACTGCTAGTATTAAACGAAAGTTGGTTTTTTGTGTAATCCTTTGAGTTTTAATGTTTCTGAAATGCATAGAAAAAAAGAGATATTAATGAGGTTAAGTAATGCAACAATATATTATTAAGTTTCATGTCAGCCTATCTAGGATGTTGATACATCCTTCTCACCGGTATCGGGTAGACTCACTTATCGTCCCCGTAATTAATTGAGGCGTTTCGATTTTTCGCTTCGGTAAATACATCTCCCTCTCACTCCAATGAACTTCAATGTAACTGAAAGAGAGAGATGTTGTTTTGTCAACATTACTCCTAGTAGATATAATAATTTTCGACGTAACAAAGTCATCCCGTATTCCAAAATTTGTATAAAAATGGGATAACACCTCTACAATTATTCAAATATTTTTTTGAAAACTCGATGACTTTATTACGTCGTACATGTTAGCACTGGGAACAGCACTGCCACAAATATAAATCTTAACGAGTAAACTCAATCAAAATAATATATTAAGTTAAACACTCACTAGGTGCGCTGTTAAAGTTTACATACATTGTTTGGTTAATATTATGGTTGAGTCTCAGCGTACAGTTTTATACTTGGGGTATAGATAACAAAGTTGTGCGACTGAGATATTCGCAAACAAATTCACGTTATAATTTTGCGAGTAAAATATCTTTTGTTGCGTGTATTGAAATATGATTTCGCGAAGGTTTCCCCAACAAAAAGGACAATTTCTTATAATTTTGAGATACGAAATACCTACCTGCGTAGGTGTTTGGTTACCATGGTGATTTTTGAATTACGTCCTTTTGAATGAAACATAAAATGGTACAATATTTCTCTGAAAATAAATTTTGGAGGAGATGGTAAAGAAAAATATATCAATGAATATATAAGAGAAACTTTATTATAATCTAAAATCTAATTTGCAAAGATTAAGTGACAATAAAGATTCATATAAAATTCATGTCCACTAGCAGACACGTGTAAGTTTACGCTTCCACATGCTTCATGTGTAGTTTGTAATAAAAACCCAAATTGGAAATGAAAAAGATAGATTTAAACTGTTATAAAAATACATGCACACAATACTTATGAAAGTTTCATTAATAGAGGACATCTTTGATAATCATTAATTGATGAGGCATTCACTTTGTAACCTTTCATTTAAAAAAAAAAAAAAAATCTATTAGGTTACGGGGCGAGTAAAATTTACTAATGTACGACCGGTTTCGGAAACAATGTTTCCACCGTCAGGTACACAATATTACTGACTAAATAAAAAATAAATTAGTGTAACATTCTTTTAAGGGGTGGGAGTGGTGGAGGGTGGGAGGGATGAGGAAGGGAACAGAGCGCTGGGATTGTTGGTGACAGATTTATTATTATTTCTAGGAAACAAGGTCAGGAGAGGAGATGGATTAGGGATCAGAATGTTATTTAGTAAGGAATTGACAGTACTTGAATTTTTATTAATTTCTATGGTCTCGAGAGCTGTTGATGTCGGTCTGTATGCGTGAAGAAGTCCTGATTCTATGATGTGGTTGGCAAACTCGGAGAAGTTATTATTAGATAGACAACGCCTGTGTTCGTCCATTATTTTTGTTGTAAATGCGTTATGTTTAACAATTAAAAAAACACCCGGTTGATTGGTTGATATAAGGCTGACCACCCATATTGTAAAAATTGTAGCCCCTGTTTCAGCGAAGGGCGACAAAAATTACAGCGTTAATGCTGATTTGAGATTTCAAACATTATTTTCTATCTAAGTACCTACACATGCAGCATGTATAAGCTCTAACTTACACGTGCCTACTTGTGGACGTCACTTAAGTGTGATTTTGTAGATATTTAAGTATATTATACTTACATATTATATAATAGATGGAAATGATTCCCAGGCATTGAAGTATTTTCTCTCCATTAGGACTTTTAATGTGACTACAATACGGCAAGTTTTTCATACAAATTTAACTTCTACGAATTCCCAACGGAAATGCTTAGCTGCTTTTGAAGTCCAGCAGAGTGAAACCATTGATTCCAGAAACACTTTTTTTTATAAATTTATCAAATAATTTGATACTTAAATCAATTGATATAAATTACAAACAAGTTGGCGTGCTTTAGCTTTCATGGTGGAAATATCGTATCCTTATGTACAATACATGCTATTTGTAATTTTTTTGTGTTTCGAGTCAAATATTCTATGTATTTGAACTCCGTATGTTCTATTTTTAGAAACTTGCATAACTCAAAGAGGTTGTCATAATAAAATTTGAGATTTATTTTCGTCCACCTGTGCCGTTTAAACTATAAGTTACAATTAAACATATACAGTGTTATGCATTAGAATTTTTAAACCAGATTTCTTTAGAGATCTGGTTTAATTTTTCTATTTAATCTCAATTTACAAAAAAGGTGATTCATAAAAACTTTATAATTCAGTTTAACACTAAACGTGTTTCAAAACATGATCACATTTGTAAACCACCTCCGAGTAGGTTTATTTTGTTCTAAACTAGATCAACATAAGCAAAATGGCGATCTTCCTCATTTACCAGCTGATCGTAATGTACGAGATAACTTTCAGAATAAAAGATTTATGAATCAAATAAGAGTTTCAGCAATTACAGTAACTTTAAAACATTAGAATTTTACACTATAACAACAAATTGAGGGCATGCAGCAACGAAACAAATATAAAAACTGTGACAAGAAAAAAAGTGACAGATGCCGCGTCGTGTTATTTTTAAAGTCGCCAATTTTCTTGTAAATGAAGTATGCAGGCCCATCTTTGAAATTTTCTTCGTGATGCCTACAGCCAAAACCTAAAGCCACAATGAAGTCATGCTTTGAAAAATACTTGTTTCCATTTTTAGTTCATTCGAAGTCGCAGCCGACATGAGTTTGACAGCTGGAGTGTCGAGAAACGTTCGGGAGGGGGCGTTTACCCGAATTCTTCCGAGCGTCTCCGAAAGTTGTCAAAAAGCATGCAAAAACCAACAAAAACCTCAAAAAATGTCATAGACACCAAAATACCTACATAAATGTCGAGCATTTCGTATTTTTTCATACAGAAAAAGCTACCGGAAGTCTGTTTAAGTAGGATTCGGTAAACCAAAAAAGAAAATGTACGTATTTCGCTAATGAATCACCTTTTTATTTATTTTGGTTTAGCGGGCTGGTACAGATTTAAATTGGTTTCTGAAAATCTCGCACTAAACAGGTATGGGCGGAATCTAATGAATAACACTGATAGGGCCTACTGCACCCACTTCCAATCAACATTTGATTGACTCATCGAATTTGGTTGCTTAATATTCTGGTAAAGATCTCGGTTAAGTATTTCTCGGAATTGGGTAATAATATGATGGAATTTGAACAGGAAATCAACTGTACATCAGCCGATTTACATTTATGCACCGAAATTTTTCAAAAAAAAAAATGATGGGGGAAATTACACTTAATTTTTTTTTTTTTCGGATTGGAGTTTGGTGCAACAGGACCATAGAGGGCATTTACAAAAGTGGAAAAAAGTCAGCTTCATAAAATACTTAAGGACACAAATAAGGTTTGCACATCAATAGACATTGACAAAGTCACATGGACGAGTTCATAGGCAAATGCTAAAAAAAATCTGTTATTAGTTGCTATAAATTGTAGCCGCATCGACGAATGACGTTTGTACGCAGCAAAAAAAAAACTTTAAATTTGAGTCTATTGTGAAACAAAATAATATGATAAATAATTTTGATCGATAGAAAGATGAAAACTAGTTGTGCATAACTTTTGCAGTAAGTACATACCTACGAATAAAAGTGAGGTCCTTATCCTGGTGGGAGTTGGTTCTAAAGGACCTTCAGGAGCCCAAGTACAAAATGTACGTTTCAACTCAAACCAAAATGAACGTAAACTTCAACAGCACCACCTAAAGAGCGTTTCAGTTTAAATATATTTTGTGTAAAACTCTATTGTTGGGATTACTTTTATACTCGGGGTACTGGTTCCACATAATGGCGTCTAATTGGGACGGCAACTTCGATTCCATGAAGTCTTTGTGCCAGTCAGGGTAAAGAGAGAGCTATTAGAGGAAGGCAAAACATGGAGCCAGCAAATTAAAATCTCGATTAATATATTTTTGCTGATTTAAAATTAAAATTTAAAATTTACACTTAAAACACTTAAAATTTCGTCAAAAGGAAATTCCAAGTTGACGATATTTTCATAGTTTTAAACCGTGTTAAATGAACTCGTTTTAGTGTACATTTTTATAAGTGAAACTTTCTGCTCATATCATGCTTAAAATATCAATTTGATTATTTTTTACCGTCATACAACTTGAATTATAAGATGGGTATTGAAAGTAAAATTTTGTTGTTTTTTTTTTAATTTTTGGTTGTAAGAAAAGTAAACCTTTGAAAACTATACAATAGTTCAATTGCTGTAATGCTGGATACACATTTTAGACTCGACATAAAATATGATTTACTCAAAAAAAACATTTTTATTTTTTCGAGAGTAAAAATATGTGAAGGAATGCATAACTGAAAAGTTTTTTTTTTAAATTTTGTTTTCCGTTATCATCGATAACACTTGAGATATACATACATAAACCCAAGCATGGTCCTTTTACATTAGCGCAAATAATTAAAACTTAGATCAAGAGTGAAAAACTTAATCATAAAGCAGTGTTTAAAAAAAAAGGCAAGTCATTTTCATGACAGAAAAAAAACTGAAAAATGACAAATTTAGCCAACACATGAAAACAAACTTTTGTCGTTATTTCCTATACTTTCTAATGATAACATAAACTTTTTCCGTGCAGAATAATATGTGAGAAAAGTGGTTATATCCTTATCAAATGGGCTCTTCAGTACCCTAAGCATAAACTTAATGGTATAATCAAATCATAGCGTTCATAAAAAATACATTTAAATTAAGCAGCGCCTCTAGTGAGTGTTATAGTTTTGTTATATTTTTTGGCAAACGCTTTGGTTGAGTTTAAACGTAGATTTTAATTCTTGGCGTATGATGTGAGGACCACAAAGCTCTACGATACACACAATTATAATTTGTGAACATGCCACTTTTTGGAAGTACAGGACCCATTGTTAGACTCAACAAAAGATAACCTATAAATTTGGTGGTATAAACGTCAAGTTTTAGAAGCAAGCGATAGACAACCATCTATCCAGTTTACTATGGAATTTTTTTTTACTTACATACAAACAAGTTTTAAAAAATAATGCATATCTTCGGCGTTTTGCATCCAAATAGTCTAGATATCTGAATTGTATCGATTTTTCCCTGTGATATACTTTTATTGAAATCATTAAACTGACTTAAAAATGAAGCCCAGTTTTTACTAAATATAATAGTGGAAGCGGTTTTTCCATACAAGACTTTTATTTATGTTTTTTTTCCTTCTAATGGTAATTTTGCAAGTTTGATCTTATAATTGTGACTCAGATTAAACAAATCAAGAAGATTAAAAACAAAAAGATGCTTGATTTTCTGGTTCCGGGTTTTGACCGTGGTCCATGTTTTTGCTTGTCTTCTTCTTTTTTCTTTTTATTCTTTCTTGAAGACTTTCAGCTTACGTTTCGTCTCCTCTGTGGGCGACATCTTCGGAGTTCTGCTCGCTACTGAGTAGCGAGCAGAACTCCGAAGAAGTCGCCCACAGAGGAGACGAAACGTAAGCTGAAAGTCTTCAAGAAAGTCTTCAAGAAAGAATAAAAAGAAAAAAGAAGAAGACAAGCAAAAACATGGACCACGGTCAAAACCCGGAACCAGAAAATCAAGCATCTAGATCCGGCCGTGAAAGCTTAAAAACATTTAAAAACAAAAAGGTTTTCAATGCTTTAAGATGGTGGTACAAAATAATAACATAACGAGTAAAATGAAATTAAAACCAAAATATTTTGACACCTGACATAAAAAACATTCAAATGCGAATGCCGATTCGAAGTCTAGTGGTTAGCACTTTGGACTCGTAAATGGAAGGTTGTGTGTTCGAATCTCGGCTGAGCACAAAAATATGCCATTTATACTTTTAGACATGCTCTTGGCTGGGTTGAGAACATCAAATTACTTTACCAGAGACGGGTCACAAAAAGTCCATCTAGTCTTACAGCAACTGGGCCTTGATTGAAAAGAAGAGAAGGGCTCTTGAGGTGCAATTCCACAAAAACATCGCTTACCAAATAAATTACACAAATATTATTGTAGTTATTATTACATCACGTTACCATTTATTAGGTGACAAAGGTTGTGAACTGCTGCACCAGTTACTTTCAAACTACTCCGTGGCACAGTATGGAGATTGCGAGTACAATATGGTAGAACAGTGCCCTTCACTGACCCATGTAGGTACCGAGATATTCTTCATCTTACATAGGAAATATGATGTATAGTAAGTTAATACTTCGTTATTTGAAAACGCATGGCATGCACGTCAGCATTTACAACTGAAAATTTGTTACGTTATCAGTCAAAAAGTTTGGATTCGAAACTAATCCTTTAAGTTCTACGAATGAATAACATAATATCTTCGCATCTAAGTTCCATATAATGATCGTTTCATATCTATAATAATCTATAATCTAAGTTGCAGAGATATCGCTGCCTTAGTTCTTGTTTGCCGTATACGCCATTGAGAAAATTTTACATGAGCAGTGTTTGCATGTGTACTGTACCAATGTGTCTCATTAAAACAAGAAATTCATTTGAAAAATATTTAAAAGAACTCTCAAATTATCGAGTTTTACGGTTTTTCTTAGCTCAGATTGTGTAGAATTTGATTCATAAGACAACCGCATGAAAAAGTCATATTTGACAAGATTGGCGTATACGGTAAACAAGAACTGGGGGAGCGATATATTAACATTTAAAAGGCTCTCAAATGCATGCCCACAAACAAACACGTGTAGTTTGCGCTTACAAATGCTGAATGTGTACTTGAAAATAAAATCCAAGCCTCAAATGAATATAAGCCCTACAACTTTTGCCGACCTTCCGTGACACAGGGGTGACATTGGCAAAGTGAACCATTTTTTTCAGTATGGGTGGTGCCATATGGGTGTATGTCCATTTGAGATTGTAGGTTTACATGCGGCATGTGAAAGCGCGAATTTGTACGTGTCTGCTTGTGAGAATGCATATAATGTGAATCCCCAATGTAACATATTATCTTTGCAACTTAGATTATAACATCAACTCTGCAAATTTTGCCGACCTTCCCAGAAACATGGCTGACATTCGCAAAGTGAACTAAGTTTTAAAGTTAGATTTCATTAGATTACACCTTAGATTTCAACGAACAATACCTTTGTTCAAAAACAAAAACGGTTAACCAATCGTTCCATCAATTGGATTTAATTAAAAGAAAAAAGTATATCGTAAAAAAAAACTACATGCCAACAAAAAGATACAAGTGAAATCTGTGCGTTCATATTATCGTTAGTCGGTACTCGTGGAGCTAACAATCCAAAAGGCGCCTCGTTCCACTGAAATCCAGCTGTAATTTTGTGTACAGAAGACATGCCCGTGTTGACTCTGGACTACGAGTATTTTCATATCTCCGGGCGAACAACACTATTCTAGGAATCCACTCCGCAGACACTTCTGCACTACTTTGGGTGTGTAGGGATGGGCGAAAGATACGTGTTGAGAAAGATACATCAAAGAATATGAGAAAAATATGGGTGTTCACTCCAAAAGAGTGGAATAGATTTATTAATCAAAATATTTATTAATCACTGATTGTTTCAAAATATTTGTAAAAATCAATATAAGTTTATTTTTACTTTAAAAAGTAGGTATATTATTAAGCTTGCAATTTCCACGAATATAAAGCAGATACGAAAATCAATAAACAAGTAATCAATTAGATAAATTAATACTCAAATAAATGCATGCCAGCAGACACGTACAAGTGAATAAATATAAATTTAATTATACTTATTATTTGTATATAAAATTATATAAGGTTTTTCGGGAAATCATAACGATAAAAACTATACAAGATAGAAAATATGCCAAAAAAAAACTTTGAAAACTTCATGTATAACAATTATTTTTGGTGCTATTATTTCATAACAAGTATTTGTTAAGTAGTATCACAGCTTATATTCAATATATTTAAGATTTTGGAAAAGATGCTTATTTGATAACGTGTTCCAATTCTATAATGATTTCAAGTTCCCAAAAGATATCACGAGTAGTCCCAATTCTCACTATGTAAGAATAATGAATAAGGACCTTTTTGTTTAAAATAGATTTGTGGAAAGGAATGCAATCCACCAACCTATTTTGTATGGCCAGTTGTCTTCTTGCGAAAGCAGAAGCTTGTGTGCATGCAACGGCAGCTGTTGAACCAGTGTCAAAGTTATCGTCGCGGGATTCGAACCAACGTTATCAGGTTCCAAATAACCTGACTTGATCCCCGCGGCCAAACACCAACAATTTTGATATCAAAATGATTTTGGTAGACATATTTTCATTTATTGCCGTGTAGAAATACTATGAAGATATCTCTTCAAGTGACCGAAAGATACTCGTTGTATCTTCAGCACTACCATCTCTCGCCATGTAAACATAATGACCGTAGCCAGCGATGTAAATTGCCGGACCCTCGTCCGCGCAACGTAAGATGGCTCTGCTAGGATACAGTGAAAGATACAACAGAGTAATAATATTATGAACCCTTGTCATGGCTGCGGAGGGAATTCGCAATAACGATGACACCCTTAGTGGAAAACTACCATCCTCCTTATTGAAGTGTATCTTTTCATGTTTTATTACAACGAGGTGCTTGAGATTTTGGCGTAGCCCTATTTCGGCCACCACAAAAAGGGTGCTATTAAAAAAGATGCGTTATATTTTTCACATCCCTATTTTTTATTTTAAGTGAATAAAATTAAACATATTACAATGCATCAATTAAAACAAATTGATTTTCTGATATTTCAAGTAAAGATTCTGATTATAAAAGTCTTCGATAATTATCAGAAATTTATTTTTTGTTAAAAATGAGAATTACAAACTCAAGAGAATCTCAGTTCATTTGAAGACTCATTTCAACTGCATCTACCTTACTTCAATTATGTTAGCTTTTTAGTGTATTGAGTCAAATGAAAAGCTGAAGCAGAAAAGGTAAAAAAAATGTTAAAGCGAAAATCATGTAAAAAAGTTATTATTTTCATGTAAAAAACATATTTTATTTTATTTTGTAAAAAAATTCCGCACTTTTTTTCCAAAAGCCAATTAACAGCATAAAATAAAAACAATACTTGCAAAAAAAAACGCATATTTTTTTAATTTTATGCACATTTCAAGCGTTTCCTTTTTTATGATTGTGTACCTCGTTTTTTGAAATAAAATCTGACCCAGTTTTGGTGCCCAATAAAAAAAGTAGATTCGTCTCTCTCTGCCATTCCATCCCGGTAGAAGTTCATGAATATATACACAAAAAATACGCCAAAAGTATGGACAAATTACAGTCGAAACCCTTTTTTATATACATTTAATTGCTTTCTTTATATTCCTCCTTGATTCGCTTCGGAATAAATTTGCTTCGCTCTAGAACCGTAATTTTTTCCCCTCTGGCCTGACAGTGTTAATGAAAAAAAAACCTTTTGTATTATATGGACGGAGAATAATGGCTCTGGGCGTGTTAATTTATGTAAATCTATTACGATTTTAATGGCTTTAAGGTGTTTGGTTCGAGAAATAAAGAGAATTTAACAATTTTTGACTTGAGAGATTTTGGAAAAGAGCGCTCATCTTTGTTGGCTGTCATTATCCTTTAAGACTGATCTAAAAAAATACACACACTTTGTATTTACTCCTTTATAAAAATTTATAAATGTGAACATTTTTTGGATTAAATCCTCAACGAAATAAAAATTGATAAAAATATGGTTTCAAATTTTATCTGAGATTCTTCCAAATATTTTACATAATATTTCGTGAAAACTTCGTTTTGTTATTATTTTTAAAATAATGGCAGAATAAATATAGTTTTTTATTCAAAATTCACATTTAAATGTTGAGTGTCGTTTTATGTATAAGAAAAATTTGAATTTCAATGATTTTAGATTCAATGTGGGATCCTGTTAACACAAAAAAAAACCACTTCTTACGAGCCCAATTGCTTTATAATTAGCTCGCTTTTGCCGTAAATCATTCTCAGTATTTTTATTTAGGGGCTCATGTCTAGATTTTGAAGAAGGAGATTTTTATAACAAAAAAAATATTTTCTTGGAAAAGAATAGTTTATATTTTACGAAGCAATACAAAATAATATTATACCACTTCGTTGCAAGTTAAAATTATTTGTAGTCTGAGCAAACAATGCATCAATGAATTATAAATGTTGTCTCGACTACGTGTAAATATTATATTTTCTATGAATTTATTAGCCATAGAAGTAAATAAAAGTGGGTGAAATATGGTCATTTATGAAAGCTTTGTATTATAAATATGAAAACACTCGAATTCAATTTGTAATCCCACGTTTTTGTAACAAAACCAATAACGCTTCTTTTTAATAACTGCGTAAAACAAACGTACCTACAAGACGTTATGGAAGCCTTGTAGAAAATAAATTAATTTGACTAATATTTCTGATTTCTTTATGGGATTTGAATAAAATAAAATAATGAAATATATAATTGTGAGATAAATATAAAATACGTAAAAAACGAAATTAAATTTACAGTGTGATGATTGTTTTGCAAAACGCAGATTTAAAAGAAATCAATCAAAAATTTTTAAAACCTGATATATCTATATGAACTCAATATGAGTGCAACATTAAAGAAAAATAAATTGAATTTGAAAAACCTGATATAATTTTATTCCTAAAAAATAAAGATGTAAACATCTTTGTTTAAGAGATAAGCAGATATTCATCCGTCTGGAGAAACATCGTTCAAAATGAAGAAGAAAATAAAGACTCACCGACAACGTTAAGCCGGAATGCCAGCGACATCTTGGGTTCTGTATTGACCTGGCATTCGTAAATGCCGGCGTCTCTCTCCTGAGGAAACTTGATTTGAAGAGTCCAGTTTTCTGATCTGTCTGGCCTTATCACCTGAAACAAAAAAATAATGTCCTTTTGTAAAATTCAATAATTTTGTGCGTTTAACTTTAAATTTGATGTAAGTATGGATATCTATTTTTTATTTCTGACGCAGCCCAAGGTTTGCCCCTTGTCATAATTTTGACGATTAATTGTTATTTCCAGCTGAAATATTTCACCAAATACAGTTTATTTTACTTTTGTATTCAAAATCAGTTTTTCCTTTACAAACCTCAAACCTTTAGATCTTTTAGGATGTTGTTAGACACTATCAAAGTTATTTATTAGTTTCTGAAGATTTTGAAATGTTCTTTTTTGTTTCCAACGTTTCGAGGTATTTTTTTAAGAATTCCTGTGCGAGATATGAGAGAGAGGATATAAAAATAATAATCTTAGTTGCAAGGATATATTAACATTTCGAATTTATATTAAATGCATGCACACAAACAAAAACGTATAATAATAAACTAATCAATATACAATGGACTTTCACTGTGTAAACCACCAAACCCTTAAAAATATTAAAAACGTATAAGTTTTCGCTTACAACCGGTAAATGTGTACTTACAAATAAAATTCTTTCACAAAAAAACTTCAAATAAATATAAGCCTTGCAGATTTGTGGCCCTTCCCTGAAACAGAAATGACATTGGCAAAAGTGAACCATTTTAAACAGTATCGTATTAACGTTGCCTCATACCAACCTAGTAAAAAGTTACAGAAAATCTGGAGGTCTACGAAACTTGTTGAAGTACCGTGGAGATGTGGGCGTTGGTGAGGTGGAGGTTTGTGTTCTTATCATTTGTAGCAGGGATGTAAACATCGTACATCGCAGAGTTGTGTCTCAATAAGTGCGTTTTAATCTAATCTTATCTAATCTAATGTAAGCTGCAAGGATATATAACATTTAAGTTTATATTACATGCATTCCCACAAGCAGACATGTATAATTTCGCGCTAACACATGCCGCATGTGGACCTATATTATAAAAACCCAATCTTAAATGAACATAAGCCCTGCAACTCTTGCCGTCCTTCCCTGAAACAGGGGTGACATTGGCAAAGTGAACCATTTTTTGCAGCGTTAAAATTTCAAAATGGAGATTTTGTTACGCAAAACCTACTACACAATAGTTTAAATTTTTACTTTAAATTTAATACAAAATACGGCGTTATTTTTCCCTCAAGTACCTCAAAATAAGTTATTTCCCTTCCTTCAATATTCAAAATAAACAAGTTTGTTTTTTCATCTCTCAGGAACAACACCCCCTTCATACTTGAGTCTCTTCTATCCCATTTATTATTATTGTATACGTTTCATCATCCCTTGTTTCTTCCACCTGATGCCCAAATCTTGGCATAACAAAAAACCCGGAACCCGCATCGATGGCATAATGATGGAATATTCCAGATTTCTCGTAGCACAATATGCCAAGGTTCTACGAAAGCTTTGCTGGCTACGCTGAGCGTAGAGCTTTTGGGCAAACGCGTCCCTACAAAATCAAACAGCAAACAAATTTGTATCGAGAAAGGCGTTTGCCTACCTAACGATTCGAAAAATATCGCATCTGTTTTCAAAGTTTAATCTATTGAAGGAAAAGGAAATGCTTTGTAACGCGTTGTAGCAATGTGTTCATTATAATATGAATCGTTCATAAATGAAGCTGTAATCGAAAAATATATGTTTTATGTTTCAAAAGAAATCTGTATCTTCAATTAAGGCAGAAAACAAATGCAATCTAGGGCTTTTCTAAAAAATACATGTATTAACTCAAAAAAATATACTTGCTGTGTATCTATGTACATTGATTGCTGCTTTTGGCTTTCAACGACTCAAATCTCTGTTCTTTAAATTTTTCTTAGAAAAGTTACTAAAAACGGTTATTGATACCACAAAAATCTTTCAACAAAAAAAACTAAATACACCTTTTTTTATCAATTTAAGAAATCGTCAGAGGAATATTTGAAGAACTGAATTTGTTTTGTGATCTCAATCCTAAGCATACATGGTATAATAATATCAAAAGTTAACATAACATATGCTTCACGACACGTGTTAACTGCTGGGAGAAAAGATTTTGAATAAATATCCATCGCTTCGCGTTTTTCGCGATCCATTGTGTTGACTTACGCAATGTGTTTGCGTTTAGGCTTTCGCAACATATTTTTTTCATTCAAAAACGATTGAATTGAAATGTACATTTGTATTTACAGCTTATTGTATATTTTAACAAAAAAAATATCAAAAGACATAGTATTGTGAGTCAGCAGCCATTCCGCTAGGAGTCGCCAGGACCTCCACAGATATGTCCCCACACTTTGTTTAGCTCTTGCAAACTTCTTTTACTCATTATTTGTCATTCATCTCTCTCTTTGTCTTTTCTTTGTCCCACTTTGCAGATTCAAATTCAAAGTCAATAATTTTCTTATTTGATAAAACCAGTTTTTCCTCGTTGTGCACCATTCATGCTCACCTCTGGAGTTCTCTTTATACTCCTTCGTCAGTCGTTCATACGGGGTTAGTCTTAGACATTTTAGTCTTCCGTTGAGCCCACGCTTTGACAAACTTATGATGCATTTGTATGAAGACCTGTCAATCCAAGATGGCCGCAAGTGAACAGCTGATTACAGTCTTCATACAAAAACTACCAAAATTCGGTACGTAAGAATGACCGCAGTCATGAAACTTCCAGGCGTGGAATCATTAGCTTGTCAAAGCGTGGGCTTAACGGGCAACTAAAATGACTAAGAATTGCCCCTATAGGGTAATATTTCAAGATGCCCGAATTATGTCATTGTTCTTTCACTATTATATTCTGGTAAACATTGCACTCAATCATAGCCCAGACATATCAGACCCTATCATTCAGAGACTTACCATGCATTCCTCTCATTAAAGAGCCATATTTAATGTTCCAATTCTTGCTCAATTCACATTCATTCACTGTCCAAGTCTCACTTACATACATCGAAGTCGGTGAAAATATTCCAGTCTCATTATTTTTTCTACGAACGTAAAAGAAAATTATCATATTTTTACACTTTACAAGTTTTACTTAGGGACATCCCCGATCCCCAATAGTCCGGTCGACAGCTCAGTTGGTAGAGTGCTTGCATTCCATGCCGAGAGCGCGGGTTTAAATCCCACCAGGGTGCTTTCAGAAATGATTTTCCGTTTCGGTGTTTACTTTACACCCGAAATAAAATACCAGTCTTCACAAGAAATGAGTACCAGCCTTCTCAGGAGCTGGATAAACCATATTTCAACTAAAGTGGTTGGCGTATGGCTGGCCCACTTAGTTGTAACAAAAAAAGGTTCCACTCACCTTATGCGGAACCCTTTGAGGATAACGTGGCACAAAGCTACAATATATGTGTAGCTTAGTTGCGTTGCGTTGCGACATACCCTTGTATCATTTTTTACCAATAAAAACAGTAGACGACGCTATATTATTTTTATTGATAAACTGAAAGACTCACTTACTTCCTCGTCTAGTGAAAGGTTCGTACTAGTAGTAGCATAATAATATTGTTAGGAATGTGTGTGACAGTGGCAGTGGCGGCAGCGTGGCTAGCCTGGAGGGGGCGCCCTCAGTAAAAATAAATAACGGGGTCACGAGGCCGGCGGGGATGTTATTGTCGCGGCAGACGAACCGACACTGGTACAGGACAAGGGAGGGAATCAGGAGTACAACGTTACAAATTTGTACCAAAATTTGTAACGAGATTTCCGTTTTTAAGCATTTACATTTTTAGCGGTTCTATGTGCTAAAAACGCAACTTAGCTACATAGTATTATAGTGATGGCGATCTACAAAGGGATCGCATGTGACGAATGGAACCTATTTATTTTTAAAGGTAACGGGGCCCATCGCATAAGTTGATATGGAGGTTGTCCAGCTCCCGAGGGGGCTGGTCTTTTTTGTAAAGGCTGAGTACGCCTGTCGGTATTTTATTTTAGGTTTGAAATAAACACCAAAACGGGAAATCATTTTTGAGCCCCTCTTTCCAGCCACTAAAAAAAATTGGCTTTTATTTGAAAAATGACTGAAAATTTTTGTTTGAATGAAAACTTCTACCCAATTCTTGTCTGTACGATATTTTCGCCCCGTCTTTCTCTGTTTATCTTCAAGGTTGTGTATCTCTCCTCTCGTTCCTTACAAGCATTACGGCCATCTGATATAACACTAATATTACATACATACATATCTGGGAATATATTGTGCCAGTCGCTCCACTCCGTATAATACCACCATACATTATATTTTCTGTCTGTATGGTGTATAATGTCTGCCAGAATCCCAAATATAAAACTTTACTCTTAAACGCAACTTTACCGTTTACCAAAAATGTATGGAAATATAAATTGCACCTCTAGTGAGCGTTTTTCTTTTTTACACATTTTTTTGCAAAACACTTGAGGTACAGGGGTTATTGCACTATCCAGAGTGACCCGGGATATCATTATATTTAATAATATGTACTTAATTTTGATTTGTGTGTATTTTTTCGATGACAAAATAAGACAAGCAAAGTGAATTTCAAGGGAAAAGTAGTAACATAAGAAAAACACTCACATATTAACTTATTAATGAAGTTATTACTCAGTTTTATTTAACAATTCAATTTGTATTTATGACTGCAAAATTGTAAACCAATTTCATACATCGTTGTGAAATTTTCGTCTTAAAAAATTTTGCATCATTTTTTTGTGCATTTATGAAATTCCATATTTATATTATGACTAACGCTATCCAGAAAACCTGTAAAAAATCTCGTAAAAATTCGTGCCAGATCCATGTTGATTTATGAAATTCCATTTCATTTGTGAAATTCTCAATTTATGTTTTCAAGTTATGCATTATTTTATTTATTTAAAATCAGAATCAGATACCATGCATGATTCAATTTATTATTTATTATTATTTGGAAAGCATACAAATAAATAAATGAGAATCAAAACATCAATTGCAATGATGGTTTCCAAACTCTAGCGAAATAAGAAACGATAAGAAGAAGAAATGATAAATAAAAATCGAAGAGTTCTCTTCATTAGGAAAGAAAACCAAAACAAAATGTTAATATCTTGTTATTCGGTTGCAGCAAAATAAATCAAATCCTCGCATTTGATTTATCTCTCCACCGGCAGAGATAAAGCAGAGCATTCGGAAACGGAAAAATAAGACAATTGTTCTTTTTTAATCCGGTTCTTTCGGTGAACTAATATTTTTGAGTCGCTCGGTTGTAAAGTTTACGGGGTATTTTTCTTAACACAGCCCCCTGTTTTCACCCCCTCCGAGTCTTTAGTAAGTAAGTGGTATGGCTGAAGATACCTACCCCTCTATACAGCTTCTGTCAGGGTATTCTTGGGTGCTTGCCTATATGACTTTTCTAGATGAAAACCTTGCATTTCTTACTTCAAATAAGACCATAGGTTTATTGTTATCACATTTTTTATCGACTCTTTCGTAGATTTCTGTTATGTTATTAAAAAAATATTATTTTTTATATCATTTTTGTAGACATATTTTAATATGAAAGTTCATAAAACATTAACGTCTTTTGAAGCTTGAGCGATTGGTACTCTTTTTTTTGTTGGGCGTTATTGAGTGTTATGGAAGTCGAAGATGCAACAAAACAAAACAAAATAAAATAAAAATCAAATCATATCATTTAAAATCATTTCTAGGGAAAAACCAAAGAAGTTTTTACATAAAACAAAAATGAAAGATTTTTTTGTACTTATGATTTCGATTCGTTTTTCTAAAAAAATATTATGATGATTTAATTAACGAAAAATATAATAATTATTATGTCAAATATAAGCTTTTCTCAGTAAACACTGAAGCCAACCACTAGCAACACTAATAAAAATGAAATTTAAGCAACGACTGCAAATTCCTTGACTTATGGGTTAGTATGAGGCTGACCACCCATACTGTTAAAAATGGTTCACTTTGCCAATGCCACCCCTATGTCAGGGAAGGTCGGCAAAACTTGTAGGGCCTATGTTCATTTGAGGTTTGGATTTTATTTGTAAGTACACATTCAGCATTTGTAAGCGCGAACTACACGTGTTTTTTTTGTGGGCATGCATTTGAGAACTTAAAATGAATATATCCTTGCAACTTAGATTATAGACTGAATGTCAGATTTTTTTGAAAATTGTCTTACTGGATTTTTTTTTTTTCATTTTTTAAACGCTCATAAGCATTGCTTTCTCTGAGCATGTAGAGTAACGCGTATAAGTTATCCCCTCCAGCGTAGTAGGCAGTTCCTTCCCGGGGAATGTGCTTGCATTCGGGTTTTATGTTGTTTGTCTTGCGGACTTTACGAGGCGCTTACGCGTATTAAAATGTGTGTTTCTGGTGCCCGAACCCGGCACACGACCCTCATCTGTACCGCGGTACAAAATATATAAAATATCATCTACCTGAAAAGCTATTGTTTATATTTCATCCTCATTAAAAAAAAAAAAAATAGGCTGATTTATTTGGTGAGCGCTGTTTTCGTGTATATCACACCTCAAGAGCCCTCTGCGAGCTTAGTCGTCACTGTAGAATGCGCCAATTCTCAAGCAAGACCCAGTTGCTGTAAGGCTGGATGGACCTTTTGATGACCGGTCTTTGGTAAAGATTTCTGAATTGTTCAACCCAGCGAAGAGCAAATTTGAAAATATAAATGATATATATTTTGTGCTCCGCCAGAATTCGAACCGACAACCTTCCATTTACGAGTCTGAAGTGTTACCACTGGATTGCGTATCATCTATTTTATCTATAATCTAAATTGCAAAGATATTTTAACATTTAAAACTCTTATGCATGCTCACAAACATACACATGTGAATTCGTGCTTATAAACGCTGCATGTGCACTTATACATTAAAAATCAAACCTCGAATGATCATAATCGACCTTCCCTGAAACAGGGCTGACATTGGTAAAGAGAATATTTTTTACAGACTGGCTGGTAAGCTTCATACCAACTTATAAATTAAGAGATATTGATTTTTTATGTTCATTTATAGAAAGTAAATATAAACCAACGCAAGTACTTGAGCTGAATTTTCATAAAAATCACTGTTTAATTTTGATTCATAAAAACGTAGGAAATAAATTGCTTAAGAAAGGAAAAAAAACATAAAATTCTCATGAAAGAATGAGAATGAATATTGGATAACTGGCGTGGTTTCCCAAGTTCCTGTTCCCTTGCCGTAAGTCCATGTTTGAGAAGCATTATATTCATAAAGATACTCCGTGCAGAACGGCCGCCCAATAATTTTCTTCAAAAGAGGTTTACGATGCAAACACGCCGATTATCCGTCGGCTTATTTATGTTTTTGTTATATTTATTTGCGATGCTTAAAGCAAGGAAAAATGTGAATTAAATAGCCGTTTTCAGATTTGGAAAAATGGACTTACGATGACTGGTCTTTGGTAGAGGCAGATTATTTTTTTAACCCAGCAAAGAGCAAATTTGCTCTTTGCTGGGTACCTTCCTTCTACTTACTTCTTTCTAATCACGAGTCTGAAGTGTTAACCACTAGACTACGAACCGGTTATGTGTACGAACAGTCGGTACATAGTATAAAGTATAAAAAGGTCTTTTCCTAAAATAATTACAAAAATACAAATGGAAACATGACATCGCTTCCCAGTAAAACAATTTAAATAGACAAATAAATTGTCAATCGCTGCATAGTGCCGGGCTTACACGACTCCAGTCCATAGTCACGTAAGGCCATGCGCTACGTGCCCTCAGCTGAGTGGAAGGCATTTCCGACCGTGTACACCCGGAATTACAATAAAAATCAATGCCCACGCAAATTCATGTACAAATATCTGCCACAGCAGGACACTTGGGTGCATCATCGTCATCATCAATGCAAGCCGGGGCAAGCATCCCATACAGGCTTGTATTAGTCAGGAAGTATATTTTGTTAAAAAATATATATCATGAAATTAGCATTTGCCTTCACTCAACTTATTTTTGAGCATTTTATAATAAAGTATAAAAAGAAAAACACATAGTTTTATTTTCACAGTTGAGCATTTATACCACCTCGAATAATTTCAACTTAGTTAGGTCATTTTTAAGAGGATACCGTTATAAAATTGTCGAAACAAACACCATGCTCAACACAAACAAAAAAAGCTCATTTTGTAAAAATATAGCTCCATGTTTTTTTTTTTTAAACATTCTCATAAAAATGAATTTTCACTGTTTTAATACACACTCTTATTTTAAAAAAGAAAGTAATACGTATATTAAATTATGGATAAGAAATATTGTGTTACTCACTTGAAATCTTTGATCTGAAGTGTAGGTCAGAATGCCAGCTGTGAGAATATGGAGATCTCTTTTTCTTATCCATGATACCTGTAACAAAAACAAGAGGTGTTTGAAATTATTGTAAATAATTTACGAAAGATCAAAGAAATGACATATCTGAAAATAAAAAACTTGTATCAAGTAACTTTTTATTTGTACGACGTAAATATATTTCATATAAACGTGCTGAACATTAAAATGAAGAATTGAAGTATTTTTACGCATAAAAAAGTGAACACCATTAGACGTACAAATAAAGTTTAAATTTTTTTTAGAGAAAAACTAGGTAAGTACTGTTGGTGTTATTCTCATGGCTCATCGACCGCCTTCAGTAACGCAACGCAAAACGCAAACGCAACTAAGCTACACATATAGTGTAACTTCTTGCCGCGTTATCCCCGAAGGGGTCGCATGTGGCGAGTTGAACCTATTTATTTTTACAGGTAAGGGGGCCGGCCTTACGCCAACCACTTCAGTTGAAGTGGGGGTTTCCCAGCTCCCGAGGGGGCTGGTACTCATTTCTTGTGAAGGCTGAGTAAACCTTGCCGGTATTTTTATTATGGGGTTTGAAATAAACACCGAAATAGGAAATCATTTCTGACACCCTCCTCGGTGGGACTCGAACCCGAGCTCACGGGGTAGAATGCAAGCACTCTACCAACTGAGCTATCGACCGGACTTCAGTAAATTTAACATACGAAAAAATCGATGATCCGCAGATTAGTCTGTTTATTAGAAATGTTTGGTGAATAGCACTTCATAAATTTGAAAAATTAATACAATATAAATATATAAGGCACATAAAAAACCAAAGTTATATTTAAAAGCTTTGTTAAATTACATAGTACAGCTTTAAAAAATAAACAATTAATGTTCACATGTATAGAAGGCAACTCTACAACGGCTCTAACTACCTCTAGCTGAATGGAGACAGAGTAACAGTTACAGTTTTTGTAAATATTTTTATTGATGCTGAGTTTTTTAGTAATTATGCTCATTTTATACGTATTTTTTTTCATTTAAGTTTCTGAACTTTTGTATCAATACACAGCAAAAATGCAAAAATTATTTTCTTGAGCACTGAATAAATAAAGTTAAAGAGCTTAAATTAAAAACATTTACCTAGCAGTGTTGCAGACATAAAAGGCCTTGGTTAAAATATGAAAAAAAGAAAACTACCCATCGCCACTGCCTAAGAAATAATTATTTATACAGCAAAACGGTTCGTTAAACGGAACAAAAAGAACCACGAAAATTTTCCATTAATTATAAGAAAAGACCTGCCGGGACGCAAAAAAGAAAAGAAAAAAAGAAAAAAGAAGAAACCTTCCACGCAGGCTGTCATCTTTCAGACTCGTCATTTTCTTTCATGCCGCCTTTTTATTTTATTTTCATTCATTTTGCCGGTGGCGCAATATTGAAAGAAGAAAAAATGGCTAAAGCGTCCGTAAAGAATTGTATTTTTTAATTAGTTTTAATATTATTTTTTAATCAACTAATTACACGTTGTATAGAAAATCTTAACCTATTTTTTAGGAAAAATTAAAGAAGGAAAAATGTCGTTAACCTTAATAATAACGAGAAAAAAACGTATTTTTCCAAAATAATGAAAAAATGTTGCTGCACACTTGGATGGTCATTTTCATAAAATTGCATGTGATTGCAAAATAAATAAAAAAAATATCAAAAAATATTTTCCTTCAATATTTAAATTTTAATAAAAAAATCTGATTAAAAAAATTTGCATATTGTTGTATCTTCAAATATTCTGTGTATGTACATCTACAAATAAATAAAAAAAATGCTTAGTAAAGAAAACAAACATTTTTTTATCAGAATTGTTTTGTTCAAGAAAAAAAATGTTTACACTGTGGTGGGCCAAAGTATTAGAGCTCTCGTCCTTCGCCGCCGTAATAACAGCGGAATTATTTTCTTTCATATCATTCGCCAGCTTCGGTCACGACCCCTCATCCGCCCAATGAATTATTCTTTACGGGTTGAACTCCGTCATGGCCCGCTCATAATTTTGCGCGCCGAGAAACAAACAGTTTAATTCTTCTTCTCACACTAACAACATCACCGTGTTGGTTCTACATAAAAAATAAAATGTAATATGAAAAGAAACTACATTCCTCGACTTTTGTTTATGTTTTTTTTTTGGATAATGAAAGATTTTTAAACAATGCTTTTGTTGTTATTTTATATTTTATATTAGGTTCATGCCTACGTGTTTTTGTGATTGTGTGCCTAGGTGTGTTCACTTGCTGAGTACATACATGTGTGTAGACGTAAGTGTTTGATATTTGCACCTTGTAATGTTCTCGCTCTCTGGAAATATCCATTCTAGAGGTGTCTTATATGGACAGGAACATGCTTGAATAGGCCTTGGACTTATATAAATATAGGCTGAGGTTCTGTGGAGCTTAAGTGATCCATTGACGCCCAAGCCAATGCTTTACCACATTATGTAATAGATTTGTTCATCAGTATGTCAGTACATTAAGGTTAAGAAGGACTTCAACCAATTGAGTGAAAGAAGTATGACAGGAAAAACACTGAAAGATAGAGTGAGAAACGAATGGGTTCTGAATGAATGCGGAGTAAAAGAAAGCGTGAAAGTGAAAGTTCAAAGAAGTGTGATGCGATGGTTTGGACATATTGAAAGGATGAATGAAGACCGACTGACAAAAAGAGTGTATAAAGGGAATGTAATAGGTAAGCGTGGAAGGGGAAGACCTAGAAAAGAATGGATTGATCAGATAAGTGAGATTGCGAATGAATGGAATTTACAGAGTGGAAACAAGAGAAGAGCATGCATGAAAAGAGTGATGAAATTAGATGAGATGAAAGAAGTATGCAGGGACAGAGTCAATTGGAGGCACTTGTGTGGAGGTACTGGCCACCCCTCGAGGAATGGCGGCAGGATACAAGACAAGACAAGACAAGAGTCTTGTTTGATACATTTTTGGCTTACCTGCCATGATAAAACTATCAGAGAGCTTTTGAGGTGTGATTAACAAAAAAGCTGCGACTGCCTGCTCTCTGTTATAAATTACAAAATTCATTTTTGATTAAGTTTTTCAGCCAAAAACACTGAACGGAACAATATTTTATTATTTTCACTTGAATTCAATGCTCACGCTTTTTATTCGGTCTCACCTATCGCATAAGTTCAGGGAACATCTGTATAATATGGAAAAGTTGTTTGTACGGGATTAAGTTTCAGCTGTATGTACGTACTGGTTTCCACGGTCTACTTGGAATGCTTCATAAAAGAAAAAAATATCTTTTCGGACTCTATTTTCGCAGTGATGAAAAACAATGATAGAATTTATGGCGTGGATTATATTTCTGCGCAAACTATAAATAGGCAGAAATATAGGAAAATGCGTGAATACAATTTTCTTCGTAGTTCAAAGTTAAAGCAAAAAAATTGTTGTGTGGGTAATTTTCGACTTTCGTGAGATTTCATCAAATATAAAACCAAAGTTAAATGCTGTGTTGTGAAAACGAAAATCATAAAGGTTAGATAAAATAAGCTTAGTTAGATGCTCAGTTTTTTAGTTGTCACCAAACATTAATAATTTTTTTGTAGATTATCATATTTTTGGAACATTACTTTTTCACAGCTGTGAGATATGAAAATACAGTTCCCCGAGTATAACCCATATTGGTTAACACTTGCATGTCTGAATCTAAATCTAAATCTAAGCTGCAAAGATACGTATCATTTGAGATGCATATTAAATGCATTCCCACATGCAGATATGCATAATTTTGCGCTAACACATGCCGCATGTGGACCTACAATATAAAAAACCCAATATCAAATGAACATAAGCCCTGCAACTCTTGCCGACCTTCCCTGATGCAGGGGTGACATTGGCAAAGTGAACCATTTTTTACAGTATGGTTGGTCAGCCGCATACCAACCTATCAGTCAAGGAATATGGATGTCATTGGGAGTAAACAATGTACAGAAATTTGCGTTGACTTTTACGATCACTGGAAGCGGTGTTGCATCTTTAAAAAAAAGCGTAAATGGAAACGCAAGCTCTCATACATTTTTTTAAATCCCTACGATTCGTGAGCGTCCTAGTTTTTTTAATACTAAGGGTACATATACAAACATCTACAAAGTCATCTGCCAATGATACACAGGATACTCAAATACATCATAATGTTTATTAAAATTATTAATTTCTTTTAATTTACAAGCCACACGATGTCTGCCTTAACCCTACATCTTTATTTGCGAAATCCCTTCTTTTCTACGTAGATATGAATAATTTTGTAGCGAAATTGTCCGTCTATCGCAGTCACGTCCCAAGTACATCTTTCATGATGTGATAACGAAATTATTCCCTGCTTGTTATTTGCGAGTCGAGTTCGCGCGAGATCAACAAACAAATAAACATTTTTTTTGTGGCTCGAATATTTATGGTGGTTACTGTTGTTTTATGCGCTATGAACTGTGAAGGTGAAAAAACACAAATAAATTATCATAAAAACGGTAATTGAATTGATTTTTTAAGTCTATTTTTTTTTGATAAAATAGAAGTAATCTTTTTAATGTATATTTTGTTTATATTTGATAAAAATGAAGCATGAATTAATAAATGGACTCCGGATATTCAAAATATCTCTCGGCTATGTGACGTCACCCATAGTGTGCTATTGTCATTTTTATAGGACACAAAAAAACAGTTTTTATTTATGTTAAAATAATCATTTTTAGTACAAATGAAGGAAGAAATATTGTAAAACAAAGATCGATTCAGGTCTATTCACATCTGAACATTTACTGTTTTTACTTACTATCTCTGTCTGTTTCGGATCTTTGTGATTCGATAAAAAAGTATAATATTTGTTTAGATATTTGCTGAAATACGTATATATTTGTAAATTCATTAAAACATAAAAGTCTGACCTTATTTAACTAATAAAAAAAGCCTTTTTTGTAATATTTTTTTTCTTTATTAAAAATTGTTTTTTGACAATAGAAGTAAAAACAAAAATCTTACATGAAAAATATTGTAATTAAAAAATGAAATAAAGCAACATGTAAAATAAGGAACCTGTAAACAATGAGACGAAAACAAGGCGAACGTGTTTTGTACCGGGTCTTCATACAAAATAGGAATTTCTGCTCTCCGCACCCCAAGTATAATACATAACATATTTAGCCGACGAAAACAAATGGAAAGAAAGTAAAACAGTGCCTCTAGTGGTCGTTTTACCTTTAATACATATTTGGTGAAACGCTATGGCTGAGTTTGATCATTCAGTTTTATACTTTGGGAGCTGAACACAACGAGCCGGCCAGTACTTTATGATTGAAGTTGGAAACGCGAAACAATACCAGGATGGAAGTAATTTTCTGTTGTGTACAGATCCGAATAAAAATGGTTCAGCGGCTCCAGAGTTATCATATTCTGTTGCTGAAATATTTTGTAAAATATTAAATAAGTTTCTCTTTGAAATAAAATATCGCTTCAATAAGTATATTACGTACCAAAATTTACAGTTTTGTAAAGAGGGCAGCTATATTTTAAAATACAAAGCTTTTGTTTCCAATATGGGGGATATGAATGTTTAATATTGCCGTCCATAGTTAAGAAATATTCTGAAATTTTGTTTTTTTATGATTTGTGTATTAACACTGTGAAAATTCATGTTGATTTCTTTTTTATATTTTTAGAAACCAATTCGAATACAACACTGTTGTTTTTCACAAGGGATCAATTTATTTCATATCAAATAAATTGATCTCTTGTGAAAAGAGAGAGTTAGAATGTGGACGGGTGAGTGAGGGTGTGTGTGTAATAGTCAATGTAGAACATTAAATATAATTTGGCGATATGTTACCGCTGAGTATACAGAAAATCTGTTGTCAATTGTGTATTGTCTACTTAGAGACATTAGTGCTGCTTAAGATTGTGTGTTTTTAAAGTCGCTGGTATTATTAGTTTTCAAATAAATCAATTTTAGGATCATGTCGGGCGTGTTTTTTATTGACGAACGCCACCCTAACCGTTACCGCGCTACGTCACATTTGTGGGATTAAGGCATATTAATATTGGTTAAAAAATTATACTTACTTAAAATTAAAAAAACGCAACTAAGCTACACATATAGCGTAACTTCTTGCCGCGTTATCGCAATAACGTTAACGTTAAATAATAAACGTTATATGTCGCAACACTGAAAATCATTAGGCGACACACGCACAAGACAAAAGGTACAAATTTCGACGGCGATACCCAAATAATATGAAGACTTATTTTATGTTATTGAACATAAATAAGTTATATCAAAAAAGTGTTCGGCGAGCTTTTGCTGTAAATTTGGGAATCCCAAAAAAAAACTGGTTCAAATATATATAGAATCATATGTTTTTGCAATTTCAACATGTGAGACAAAAATAATTTTACATCACTACAAATAATGTAGTACTGTTCCTTGCATGGCTCGCTATAAAATCCACGAACTTGTTTGGTATTATCTAAATCTGAGCTCTAAAGTTCCGCTTTTCGGTTTTATTTGCACACCATTAATTACTACTTACTCGCAGGTAAGTTTATAGTTCCAAGCTCGGCAAGTTTTATTCACTTTCGAAACCTTAAATATTTGATTTTCTACGCAAATGTTATTTTAAAGTTTGTATCATGCAATCTTAATAGAAACACGCCACGAAATTAAAAGAAAAAGTCGCAAAGGCTTCATTCATCACTCAGTATAATATATTTGATAAAATAAAAGCACAGGCGTCTTACTCCAGTGAGTGACGAAATAAGAGTGAAGAGAAAGCAGGCGTGACGCGTTTATATACCGTCCGTAGTGTGACCACTTTCACTAACTTTTTGGAAAATTTCAAGGGTGGAGCTCAATTCTACCTGTTGAAATGTTATGTATTGTTGACGGCTGGTTGATACTGTATGAGAAGTTCAAGTTACAAAACAAAACGACTGATGTTGAAAAACTTTCCTCTGTTTTATATACCTACAGGTAAACCAAGTTCTTGATTTTGTCAAAGCTCAATCTTCCATGCCACTAACTAAAGACAAAAACTTACATTTTCTATTGTTTTTGTATTAACACTGTGAAAATTCAGATTGGAAAATTCATATTTATAGTGAAAATAAACAGTGTTTTGTTTGAATTCATTCAAAAATTATAAAATTATACAAAAACTTACAAATATTTGTGTTAATAAAACAAAAATTTAAATGAAAAAAATCTTCTTGAGTTGAGTTTAACATCTCGAGCGCTTTCGTAGTATTAAAACACAATAAAATTGGCAAAAGAACTTACATTTTTTTGCTTTATTATTTTTTACCAAAACTTTGCAATGCCAATACGCACACCCTTGAACATTTAAAGAATTATGCATTTAAATTGTATTATTCTATCCGAATCTAATTGATTCAGGTTTTTATTGTGTAAATTGCTTGAGCCATTCAATTCTCGGTCAGGTTTCCATACAAATAACTCAATCTAAATTATATCCCAAATTTAACTAATCACCATTTGTATTGTATTTCATCCCTTTGGGTATTCCGATCCTCGCAGCCCGCCTTCACTACGTTTCTCTCTATTCCCCGCACACCTGTCATTTGCTTACTTCGACAGCCCGGCCTCGGAGCATATGCGCCGAAACCTTCCGTGAACGTCCCAAAGGAAATGCTTATTTGTAATATATTTGTATTGGGGAAGCCCGGTGAAAAATGAGTATTCAAATATCTGAAATAAGATACGGATGGTACAATTTCCCATCCGGTGTACACGCAAAAAAAAATCTCTAAGAAGATTTTATGTAAGAAGTCTGCCGCAGTTTTTTGTTGCTGAATATTATTAATTTTTAAGTGAATTATAAAATAAAACATTCAATGAATTATTTATGTACATATGTTGCTCACCACACACAAAAGCTTCGGCTCTTTTTGGTGAGGTATAGCGTAGCAAAAATTTAATCAACAATGCAATAGATTGTAGAAAATAATTGTAGTAATAAAAAAGTATGACAAATATATTCTGTAGTTTTTTTTCAATAAGAATGGATTGTTGCAAACGTAACACAACTCAACTGAGCTACACGTATAGTGCAACCTTTTGTCATTTTAGTTGCTAGTTGCATTGTTACAATTTTTGCAAACAACCAGTTAATAAATCAATTTAGTTATGCTACATTGCACTTGTCAGGATATTCAATGTCCGTTTTGTATGTTGAATTTTCAAAATAATGAATTATCAGCTTAGTTTGTAACGTGTGAAATTATACTTTTCAACATGTTATATAATTCATCAGTTAAATATTTACATGCGTTTTTTAAAAAATATTTAAATTTAAAACACTTTTTCGAAATCATTTATGCAATTAAATCATGCTAATCTGCAATGTTGATTCGTAATGTTGGTTTATAAATTTGCTTCATTTTTTGCATAGGATATTTTTACTTTTTTTGTATTGATTTCTTTTTAAGGTGTTCTGTTTTATACTTAATGTTATTTATTATTCGTTTTCCTTGACTTATAGGTTGGTATGAGGCTGACAACTCATACTGTTAAAATGGTTCACTTTTCCAATGTCACCCCTGTGTCAGGGAAGGTCGGCAAAAGTTGTAGGGCTTATGTTCATTTGCGGTTTGGATTTTATTTGTAAGTAGGTACACATTCAGCATTTGTAAGCGCAAACTACACGTGTTTGTTTGTGGGCATACATCTGAGAGCTTCAAATGAATATATCCTTGCAACATAGATCATAGATTATTATAGATTTCAAGAAATTATTTTGTTATTGAAGACAGTAAACAGGCAAAATATAATAACTGTTCTCGAGCAAGCGGCAATATTACTCGTTAAACCATGTTATTGGTTGAATTGTGTGTTTTTATAGCTACGGTCGATGTTTTTCTTCACGATATGTGAAGATAATTGTCATGTTTAGTGTCTTCAAGAAGAGATTAATAAAATAACCGTTTACGAGATCTGGTGGATGAAAAAATGATAGTATCAATTTTATGATAGAATTTCTTAATACACCTTATTTTTATAAGTTTGATATTTTGTTAACAACCCTCCAACAGGAGATTTTCTTTAAAAAAATACAATGCTCAAAAAAAAAAAACAAGCATTGGTTAGAAGTTTTGTTAACGAATATGTTACAAATTTAGTTTAGTGATTAAGAAAGTAACGAAAGATAAAAAATATTTTAAAAAATGATGGTAAATTTTGAGAAGATGGACTATTTTATGGCATCTTACAACTTCATAGTTTAAGGGTTTAAAGTAACTTATCGATGGAGTCAACTATTCACAGCACAAGAGGATCAATACAAGATGGCAATAATAATTATGAAAATCAAATTGTGTTTTGTAAAACTCACATCATTATTTTTGAAAAGTCCTTGGAAGTCTTTTTTCTTGAAAAAACCGTAAGATGTTTCCAGATTTTCAATTAAGATTTATTATCATTGCAGATCAGATCTAACAGAATAATAAATGGAATCTTGTTTGGTCCACGTTTTTGAGATGAGAAATTCACGAATATATTTTTTTAATTTCAGCACGCTAAACAATTTATAACTTCAGGGATGTTTAATGCAATTCAGATTAATATAAAGCTTTGTATGACCATACACGTGATTCAAATATTTTAGGCAAATTTATACGATTACATAAGTGGTGCGTACAAGGATGCTTGAATGTACCTGTATATTTTCATTTTTTTTTATTCTAAAGTGTGTTCATTTAAGGAGTAAAAATCGTTTTTTAAATGTATTGATAAAAATATCTGAGATGCTGGACCAATGTATAGAAAACGACCATTCTTTTGACACAACAAGAGTGAAGGTTCTTCAGCAAAGTCAGACAACTTATTGCTCTCGAAACCTTAGAAGTTCACAAAAATCAGAGATTATTTTAAAAACACAAATACCTTGTCCTTCTTCCCTACTAACAGTATCTGCTCGCCCATTTTCTCTTCCCTGCCATGAATTATGATATTTTGTTTTTACCTTAGTTTACTTTGCCTCCTCTGAAGATGGACGGATTAAGTCCGATAGCGCCTAGGTAATTAATTTCAAATAAACTGTGAAAATAAAACAGAGTTTTCCATAAAAAAAAATATTTTTACTAAAAGTTAAAGAAAATCTCCATTCCGGTCAATAGCTCAGTTGGTAGAGTGATTGCATTCCATGCCGTGAGCTTGGGTTCGAATCCCACCGAGGGTGTCAGAAATGAACTCCCGTTTTGGTGTTTATTTCAAACCGAAAAACAAAATACCGGCTAGGCTTACTCAACCTTCAGAAGAAAAGAGTACTGAACCCCAAAGTTGTTGGAGAAAGTTCAGCCTACTTTAACTGAAGTGGTTGGCGTAAGGCCGGCCCTCTTACCTGTAAAAATAACAGGATACAAAAAACAGGATACACACCTAATGTATTAGCAAGAGGTAGGGAGATTGTACTAAATGGTGAAATTCATGGTGAAATAGTAAATGATGAAATAGAATCAAAGGAAGATTTAGATAAATATAGAGATATGTATAAAGATAAAATGAAGGAATTAAACACATTATACAAAATTGTAACAGAAAATTTATGGGATGCATATAATAAAAATGCAAATTATTATAATAAAGGTAGATCAAATCGTAGATAAAAACTTGTAGATAGTCGGCCTTCAGTACAAACACAAAAATCAGAAATGAAGAGCTGGCTTAATTTCATTCAAATTTTTAATAAAAATTATCAAATTGCACCACTCATTTTTGCTAAACAATTTGATAAAAGACCATTTTTAACAGTAAATATTGAGAACAAAAACTTTACAGGTTTACTAGATTCAGGTGCATCTATTTCTGCAATCAATGAAAAAACATTTGATTATTTTTTACAAAGAAATTACAAAATTATAAAAACCCATGATAATATCTCGTTAGCAAATGGTAAAAATATAAAAATACTTGGTAAAATAAATTTAGAGGTAAAATGTGACAATCAAATAAAACATGTAGATTTTTATGTTTTACAAGGTTTACAACAAGACTTAATTTTTGGAATAGATTTTTGGATAAAATTTGAATTAGAACCGAGTTTAATAAGTAAAATTACATATTCAAATAGCAAAAATATTAGTGAATTAGGTAAAATTACAAATAGAACTAAATTAACAGATAACCAATTACAGCAATTAAAAACAATAGAAAATGTGAGGGTTTTTCTTCTGTCCTGCTGATTGACACAATTAATAATTAACAGCCACTTTAATATGTTTACTTTTATTTCTTTCACAATGTATACACAACCACAGCACAATAATATTAATTATAACAAAATTCACATGCTTCTGGCTCTCACGCCAGGCAAGCTTCTCCCTCCTCTTTCTGCATTCCTTTGTTTTTTTTTTCATTCAAATTCAAATCTCATGTTCCATTTTACCTAACAAACAAATCCATTTCGTTACAATGTGTAGCTTAGTTCCGTAGGTGCCTTGCATTCTAATGAATGCAAGGCACCTACGGAACCTAGCAGAGCATTACACATCACTCAATCAGTAGGTAAATAAATACTTTTCCGTATACAATAAGACAATGTCATTTCTAAAATTAAAACGTTCTCAGCCGCTAACTTCCAAATTTCCCAGCATTTTCCTGAAGGTAGACACAGCTCCGCGGATAAGTAGGTTCCCTATAAATAATAGCTGCCTGTTTTTCAAACTGAATCTTTAGTGAGGGGGAGGCGTGAACCCAGCCCGGGACAAAGTATTCCATTGTGCTAAGCGAGGTGGTCGGGAACTTTGTGAATTATGTATATTGCATACAAGAGCGATAAATTTACAGGTAAAACTTTAATTGTTACCTTGCGTTGTGATTTTTAGTGATTTACTGCTCTTCCGCGTAAAGGGGTAAATTTTTGTTTTTGGCAATTATGTAACATTTTTAGCAAATCAGCTGTAAAAATATTTTTTTATAGCATTGTAATGAATAAAAATAGGGTATCATTTAATATTTGTTTTATTAAATGCTGACATTCATGCACATTAAAAATATATTTGTATTGTTTTTTTAAGGGTATCTCTGTTGAGCCAGTGAAAGTCCATAGTATTTTTTTTTATTTTAATCAGAAAAATAAAGTTTTAATTCACTTTTACTTATTTTTTTGCTCAATTGTTTTCGCTTTATAAGACATCTCCAGGAGCATAATTGTAAGAAGTATTTTTATACATTAATTAAAAAAAAAAAAATTCAAAACAAAAGTTCATAGACCAAATTTTATAAAAATATAAGATTCAAAATGTTTTATGGCAAAGAAGTATTGTGACGAAATGCATATTTCTCAAGAATTGTTACAGTTTTCCAAAATTCTAATGCATGTTTATTTCTCAGTACACTATTTTTTTGTATCAACTCATTTTTAGGGATATACATCAATCAAATTGTTTTGTTGGTTTTTGGTCAAGCTTTATATTTCTTTTGTTTAACTATTCATTATTTTTAAGTTTACACAGATTACAAAAAATACATTAAAACATCAATAAAATATATCGAAAAAAACAGTATATATAGATATTTTCTTTCGTTCAATAGAACAGTTTTTTCATCTTGAGATTTTTTTTTAACAATTATTACACTTTATCTCCAGAAATGAGTCTACACGAAATCCCATTGAGCTTCTACGCCAGCGATACTAATCTTGGGCTGTGATAGATCTCTACGGATATCCTCGTCGTAGCAACGGTCCGGGATAATTTGTAGAGCAGCCAACAGCGACGACTGGCAAGCCTTAGAGATAGGCTTTTATATCCCGGTGCCTGCGAGAGAAATCACCTGAACGTGAAACCCATAAATACGAAATTACTGCGGATGCCGAGAAGTCGTTTCAATTATGAAACGCTCTTTTAATCATCAAACATTCCTTATTTATTAAGTCTCATTTGTATTTGACGCAGCTACTTTCGGTTGATAGCTCAGTTGGAAGAGTGCTTGCATTTAATGTCGAGAGCTAGGGTTTAAATCCCACCGAGGGTATGAGAAATGATTTCGATGTTTATTTCAATCCTTAAATAAAATACCGGCAAGGTTTATTCAGCCTTTACAAGAAAAAGGTATCAGTCGCCTTGGGAGATGAGAAAGCCCCACTTTAACTGAGGTGGTTGTCGTAAGGCTTCATCCTTACATGAAATAAAGAAATAGGTTCGCTCGCCACATGCAATCTTGGGGAAAATGCAGCACAAAGTTACACTGCATGTTTTTTTAACACATTATGTGCGGTAGACTCTTGAGATTTCAAGGACTCTAAGATTAGCTTAGTTTCAAATTTTTTTTAAATATATGAAAGCTTCAAGGTGACGGTACGCAAAAAAGCATTTACATATACTCGTAAGATATCACAAAGCCAAAATAAAGCAATTAGAGGCGTTATAATTTTTACTCCATTACTAATCTTCAACCGTCCAAAATAAATATATAAAACGTCTGGAATAAACAGATCCGATACATCACTGAATACAAGCAACACATTTTTAAGTGACATCTTCTGACAAATCAAAAACTAAGTTTGTGCTGATACAAGGTAATTATGAAGTTTAAACGAAAAAAAAAAAGTATATTTTTTAGCGGATCGTCGCTTTTTATTATTAAGCAATCATGTGACTAGGCTATATTGATAACAGCCTCGTCCAAATATGGGTTATTCTCTGTAAGCGGTAGAGCCGGCTACCCTATCGCGGATATACCTTTGCGGTCGGTATTGCGGTATAGGCACAAACTAACTTATAAGCCCACCAACGTATTAAATTATTCAACAACTAAATTTGAAACTCTGGCCAGGCGAATTAAGCGGCTTATGTCTGTTTTTCCCATCTCCTAGGGGGATACTGGTCCAGAAAATACATACCGTACCGGGAAATCTATAGACCGAAAGTGTTACAAATTTGTTAATGTATTTACCGATTTCCGTTTTCAAATATGAACATGAAGAGGAGTGTTTTTTAATTTAAATATTTATACGCGCATGTGGTATTTTTTTATACAACGAGTATTTAAACATTACTAATTTTACAAAAATGATACATTTTTTATATTTTGTAGTGTTGATCTGTTAACACAGTGAAAGTCCATTTTTATAAATATTTTAAAATTAAAATGGTAAAAACATTGTTTTAATTCACTTTATTATTTTTGGTTTGCTCATTTTTTGCTATGAAAACCTCTTTCAACAAGCATACTTATACTTATAGAAATAAATCTTTTCCTAATTTATCCAAATCATTTATCTTCCTTTTTTGATTTTGGACTAAAATTCCTGTTTTTTCTCATCCAACGTAAACTAACCTTAAAAAAGTTCTTTAATCTAAATCAAAATTTTGACTGATTTATTTAAAAAAATCTATATATATATATATATATACAAATATATCTTATTTATTATGAATGCGAGTCAAACTTTGCTTTATATTAGAAGCATTCAAATTGAAATAAAATAAAGACATGCGAATCACTTTTCAAAAAACGATATTCACCTTTTTTTTGCTGATTTTGTAAGGAAAATAAAACGCCAAATAATAGAGTTAGTTTACGTGAACACAAGCTTATATTTGCTTTTAATTTCATTGAAAAATTTGCATACCTTAAACACAAGTATTTACCTTAAGGAAAAACATGCCCTGTATACACGTAGTACGTTGTTTTCATAATGTGTATATGCACATAGGTAGATACTTCAGGGAAATATAAAAAGTGGCTCTACGTGTATAATATCTCCCCGCAATTTATTCGTAGTGTCCTGTACCACAGCATAAAACATTTCGTTCAAACTCACCCGTGGCGTTTCACAATATAATATGTGTGTAAACTAAAACGCTGAGTAGAGGTACTGCAATAGTTTTAATATATTTTTAGTTCAAAGCTAATGTGGAGTGTAAATCTGAAACTTTATACTTCAGGTACTGTGATTTCGATACGAGCTCAGCAAAAAACCGTAGCATTGTATAGAGCTCGTTTGTAGCATCGTTGAGTCGCCTCGTAGAGCCGGCGTAGCAGGGAATAGGGAAAGCAAGTTGCAATAAATCTGAACGCTTTTTAACAATCCTGCACCTGCTACGAGGTTTATAAATATCCTACGTTTTATATAAAATCACGGAGGGATCCGCCCGCGGCATAAAAAAAAATAGACATTACCTTGGTGAGTTATACGAGTTTATATGTGGAATAAATTTATCAAGTCAAATGTATTTTGTAAAGGATTTGCTCACAAAATAATGTTTTTTTAAGCTGTTTTTTATACCAGAGAAAATTTTCTATCGACTGCTTACACGAGCAAGAAATCTATTTTAAAACTGGGCAAAATATAACAGAATGGTTTTATATAAAGGTTTTGGTTATTTTTTCTTATTATTCAATAAATTTAATGACAAATTTCTCAGGATAAAAAATGTATTCATATTTAATTAAGATGCATTTGTACGAGTAATAAAAAAAATGCCAAAGTAAAACGACAGTTCTTAAAAAAACAAAGATCAAAAAAGAAATTAAGAATATTCTTAGAATTTAAATTTTAAAAAGTATTTGTGGAAAACAATTGTTTTTCATTCTACGACTTCTAACTTCAGATTCAAAGTCCATCGTTTTCTTCAATAAAGCATCAGTTCTCTTTGTTAGCCAAACAAGTATATACGCTAGAATCCCAAAAAACATAGCCTCAGCGTTTTAACAAAAATGTATGGAGCGTAAAGCACTCACTTGAGGCGTGATTTAAGTTGCTATACATTCTTCGGTAAACGTAACGGTAGAGTGTGTACATCAAGTTTTATTCTTGGAGTACGTTACCCAGGTGAACTATGGCCCGCCACCTTTTCTATTAGTCAAACTGAAGTAGCAGCAATACGTTTCAGTTTTTGTCTGAAGACTTTGGCAGCGAAGCAAATAGCACGACTCTAGTTTTATTCCTGGCAGTTTTATTCTGCATTTTTTTCTTTAGCCTTTATTCTTTATTGGAATTGTATGAGCATGAAATAAAGTGCATTTTGAAAACATTTCACTTCATACAATTTTTATGGATTCACTTTTAATTTGAATTCTTGAAAACCTTGCTTTTACATCTTCATCTCTTTTTTTTTCAAGAAATGTTAAATGTATGTGATACTTAAAAAGTGCCTCGTAAATCAAATCCCTTCTTTTACACTGTCGAAAAGCCATTGTGTCTATAATATAAGCTATAATTTAAGTTTCAAAAATATATTAACATTCAAATTCATATCAAATGCACGCCCACAAACAGACACGTGTAAGTTTGCGCTTACAAATGCTGAATGTGTACAAAACAAAAACAAACCTCAAATGAACATAAACCCTGATACTTTGGTCTACCATCCCTGAACGGGGGTGACATTGGCAAAGTGAACCATTTTTACAGTATTTGTGGTCAGCCTCATACCAACCTATAAGTCAAGGAATATGCTTTCAATTTCTTGGATTTATCAATAAACAAGTTGCGAGGGTCTTTCCTGTATGAATAATGTAACCAAATTACTGATGCCCATCAAAAAGCAGAATTGGTTTATTTCGACAACAAAAAATGAGAAATATGCACTTCTACATATCATCATATAGGGAAAAATAATATCTACAAAGCATTCAATCCCCAGTCATTATAATACTCAAAATATTTGTGACTTCAAGCAATCTATGCAATTTTCATTTGATTTCTGCAATACAAATTAAAGAAGACAATGAATTTCACTGAACAATTTTATTTTTGTATAAGGAACTTCGCAGACAGGAATGCTTCTTTGTTCCTTACTTGTTATGCTTCCCATTGCTTACCAACTGCTCTTATTAATATTCCGTATGAGTTTTCTGGAACTTTTCGAAAAACTTACAATAATAATACTATGTTTTGTCAGAATCAGGAATGGAGTTGATAAAAAATAATGAAGAGAGAAAAAAATACAGAATGAATCTAAAACAAATAATTTATCTTGACTTCATGTTAATTTTTTTGTGAAATTCTAAATTGTGAAAATGACAGCATCTTACACTTGTTTTGATCTGGTTAAGAAAATTTTACTTTGTGTATCATATCATTCTTACGAAGTAAAAGGTGACCCAGGACTTCATAAAACAAAACATTTCAAAATTGAATTTCTTTACGAAACCTAAGCTGACTTTCAGTGCTTTTGACCACATTTTCATACCGCTCAAAGCAATAAAATTGATCTTTAGAACATCAGATTAAGTCAACAATGTACTTCCGCATATTATAGTTATTTCTATCGTCAACGAGGTTTTGGGAGGCAAATAATTTTCTGTCTAAAGATTATAGATTAAAATTATAATCTGGGACTAGACGAGACTGACGTCTGTGAAGAAGCTGTTCAGAGCTTCCGAAGACCAAAAAGCGTAGATACTTTTGTACAATAACCATCGTTGAGGCACCTTACAGGGCTCAAGAATTTAATGAAAGTCTTCTTAAACAGCTTTTGTACCCGCTAAACTCATGTTTGATGTATCGGTTGTGAAATAGCTTTTTAATGTTGTTAATTTTGATTGACTTATAATTACTAATAATGGCTAATAATTAATACATACATTTAATCAGCGAACATTCGTAGGAAACTTCCAAAAAAGAAGTAAACATTATAAATTAATATAAAAATCAACTTCACCTTCAATCAACCAGCCTTTGATATTAAAATCTAAAACATAATTTCATGGTCCAAGACAATACACTGTATTACACAAGTCACGATCAAAGTGGGTTAGGAAAAAACTGGGGGTAGTTTGGGGTAAAAATATAAACAAAATGTCAATCACGAAGGCTGTGGAGCGAGCAGCCAAAGGCCTTCCGCGAAATGAGCGGCCCATTTCACTCCGGCAAGCTTTTTTTGTAACTAGTACCTAAAAGCTCGAACAAAAAGCTCATGTGTGTGACTAGTGGGACGGTTTGGTGGAGAAAAAATAGTTTTAATACATTTTTGGCTTTTTTGACTTTTAATATAGCTTCAGAATTAATTTTAATAGGTCGTGGGTCATATTCGTACTTATATATATAAAAAAATTAAGGCACTGTAGTTGACCTTTAAAATATTTCCATTTATGAGGCGATTAGTAAAAAACCAACACTTGAAAAAGGAATTCATTGATAAAATTATTGGATGGACTATGAATGGCAAATGAGTGTCGTTTCCATTTTTTAATCAGATAGCTTTAAACTTATGTAGTAAGAAAGCACTCTATTTATCTTCACATATAATCTAACATATTTGCGCTTCGGTTGACGTGAGGGCATGGCACCCTGAGTGTGCTGGTTTTCATTTCTTGTGAAGGCTGAGTAAATCTTGCCGGTATTTTATTTTATGTTTAACATGGAAACCAAAACGGACAATCATTTCTGATACCCTCAGTGGGATTAAAGCCCGAGATCTTGGCATGGAATGCAAGCAACCTACCATTTGAGCTATCGCTCGGACTTAAGTTGCTTTATAATATATTTTTCTGAAGCTTATTGAATAAGTTTATTAAGTTCTTGCTAATTTAAAATTTCTCTTATCTCCGATACATTGTTTGCTTCACAAAGTGCAAGAATTTTCTTTGGCAAAAACTGCTGAAAAATGAACGAAATGCACTAGACCCCCAGTTTTGCTAATTGGGCTGGATCCGAACGAAAACCTCTTAAAACATTGTATTAACAAGCGCCCTCTACGTGGGGATGATTGGCTATTTGGTGTATGACATTCCATACAATTGCTTGACAGGTTTTCCCAGTCATTAAAAAAAACATTTTTTTTTGAGCGGGATATGGAAGCAAATGAAAAACTTCCAGCAAATTGAAAAAAAACGAGTAAATAAAAAAAAAACTATCGGGAGTTTTTTCCAATTTTGTGAATCTAGTCTGCGTACTTGTCAATATTGTTAGGTAAGTAACATAAGTTAAAAATAATCAATCAAAAATGATGACGGTTATATGTATACCTGCATATATTTTGTTTTATTTGAAAAGTAAATTTAATTTTAATTAAAATTAGTCTATTCGATAAAGAATGATTAAAAATTATTTAAAAGATGTATTTTCTTTTTTGTTGCTTTCAAAATCTATCATTTCAAACTGATGAAAGTACTTTTTCCACTCTCATCCCTTTTTCGTATAGTATTATTTTATTGAAGGGATATTATGGGATGTGAAATACAACTCATGTTTGTTTTTTTGTCTAGATTGACATATTATATTCAGAAATAATACATCACATATTTTTTTTTTTTTTTTTTTTTAAGGAAATCCTGTGCGGGAGACTCCCTAGATTCTGAAGACTCTAGGGGTCTATGACACTTGTTGTAGTGCCGCAGAGGTGTACGAGCTTGGTCGTCGCTACAAAGCGCCAATACTCAAGCAAGACCCAGTTGCTGTAAGGCTGGATGGACCCTTGGTGACCGGTCATTGGTAAAGGCTTATGAATTCTTCAACCCAGCGAAGAGCACATTCGAAATATTAATGGTATTTTTGTGTGCTCCGCCGGGATCCGAATCCACAACCTTCCAAATATTTACGAGTCCGAAGTGTTGCCACAACGGACTACGGACCGGTCCGAGATGCCAACGACACGCGGTGTACCTGAGCGCACACCCATCCAAGTACTGACCACGCCCAATGTTGCTTAACTTCGGTGATCTATGGGAACCGGTGCTTTCAACATGGCTAACGTCGTTGACTGTGTTCTATTTTAATGACTATGTTCCTCTTTCTTCTGTTTTCGTTATTAATTGTTAATAACTGGAATTGGTACTAATGCAATTATTAAACCAACGTTTTCTTTGGTGAAATTATCTTCAAAAATCCCAATATAAAACCTTTATTACTTTCGTCAATTTACAAATCTAAAATAAATTCGAGATTTTAACGTTTCACTCGATTTTCTTTTCACGGAAAATTAAGGGTTATAAATTAAAGATCATAAAATATCAAAAAAAGAACCTTTTGATATTTCCAGCATCCGTTACGACCAAAAATAAGTGCAATTTATCACGAGGAACGCGAAACGGTCTTTTCAAATATTTTTTAGAATTAATTCCCAAAGTTTTTTTGCGCGAAAACAAATCAAACATAATATTATTTTTGCGGATTTGCACTCAAAGTATAGAATTTCACGTTGAAACTCAATCATAGAGTAAACTAAAAAATATATGGTAACTAAAATTGAACTTCTAATATGCGTTGAAGATTCCGTAGTTTTTTTTTCTATTTTTTGAGTTATAAGCTTAATGCTTTTATCTGAAATACTGTACTGAATATAAAACACCACGTTAATACTAAACCATTGCGCGAAAAGAAAATTTATGAATGATACAAAAGCGCCTCTAGGGAGTGATTTCATTTCCATAGAGTTTCCTGAAAAAAAGCTGGATGTAAAGAAAAATACATAAAGATTTAAACTCAATAACAAAGCCTTTCGCCTGTGGGGAGTTGGAAAATTGACTGGACGATTATTTGTTGGGAAAGTTAGTTGAAGAATTATAAAAATAGTTGGATTGCTTTGATGGGGAAAATTAAGAGCTTAAGGAAACAAATTAATTATTTTTAAACTAAATCGTTTACTTTTAATATAAAAACAAAGATGGACCGATTTGCAAGCAATGCAATTCACCGTTAAAAAAATGTAATACGAGTATACATGTGGTATTTTCATATAAAAGCTTTATTTTGATACAATCGAAACTCGAAAAGAATAAAGACTTACATATTCATGCTTAAACATTTACAATTTAATCTGTTTCTTTGATACTGAACGTCTTTTTCATATTCTCAACGGATGAGACTCTTAAAAAAAGTCTTATATGATGTTTGTGAAATAATAATTTTAACAGCATAATATAAAATTCTACAATAATCAAAATTTCACATAGTATTTCCAAATATTTTATATAATTTACAATATTTATCGTTTTACTCAGGAAAGATAGCATTCTCATCTATGAAACTTTTTGTAAAAAATGTACAGTTTCATGTTTTCAGTTTTTAATAGGAACAAATTATGCAAAATTTAAACAATATCCAGAACACGCAATTAAACGTTTCATTTAATTGTTTCAGATTTATTAAACCAGGTCATCAGAAGCATCTACGTAAGGTCACAATGATCTGTATTCATTGCACACTTTGCCCCTAACAAATGTTCTCGTAGTTGTAAAACCTTCCGCTCGGTGGCAGTAGTACACATTATGTGCAAGAAACCTAGTATGTATATAAACCTTCCGTTTGAAATCAACCACAGATAATTATATGGAAACTAAAACAGCACCTCAAAAGAGCGTTTGAGTTTCTTTACATTCTTGGTAAACCTTGATGGTTGAGTTGAAGCGCATAGTTTTATACTTGGCTCACTGAAGTATCTGCTCAAATTAAAATCTCAATTTAGTTCAGTGAGGCGATAAAGTAGATGGCGGGATTTCATTTAATTCTATGGAATAAAGGGGATAAGAATTACTTCCTATATTAAATGTAATAATTTTGCATCAATTTGACACGTGTAAGTAGGGCAAATGAAATAAAAAATATGACAGTGGAAGAAAAAAGATACTATTTAACAATATTAATAATAATAATTGGAAAATTTTACATTGTGCCGTTCAGTGGCACTGCGTCCCCTCAGTGTTTGTTTGGCTGATCTACCATATGATTCAAAGATAACCTATCAATGATATTGTCGAATTAAATTCCACGCAATCTGAGCTGAGAAAAAATAAAACGTGATAACGTCAGAGTTGTTTTATTTATAATAAAAATCATTTTCCAGTTTCCATAAGACGCATTGTTCGAGTACGCATACAAATATTGCTCATGTAAAATTACCTCTAATAGGCATAAGACCAACAAGCACTTAGGAGATGACTAGCCTGCCCAAGGTCGCTTAAGGCGTGTTATAAAGCTAAATCTGCCGTTTTTGTTTCTTACACTTCATGGTCTTAGCAAAATATGTAGTTACAGTAATGAAAAAAATCAAGCATGTTTATTAATTTTTTATCTTAATTACAAAGCTTGAACAAAATATATAACTTAAGAATTGCCACCACAAAAAAGTATTTAAAAAAACGCGTTTTTTTTACATTTTTAGCTTTTTTTTCGTGTGTGCTACAGCACACACGAAAATTTGGAATTTTGTTTTTGCTTTTTAATTACAGAACTATAGGGGCAAGTGGTGTACCTCTGGACGCTGTGTACCTTTGGACACCATCATATCTCTGGAAATACAGAAGATTAAAAATCATCACATAAACGAGGATATTACATTTTTGATAGCTCTAAATATTATTGTGTGTAACTTGTCATCACCTACAACACGTGCCCGTTTTTTACAATTCAAGTTTTCAGCAACAAAAAGTTAGTTTTTATGCATTTTTAAACAGTTTTCATGGTGTGATTATGAAATATTTTAGTCAAATGATAATACCAATTTAGGGTTTAGGGAGTGCTTAAAACGATAGAGCATTCATTTGCCTTATTTTGAACCTCAAAATTAAATGTCAGTTGATGTTTTAATTTAGTATCATTTGTGTACCTCTGGACACATTTTTGCGTGTACCTATGGACGTCCAAAGGTACACGCCTTGTGTCCACCGGTACTCAACTTAAAATAAAATGCTTGTTAGACTATTCTAATTTATTTTTATATCCATCTTTTAGTTGGTCAAACGAATCAAAGTTGCTCATGTGATACCTTGAATAAGTGATCAAATTCTCCTAATCATGGATAACCACGATTCCCATATAAATATACAAGTTTTCGAAAAAGCAAAAGAATCGAGAGTTTTCATTTTAACTTTGCATCCTCACACTTTTCATAAAATGCAGCGTTTGGATAAAGGTGTTTTTGGATCAGATTCATACGATTCCGAAGAGATGAATGAGTTCTACATGGAAAATAAAAAATATTTTTAATATTATTTGTTGTTATAAGGTAGGTTCTTCTAACAATATATATTACGTGTTTTTAATAATCGCTATCAAAATGTTTTGTTGTCATTTTTATAATAATAAGTTTGTGCAATTTTATCACCAATAAAATATAAAATAATACTATGTTTAATCATTTTTAAACTACTTAATTTTTTTGATGTCCAGAGGTACACATGCTGTCCCAAGGTACACTTACCCCTGTCCACAGGTACACACCCATAAGTGTACCTCTGGACAAAACTGCGATTTTTGGGGGAAAGGTCGTAACACAAAACAGGTCAATATTATACAAAACTAAAAATAAGTTGGTTATGCACAATTAGACAATGAATACATAACATAAACAATCTTCTCTCTACCTGTCTTAACTTGCGAGAAAAAAAATATTAAGTCGAAAAAAAAACGGCGTGTCCATAGGTACACCACTTGCCCCTACATTGTTTAGGTTCCGTACCTAACATTTTTTTATAATGTCAATAATTTTTGAGTAAATATGGAAAAACTACTAAATGAATTAAATTTTAATTAAATCAAAGAACACAGTTTTTCCACATTTACTCAAAAACTATTGACATTATAAAAAAAATGTTAAGTACGGAACCGAAACAATGTATAGTTCTGTAATTAAAAAGGAAAAAAAAAATCCAAAGTACAACACACACGAAGAAAAAGTTAAAAATGTAAAAAAAAACGCGTTTTTTTAAATACTTTTTTGTGGTGGCAATTCTTAAGTTATATATTTTATTAAAGCTTTGTAATTAAGATAAAAAATTAAAAAACATGCTTGATTTTTTTCATTACTGTAACTATTTTGCTAAGACCATAAAGTGTAAGAAACAAAAATGGCAGATTTAGCTTTATAGCACGCCTTAATGCTGAGAGTATTGTTTTTCCTTCCAAACAAACGCCACGTAAGTGCTCTAGATACTACCGTGCGATGGTTTGAAGGTCAAGGAAAGCGACCAGAATCACATTCACATCTGTCCTAAAAAAGTTCATCATTGAGCTGTACTGAAGAAGTATTAAGATTTAGTTACAAAACAATTGATATAAAATATCGAAACATAAACAATAAAGTATAAAAACATGTTAAAATACAAACGTATAACACAAATAAACTTCTGCCAACCATTAAGCCGAGAAAGCTGGCGTTCTTTTGTCCCATTATGAGAAAGGAGAAATACCGCCTTCTCCATCCTAACATATAGGGTAAGATTGAGGCAAGAAGAACTCAGGGACGCCAAAGGGCATCGTGGCTGAAAAACCTGCGACAATGATTAAATGAGAGCACCAAGTCCTTATTTCGAGCCACAGCATCCAAGGGGAAAATAACCATGATTATCGCCGATCTTTTGTAGAAATGACATCAAAAAAAGAAGCTCAAAAGTACATTTACAGAATCATTGGATGGCTATCTATAATTGTTGACTTATGTATGTACAAAAAGGTGAAGTTAAGCTGCTTTAAAAGTAAAAAAAAATGTGGTGTAAAAAGTTGTCTCCTTATTTATACATATGCCAAAACTGTGTCCATAAGTATAAAACTTTACGTTTACACTCAACCATAGTGTTTTACCAAAAATGAATGTAAACTACAACTCCCAAAGAGAGGCGTTGTTTTATTTTCCATACATGATTTGATTAACAATGTGGTTGAGTAATGTTGTATACTATGGGTAAGAGCCCGCACTAGCATTAAATAATTTGTTCACTGCGTATACGAATAAATCGCAACCCTTTTTAAGCGTCCGTCCGCGTGACAGGCGGCGAAACAACACTGGGGTTGAAAAAAAAACGCAAGACTGTCCGTTAGTTTGTCTGTCCGTCCGTTTGTCTGTCTGCCCGTTTGTCTGTCCTTGTGACGGCCCGTCGTGTCCGTTTCTGGGTTGGTTATCGCGCCGGACGTTCCGGGTAAAGACGGACAATTAATGAAGCGCGGGTCGCAGAGGCCGGAAAATTTAGCGCGATAAGACTGCCATGTAAAAGGGTGAGAAAAGTGTGAACAATAATTTAGTTTACGGTAAAAACGACAATATAATATCTACCTACATAAAAATGTGTTTTTTTATTATTGCAATTTATTAAAGTATAGAAATGTTCAAATTTTTTAATTCCAAACTTACGCACATAATTTGGCTTTTTGAAGCTATGACAACAAAAGTTTGATTTCTCACTATTTTTTTCAGGTTTTTTGTACGCACTATGAAGACAAAAACAACTTTTAATTAAAGTTGCAGAGACGTAGAACTAGGCGCGTGCACATTTCAGCATAAATGTTTTTTTTGCGCTTAAAGCAACACATCATAAACGAATTTGAGTCTTAGCGATGACTAAAATTAAGCGATTGAAAATCTCTAATTACAGGTGAAATGTATCGCAGTCTGCCTACCATATAGAACCATGCGCCTAAAATTGATGTTTGCTCCTACCTGGAGTACTAATACACGAACTAGCAATGGGCCGATAGAATGTACGTGCTTACTTGTTTTTAAATATGCACTCAAAATTCATAGAAACTCAAATTTAAACAATCCATCAAACACAAAAAAAAATCGAGATTCAAACAGAGGTGGCTCAATCAATCGCGAACTTTTTTGGACAGCATTGATGTTCAATTTCAAACTGGACCAATTTATCTACACACAGTATTCTTTAGTTTTAGTTTGGTAACACGTGGCCCGTGACAATGATAGCCTGGAACGACTAGTTGTTTTTGATTGGTGGCTTGGACTGAAAGACATAAAGAGGAAGATCTCCCACACGATGACCCGAAAAAATGAAAACAACAGCAAGCAGCACATCGGTGGTTGGAACACTGTAGACAACGCAGTCAAGAGAGGACTGGAGAAGAGTGGTTGCTTCTAAAAAGGTCGCAATCCTCAGCAATGTGGAACAAGATTGGGAATTAATAGAATTAGTCTACAATAGTTTTGAAATTAATAATTGAAATGGAACAAATAAACTTCTAATTCAAACGAAAGCTTTATTTGAGTAGTAAATTAAGGCACTATTTATTTTGGAAATGGATTGAAATGAAATTTTATCCCGCACAGCTTTGAAAAGCACCACAGATGGACCTCCCACAATAATCCCTATTACCTTGCTCCATAATTTGACCGCCTCCCTTTAAATATTGACTCAGTATGGGAAATGAGGTTTCGATATTTACTTTGACTTATCTGGTGTGGAAATAAATTGTGCTGGGAAAAGTTAAGAAAGTAAAATATGTACATTAATTCGTTTTGGATTCATAATATATCAGATTATGTAATTTATTTAATTTGAAGATGATGATGAAGACCAAAATGAATTTATATCATATTGTGATATATTTTATATCTCCAATGAAATACTTCTTGTTTATGATCCTTGACTAATAAGTTGGTATGAGGCTGACCTCCCATACTGTACAAACGCTGTTTACTTTTGTCAATGCCACACCGATGGTATACAATTTTTTTTTTAAATCAAAGTCACTTCTACTCTTAATTTGATTACTTTGATTTAAAAAAAAAATTGTATACCTGACGATGATATTTTATCAAAAAGTTTGTAAATTAAATAATAAATTTATTTTAATCGTGAAAATACAAAACAGTGTTTTGATTGAATCTTCAATTAAATAAATAAAATAATATTGAATATGAATTTTCACAGTGTTAATACACAAACAATTCAAAATATACATAAATTATTACAGATTGTATGGTTTGTGTAATTACACTGTGAAAATTCATATTAATTGATTTTTTCTCAACTTTATAAAAATTCTAATGAAACACTGTTTTAATATTTTTTTGTAAAGTTGTATAAAGTTTAGTAGACATAAATTATTTCATGAAATCTTACAATAATTTCTGATTTTAAATTCTCATTTTATCTCTAGTAACAGCGAGTCTTCGCAATATTTAACTAACACATAATATTATTCGGATAATCCAAGCAAAAGTATAAAATTTACGTTATAACCCAACCATAGATTTTATCAAAAACTGTATGAAAACTAAAACAACGCCTGAAGTGAGCGTGTAAGTTTCCGTACACATTTGGTTAAACGATGAATTTGAGTTTAAAATCTACTTTCACGTTACAGGTATATGTGGATATTATTTATTCCGTATGAAGCAAAGCTACGTCACATGAAATCTTCTGTAGCTCTATTGAACATAAAGCCTTACATCTCGTCAAAGGGATTTCAGAGCTCATGTATATACGCATTATGATTTCCCGTATTAATTCCTGAAAACTCATACGTGTATTAGAATGCGGGAATTTCAACATTTTCACGATGAGATTATTTTGATTATGATTTAAATAATGGTAAGTTTATTGTCTTCAAGAGCTTTTCATTTCAAAATTGTTATTCTTTTGCTTTAAAATCAACGATTTTGTCATAAGCTATTTTTAATTTGATTTCAACGCGAACTTCCTAATAATAATAATAGTAATAATATTGGGATGATTTATTTGGTGAGCGCTGTTTTTGTGTGTATCACACCTCAAGAGCCCTCTGCGAGCTTGGTCGTCGCTGTAGAAAGCGCCAATTCTCAAGCAAGACCCAGTTGTTGTAAGGTTGGATGGACCTTTCAGTGACTGGTCTTTGGTAAAGGTTTATGAATTTTTCAATTCAGCGAAAAGCACATTCGAAATTAGTATATATGGTATATTTTTGTGCTCCGCCGGGATCCGAATCCACTTATGTAGATTCCTTCCATTTACGAGTCAAGGAGAGTTCAAGGTGAATCATTTTCTTGACAAGTAGGTATATTTTTTGTTGTAACTTTGCAATCAATTAAGGTATTCAAATAATAATTCTTGTGAATCTGAATTTTCACACATAAATTTTGCTTGTTGTAGTAACCACAAAAGAATGATGTCCCACATTTTTTTCAAGAATATTGTACGTACTAGATTGAAAAAGGACTCAGTATCAAGTTTTAATTAAACGGACCATTCCTTTGAGAGAGGATGTTTACTTAAATTTCATCAAAAGCCATGACAAATTGTTTGTTCAAAATATACAACATTTGACCAGAGCGTATTTATATTTACAACTTGAAAAAATCCCAAATGAAAAAGGTTCACATTTCATACGGTTTTAAAGCATATCCGTTGCTTTTACGAACTGTATTTCCTTTACATTTTACACGATTCGTGTAAACCAGTCATTCTCAAAATGGTTTGGGTAGATCCCAGAACTTCAACATGCCATGGTCTTTTTAAACAACAACAAAAATTTGGTTCATGAGATGTGGTTTAAGGTTATTAACACTTACAGTTATTCGAATTCCGATCCAAGAAAACCATAATATTAAACAATACATCTTTTCAGTAATAATTTAAATATTTGATGGAGATTCCTTGACTATTGGGTTGGTATGAGGCTAAACACCCACACTGTCAAAAAAGGTTCAGTTTGCCAATGTCACCTCCGTTTCAGGGAAGGTCGGCAAAAGTTGCAGGGCTTATGTTCATTTGAGATTGGATTTTTATTTGTTAATCTACATGCGGCATTTGTTAGCGTGAATTTACATGTGTCTGTTTTGTAGGAATGTAATATGCATGTAAGTTATATGAATTGTATATGTTATAACCTGTGTAACTCAGATTATATATTATAGATGATGTAAAATATTTCCATCTCATTGATGGCTCAGTAGCTTTAATTGTTAATTCGAGGTTTGAATTTTAAATTACATAGTATGTACACATACAGAATTAATTGAAGGCACGAACTTGCACGTGTCTGTTTGTGGGCATGCACTAAATATGAATGTTCAATGTTAATACATCTTTCCAACTTACTCTTAATTCTCAATTTTCGATGAAGATCAAAAATGTTTTGATCTTGAAGTAGTTAAATACCATGTGACAATGTCGATTGTTCATCATACAACCCCCAAATTAATTTTAAAATGTTGTTACTTGATTTTCTGGTACCGGGTTTTGACCGCGGTCCATGTTTTTGCTTGTCTTCTTCTTTTTTCTTCTTATTCTTTCTTGAAGACTTCTAGCTTATGTTTCGTCTCCTCTGTGAGCAACTTCTTCGGAGTTCTGCTCGCTACAGGAGACAAGCAAAAACATTGACCACGGTTAAAACCCGGTACCAGAAAATCAAGCATCTAGATCCAGCCGTGAAAGCCTACAAACATTTAAAATGTTGTGATAGATAAAAGTCCACATGATCTAAAACCTGGATGTTAATTGTCAAACCAGGCTATTTTTGTGAAAGAAATCACGAGTGTTATGTTTTAATGTGGAGGAATTTATGTTTTACAAGGTAAACGATTAAGTTTTATTTGGAGTAGGGACGGTAAACATTTTTCAAAATTACTTCTAACGAACAACTCAATGGAGTTTTTCACTATTATAAACGTTTCATTGACTTCATACATTGTCAGAAGGCATTCTGCTTTAATAAAAACCAGGCCCAAGTTTATTAAAGCAAGATTTATCAATGTTCATGAAAAGCAAAAAATTAATTATAAAGGGTTCTACCAAAAACAAAAACTTTGAGTTCATCTGGCGTAGACCCTCTAGCCTCAACGGTCTGTCGTAGAGGCCACAGTCCACATGGCATCACGGAACTAGGAAGATTTATGACGGAAAGCCTTCTTGTAGCTTAGGTCTACGGTCTGCGATCCTCGTAGGCTGTTGATATTTCAATATTCTCCGCTGTTTCACTTTCATGAGGTGTTCTATGAGAATTTTTTGATTTATATATTTATTTCAGTTTGTATTTTATTTATTCTGCGACCTTTTCATTTAATTTTATGTATTAAGTAGATTGTTGTAGAAAAAAAATGTTTTTAATGTTCTTTTCAAATAAAAATTTTTTTTTACGAAAGTAAACAAATCATAATTGATGTAATTAATATTCTCCAAGTAAGTGGGAATTCATAAAATATTTTTCATCGCAGAATTTCTATATTTTTAGAATTATGATTTGGGCTGTCACTTATTAATTAATGTAAAGCGACTACCTTTACTGTAAAAAATGTTTGAATTTGCCAATGCCAGCCATGTTTCAGTGAAGGTAGGCAAGAGTTGCAGGGCTTACATTTATATGAGATTGTATTTTTGTTTGTAAATGTGCATGCGGCATTTGAAAGCGTGAATTTACACGTGTCTGTAAGTAGTAATGTAATATGCATGGAATATGAATTGCGGGTGTAAAACAGATTTCTAACTCAGAAAAGATATTATAAATGATGTAACATACTTCCATCCAATTAATGGCTCAGTAGCTTAATGGGTAGACAATATATAAAAAGGGTAAATATAACTGCTATAAGTGGTTACCGCAAGATTTATAAAATTTTCAGAAATAATTAATACATTTATGACAATAATAATTACCTAAAGATTTCTGAACAAAAATTTTACACATTGAACTACATTGACAATATAATTGTGACGTTATACGACTGAGTTTCTGGGAAAAAGGCAAATATATATTTGTTATCTGTTGCTAAATACCATTGTCAAATAGACATAAAAGTTATGCGATGTTTTTTCCCTGAGATTTTTTTAATAGTTGTTGCATTTGTTTTGGAAAAAAGTTCCTTTTTAAATCCTATGAAGAGAAGAAAAAATGTTTTGGATTATTCTATGAAGTGTCCTTTTAAAAGCTTCATCATTCTAAAGTTTCTACCTTACCACACAGCAACTGAGTACTTTTGTTTTTATAATCTTTAACCTCATTTATAGATTATAAAAACAAAAACAAAACAAAAAACTCAAGTATGAGAAGCGTTCCCTTTATGTTTATTTTTTGGTTTATTCGTGATTGAATCAAATTTAATTCCTTTCTGTACACGACCAGATTTGTTCTTTGAAAATTTTAATCAGGTTTTTACAGTGCTCCTCTTTCATTTGTATCTTGATACAAATTAAGTTTGCTAGTGAGATGAGGACAAGACTAATGTAGCTACTTTCCGTGCAAATTGTACTGTGTTGTACACCCCGGCGCGTGCTTGTAGGAGTATGAGATGACGAACAGTCGGCCTGAATTTAAATAGGTTTACAACGTTTAAGTAAAGTTTAGTTTACTTCAATAAATATATTTTTATGTAAATAGCGAATAAATATAAATATTTAAGTAAGTAGATTTAACATTTATAGCTGATAAGAGTGTATATAAGTAGGATTAATTCATATAAGTAGGTACTTAGGATAAAGAGATATTCAAATTTATGTACTGGAAGCTTTATGTTCTGGAAGGTTCCAGCAAAATTGGCTTCTAGTAACTACTATCTTTGGAGTATTAGAAGCTACAAGCAGCTTGCAGGAGTCAGTCTATACACGACAGTCTTCTTCTGAACAAAAAAGACAGGGTAAGTGGACACCAACTGTGAAATAAATGTAAATTGCTAAACCATAAATGTGAATTGGTACAAAATAATTATTAATTGTTAAATAAATCTAAGTTTACAATAAATATCCTGTTAAGAAGACCGGTTTTTTTTTAATTTGAAGACTATTTGAACCTTAAAAACACAATAATATTTAATTATTTAAAAATTCAAATGGAAACATTGTTTTAATTCACTTATTATTTATTTTTTGTGCTCGAACATTTTCGCCTAATGAGGCATCTTCAGGAGCAAATTGGTTACAAACATTCATTTAAAAATAATTTTCAATACACATTTAATAATTGAATGCCGGGTAAATATAATATTTGTTTTTCAAATGTTTTTGAGGCAAGAAATCATAAACATAAATCAAGTTCTCTGAGATATACTTACACAGATGCATTGAACTACACATTAAGTTAGAAAAATGACATCAAATACTAAAAATGTGCAACAAAAACGTCACACTCTTGCGGATGTAACACTGCCCTGGATTTCCTCCCCCGCCCTACCCTCCTAACAAGGTTTCTTCCCCTCCCCGCTCTCAGGGTCTACGGTCCATAATCACTCCGAGTTTTTAGTGCCCAAGGCGACCGTGCTATACAGAAGTTACTCCCTCCCGTAAAGACAGGGAAATGCGCTATGAAAGGACAAACAGCAAGGGGAAATTTCTAAAGAATTAGACTGGTGAGATAATTTTTTCCGTAAATGTGCAATCACATTTTGTATAATATATGTGCATGTGTTATGAAGATAAACGACACTTCTAACGATGTTATTTATTTATACTGTTAGAAGTGGCGTTAGAAACGTATGGGTTCGTACGTGAGCCTAAGCACGCTGGTGTGTGTTAAGTAATCTAAAAGTGTTTCGGAAACTCCTGAAACTAATAAATTTATTTAATTCTTGAAAACATTTTTTTCGCATTATCTAAAAATCTTTACACGTTACATTAACTAAACTGCATCGTTTTCTAGACTTTGTATCATTCTATAATTATTAAGAAAAAAATATTTCCAAAATACAAAACAACAAAATTAGAAGGAAAAAATGTGAAAAAAAACAGTTTTTTTTAAATATTTTCTTGTGGCTTCATTTTTTAAGTTACATATACAGAAAAAAATACTTTAAAATTTAGCTAAATAATCAATAAACACGCGTGATTTTTTTCATTAATGCCATTCTTTTACTAAGACCATAAAGTATAAGAAACATATTTTTACAAACAACGGTATTTTTTTTGTCTTAAAAATTACGTATTTTTAAGTTTCAATTATTTAATATCCATCTTTAATAATGCCTTATTTTACCCGTATTTGTAAAAATACATACATTCAGTATACAATATATGAATTTCTTATTAATTTATACCAAACAGAAGCTTTGTGTTCCCCACACATCTCTTCCCCTCTGATGAAATATTAAAGAAGCGCATACATAAGATAACCCTTGGAGATTAATCCTTTGATACAGTATGACCTAGTTACTTTTAATTACACAACCGCCACTCCATATTAAACGAAATTACCTTACATCATCATCATCTTCTAAAGGCAGTGCATTGCAGTTGTAGACAATTTTCTTTGTTATTCCCTATCCTGTTTAGTTGTTGATAGAAGGCGAAATCCAGGATTTGCATCAAATAGTGGAAGTATAAAGTCATTAGACAATTTTTTTTTTGTTTTCTCAAGAATTTTTGTTCAAGATATTATTATGAAATAAACTGTGTCTTATTGAGGGTCCTATGCTTTTCGAGTTAATTTTTTATGTGTGATCATTTATTTGGTACGCGCTGTTTTTGTGTGAATCACGCCTCAAGAGCCCTTTGCACGCATGTTTTTTTGCTTTAAAAAAATTACGATTCTCAAGCACGACCCTTATGCGTTAAAGCTGAAAAGTTTTTGGGTGACTTTCTTGGGCAAAGGCATATAATTTTTTAATCCAGAAGAGCATTCTTTAAAATTAAATGTTTTTTTGTTCCTTTGGGAATTATGCCCATGACCTTTTAAAAAAATCTACCAATAGTGTAAAAAATGGTTCACTTTGCCAATGTCACCCCTATTTCAGGGTAGGTCGGCAAGAGTTGCAGGACTTATGTTCATTTGAGATTGGGTTTTTTATACTGTAGGTCCACATGCGGCATCTGTGAGCGCGAAATTATACGTGTCTGCTTGTGGGAATTCATTTAATATGAATCTCAAATGATACATATCTTTGCTGCCTAGATTTAGATTTAGATACCTTTCGATTACGAGTCCGTAAGGTTGACCACTAGACTACAGACTAATCAGCAAGGATTCGAAATAAGCCCTTTTCTGTTGTACACATTGCTTTTTAAGCTTTTTTGTTTCAAAAACATTGATTCGAGTCAAAAATGAAGTTTTTTGAACTATGAATGTGAAATCTTAATGGTTTCTTTCTTCTTGCAGCACCCTCTTACTTTTGTTGGCTTCATACAATGACGCAGATAATGTTGCCAGGTCTGGCAGTCGAGGAACGGCAGTTAAAATTAATCGAATTTCCGTGACGTTTTATCCTTTGAGATTGCAACACAGCGCGACCTTACCTCGCGACTTGTTATTCCTTTTTTATTTCGCTTTCTTTCATTCCCTCCCGGCATAAACACGGCGGTAACCCTAAAATCCCACATTTTTTTTTTGTAACCCAACCTGACTTGTTATAACCAACCAATTTGTTACATGTTGCTATGGGATAGTTGATGAATTATATTTATACCTCTACAATTTTTTTTTAAATATATTTATTTCGTATTTCTTTGACAGAACAATTACAAAAACTTATGATATAATAAAGTTACAATATTAAACTTAGCGCTATAAGTCACCAATAAAAACAAGCTCTTGTGCTTGGTGAGAGAGACTTACTGCATGAATAGCGTGTGTAACCAAAAACTGGTAGGTGTTTATAGATATATTAAATTTATTCCGACTAAGATTTTAATTTTTCACTTCACGCACCAATATTAAAAAAAATGGTATGAAATGATAAACTTGTTTCACATTATTAAACGATTAAATGTTAAAGATATTTAAAATTAAAAATAGCAAATAGCGCCGCGAAATAAAAAAAAGTGGATCTTTTGTCTCCTGGTCATTTTGCCTTGGAATTTCACAACCAAGTTGTTGAAGGTTGATCCGGCAAGTTTGTAAGTTCTTCTAAATAAAAAAAATATCATTTTTTTAGTTTCGTCAACTAAGGGTTGACCAAACTGAATAAAAAATTGTATGAAATAAAACTTTCTTTACAGCCTGCCTACAAACTACAGGCGGGATTAAATCAGCCACAATGTCTACGCCGTAGACCTCTGACTTCAGTTGACGGAGCGTCGTAGCAGTTAGTGAGAACAAAAAATAAAATACATTTTTATCGTTTCTTTTGTGAAAACTTTCAATTGGATGCCACGTTTTTATGTATTGTAGCACTTTAATATGAGTTGCAGAGTATGTGAGTATTACATAAATAAATATAGAAAAGCATAATGAAAACAGTGGTGGGAAGAAAATTAATATCAGATTCAAAATATTAATTCAAAAAGTTAAGATTGTAGATGAGACATTATTGCACCTACCAACAAAATATCGAGATGATAAAGTGTACGCTTTTTAATAACAGTTTGGTGATCACAAAAAAACTATTATAATATTTTATTTAGTTTATTTGAATTGGAGTTCAATATTCCATGGCTTGCAAACTATTAATTGAGCTTCTAAAAAAAGATCCTGTAAAAACTTTAATCCAAACAGTTTCTGTTGTTTTTTTTATGTGAGGGTCTGAATTATTCATTTAATTACATTCAAGGTTAGATCATAATAAATTGCAGTCAGTTGTTATTATAACAGCACCCCTCCCCCTCCCTCCCCCCTTTTTTTCCAATTTGAAGACGTAACCTTAAGGCTGACTTTTGAAAAAGGTGCTCATTGATCGATTACCCACTTGCATGTTAAAAAACTGACCCTACATATTAGTAGCTTTTAAAAATACCCGTAATGATACTTCAAGGTAGTTAAATGCAAAATGTCAATCTCACAAGCAAGTTTCCAATACTTTCCCGCATAATTACACTTCATCATCACTTAGTGTTCTCCTATTCACAGTTATTGCACACTTAGGATTCAAAGCCTTGCAAAAGTGTCGCAAAAATGAACGTGAATTATGTGTATTTCGTTGCGGGTAGAAACACCTGCTCTCGCGTAGAGCTTTTGTCGAGCTTTCGTAGCAGAAGAATTCCCGTTCAAAGTGCATTACTTTTAATGCTGCCGCTATTTCAATATGAATGGGAAGCTCCAGTTTGCGGCTGAGCAGTATTTTGCTGCTTTTGCATAAAATTGTAGCGAGATTATGCAATGATGAAGCGAAAACACCATGTATGGAATAGGGGTTACTGGTTTATGTAGTAGATAAGATTGTTAGCATGTATATGTATGAACTCTGTTATATTAAGAATGCACACCTTATAGCTGAGATAAAAGAAGCAAACATTTAAAATTGGTGTATACAACTGATTTTTGTTTAACTTGCAAAATACGTATGTACCTGTAGAAATAACACTATTCAGTTGTTCAAACATTATATTATTAGCATTGAAATATGTTCCTACAACTGAGCTTATTCTTTAGAATAAAGAAAAAAAAAATTACGCATGAGTCATGTACATACATTCTTTAAATATTTTTATTTAATTAATGAGTTTTTTTTACTGAATTATTTAAATGTACAACTGCCCTCTTTACGTGAAGCTTTGATATAATTCAATAGCCTATGAAAAAGGTTAAGTAAGTTAATCCATTACCTATTTGTCTAGTCTGTTTTATTTATAACATATTATAATATTCTCACAATTTTTCTTCAACATTTAGCTTAAACAACCCGTCAATTATGTATAAAGCCTGGTTTTCACAAGTTTTGCTATCTACTGTTGCACCATACGACTAAACTGTACGTACACCTGCTCTTGGATCGCAAGTTCCAAGTTTCCAGGCGACGCTCAGAGTAGAGTCGCATCCAGACTTCAGCCTGCTGGAAATCATTGCTGGTACTGACAAGAAATAGGGCTGCCACTACTCAAAAATATTTTTTGCAAAAAAAAAAAACAGCTTGTTTATAGAACTACGCCACAAAAAGCTTATTTATTTAAAACATAATAGTTGCCTTTTTACAAAAAAAAATGGTCTTGATATCGAGAGTGTCCTTGAGTATTTAAAACTTGAAATGACACTTTAAAAATAGTATCTAGCGCAAACTTAAAAAAAAAAAAAAACGCTTCTAAGCTACAAATATAGTGTAACTTTTTGTCGCGTTTTCCCTGAAGGGGTCGCATGTGTTTTGTGGAAGTTTATTTTTTTACAGGTAGGGGACTGGCTTTACGCCAACTAATTAAGTTAAACTGTTTTCCAGCTCCCAGAAAGAGCTTATACTTATTTATTGTAAAAGCTGAGTAAGCCTTGGCCGTGTTTTATTTTGTGTTTGAAACAAACACCGAAACGAGAAATTGTTTCTGATACTCTTGGTAGGATTCAAACCTGAACTTTTGGCTTGGAATGCAGGTAATCTACCGGACTAGAGATAAAACAATATAGGATAAATTTGGTTCAATCAATAGAATTCTGGAAACAATGGTTATGGATCCGAAGCAAGAAAATGTTAATTAAAAAAATATATATTTTTAAAATCTTTCTGTCTTCATGCATCCTTGTTTTCTTTTAACTTGCACAAAGGTGCCATAATAGTTTCAGAATTGGACGCGATTGTTCGGCCAAGTGTATCGAGTTCCCCAGATGAGCGTCTGGCCCAGCTTGGCGTAAAATTCTCCCCGTCTACACGCTCGTGCATTTATTGGACAAACGTGCAGCATGTGTGTGTAGGTCATTCACACTTGGACAAATATAACCTGGATTCAAAGTATCGAGCTTCATGTTTTAAGTGAAACATAGCACGTACACAAAACTGTTAGAAGATTAAAACGCTCACTGGTGACGCTGTTCAGTTTTAATGCATTGTTGTTGAAACGCTGTAATTGAGTTGAGTTTCAGCGTGTAAGCTTAATGTTATTGTTGGTGTCGACTAATCTAGAGTAACTTCATTCAATGAATATATGGAACACCTAGAAAGAAAACACACAAACACCATATTCAACAATTATTAAAGTCGGTGATTTTTTGTTGTTGTCCAAAAATATTCGTACTCCTTAAGTAAAATTATTAAGGTAACAAATAGTACATCTCAAAATAAAAGCATTGTTAGGGCAACCTTCTTTTTTCATAGAAACTTACGACAGCCACATTTCTTCATATGTTGCGTTACTAGAACAATGTAGATAAACTCAACTGTGCATCACAAATACTTCAATTTCTTACTGCGTTGTCCCCGAAGGAGAGGCATATGTCTTATGATATGACTGTGGAATCTTATTTCATTCAGCTCTTCTAGCTGCCGCAAAAGCTGGTTCTCATTTTTTGTGAAGGCTGAGTTAAGCTTACCATTATTTTTATTTTGGTTTTAAAATAAACACCGGAATAGGAAACAATTTTTGACACCCTTGGTTTAGATGCAAGTTAGCTGCTCTGGCATGAAACGCAAGCATTCAATCTTACCTAATCGGAAAAATACAATTTGAACAAATCTTGAAGCTCAAAAATAATTTTAAAATTCTCGGTAGTAAATCTATTTGGAATATTACTGGTAGAACCGTATTTTCAATCAAAGCATGACTTGTTCTCAGATTGCCTTTTATGCATCTCTGAAACTGTGTTTCAAATATATGTCCTGGGAAGAGGTAACGACAGATTGAAATTACGTATGAAAAGGCAATGAGAGCTGGCACACAGAACGTTGACTGAACCGGATGAGATTTGCTGGAAAACTGAACAATCACTCTTCAAAGGAATCGTATCTTCTGTTTGTGAAGAGGAGTCATATATTGATAATGCTTTATGTACTTTTAATAGTACTAACATGAACATCCCCAGTTTTTCATGGAATACGTACATTTGTATTTTATTTGCACTTAAAGTGTATTTCAACTGTAAAGGAATTTTTTGTAGTTATATATTTTTTTTTTTATTTGTGATTTGCAGTTGAAAGTTCTGTTTGATTTTTGAGCTTACTGTTGAACAAAAATGTGTCTCTGTAGCTGCAATATTGTAAGTTTCACTTCAAGAACCAAGGGTCTACAAAGGCTCCGCGAAATTGCTGGAAAAGCAATAAGATAATGCTTAAGAATAATCAGAAGCGTGCGTGTCGCTAAAGACATCGCAAGATGGAGAAATTAGAGTAGTAAATTTTTGACGGACCATTTCAGTAAAACCATGAGTTAAAGTAGAATAATTTAAATAGTTGTACGCGAGATACCAAACCTCCAACGTCAACCAGACCGACCACCGAAAAGATGGAAAAACACATGATTCTTTGCATCACAAGAGGGAAGTCCTAAAAACTGATCCGAGATCTCTTATAAGAAGAAAAATAAAACAACAAAAAGCCTACAGTATGTCAAGGAAGCAAAGTGTGTACTCGCATAATAAAATCATCAAAGATGAACATCACAGAGTGCGCTATACTAGAAATTTCCCTCCCCTGCAAAGTGCCTTGGGCGCCAAGTTTTTAACCGGCAGTAGAGACGTTTATAAGGGAGGTTAACTTTTAGTTTGTGTGAGCTAGGCTTCTATGAGGGAGGGGAAAATTCAAAGCCTTCACCGCAAAAAACATTGTATGCAAAGCCTCGGGGTGCTGGTAAGCGTACGTATAACTGGTGTATGATGTGACTAGGAAGTGAATGGCCGAAGGGATGAAGATTCGTGCAAAGCTTGTGTCGAATAAATACGTGGTTATTCTGAACGGCAACCACCCATACTGCACAAATTTATTCACTTTGCCAATTTATTCTTTTTGTAGGAAAGTGCGGTAAATGTTGTAAGGGTGTATGTTCATTTGAGATTTTTGTTTTTTTTGGAGTTCTCATTCAGTATGTCTGAGTGTGAGCTCACTCCTGTCTGCTTGTTTGTGTTCATCAAAAACTTATCTTAAAAAAAAGTGAAACTAAGCTACACATATAGTGTAACTTCTTGCCGCGTTATCGCTAAAGGGATCGCATATGGCGATTGAACCTATATATTTTTACATGTAAGGGGGCCGCCTTTACGCCAGCCACTTTAGTGAAGTGAGTGGTTCCTCAGCTCCCGAGGGGGCTGGTACTAATTTCTTGCGAAGGCTGAGTAAACCTTGGCGGTTTTTAAAATTTATTTAAGGTTTAAAATAAACACCGAAATGTGAAATTATTTCTGACACCCTCGGTGGGATTGGAACCCGAGCTCTCGGCATAAAATACTAGCACTCTGCCAACTGAGCTATCGACCGGACTTTACAACTCAGATTATATATTACATATTTTAGTAGTTATTCCATCTAAACACAACTCACATCCGTATTCCCTTTGCAACTCAGAAATCCCGTAAATTCGCACACAAATCTTGATACATTTTGCTTTCACTCAGAAGGTGAGTCTTGCAGAAAAGGATGACATTACACGTAACACAAAAAAGCCGCGCTACGTTTTCGCCGGCCTGGTTTTCGCGCGCTAATTAATGACACTTTGCGCGCGAAAAATGGCGTCGCATTACGAAAGGAAACATGTTTTGCCGGCAACTTAAATACGAGCGCTTTATCTTGGGACGCTCCGGGCTGAGAATTTTCAGCGGGGAAGAATATTTATTGTGGTCTAAGGTAGTGATTGCTGGAGAGAGATTCCTCTTTTCTGATATTTAAAAGTTTATACTTCCCGCAAAGGAATTTCCCAAAATATAAAACCAAGTGGCTTTTGCTTTGATTATTTTTTAAACAAGATTCTCTATTGGTATTTGAGAATTCTAGAAAGCTAACACAGCGATAGTGAATTTAATTGGGTTGTGTTGAGGTTATAATTGAATTCAGAATATTAATCTTATTATATTTTTGCACACAACACGGGATGTAAACAAAGAAAATGAGATAAAGAAGAGGATGGTTCCAATGAATTGATGAAATTTTTAAAGAAAAGGATGTACAGAATGAACACACAAGAAAGAAATGTGACAAATAAAAATTAATTGAGATTAGCGAGTAAGGTTTAAATAAGATAGTGGCAACTCTCAAGCCGCAAATTGAAAAATGATGAAACAAAAGACAAAGTCATTGTGAAAAGTAATTTCATTCTTAAAAAAAAACAGTTCAATTCAAATTACAGAAACTCAAAATGCATACTTATTTTATTAGTCTTTTTTGTCGCGGTATTTTCATGCAAACTTCACACGATTAATGTAAACTAGTCTAGTAATCGATGTTCGGGATTAGTTTTGGATACCGGTGAATCCCAGTGTTGCCTCCACTACACCAAAGACAAGCTCCGACCGCAACGGTGTAAATTGCCAGACTTAGAATTTTCGTAACTCTGTCCCCTCTCTTCCTTTGCGCGCTGAAATTGATGTCTTCCGTTTAAGGGAACTGATTCAGAAAATTACATTAAATTTACAACGACGGTGATTATAGTGACGATAACGACGCGGCCTGCGGGCGCATTAAAAATCTGCGACAATGCTCTGTAATTTGGTGATGAAAATCTATGCAAGACCTTGCTATATTACCTACTACCAAAAAAAAGGAACAAAAGAAAAGCAAGGAATGATGGACTTCAACATATTTTCCATCTGAAGGAAAGGGACCAGGTAGTTTGCATTCCTGAGGAAGACCACCAAAAATATGAAAGGATAGCTGATTTTTATAGTCAAAAGAGGAAGCAGCTTCTGAAGCAAGAGATGTACGCACCACAAAAAGATGAGATACCTAACCTAAAAAGAAGAAATAGATTTGATAACTCATTTTAACTGTCATTCAAATTTATTATAGATTAAAATTGCCGAAAAAATACATTGTTCTCCCATAATTATTATCAATGCTTTTTATTTCTCAGATTGTACGTAAAAAAAAAAAAAAAGTTCTCACATAATTATTTATTTAAGTGAATAATCAAATAAACCATCTTACAGTGAATTCCAGCCGTGCTGTGGTCTTGTCAGAAAAAAACTATAATCTATTATCTTGGTTGCAAAACGAGAAAACGAGCATAAGTCCTGCACATCTTGCTGATTTTTTTGAAACAGGGGTGACATTGGCAAAGTGATACATTTCTCATAGCATGGGTGCTCAGTCACATACCAACCTGTAATCAAGGAAATTTGTTTTGTTCAACGAGTGGATGTCTGATCTTAATTCCTTTATAGGTTGGTATGCGACTACCCACCCATATTATAAAAAATGGTTAACTTTTGTAACTCCTGTTGCAGGGAAGGTCGGCAAAAGTTGCAGGGCTTATGTTCATTTAAGGTTTGGATTTTAATTCGTAAGTACACATGCAGCATTTGTACGCGCGAACTTACACGCGTATGCTTGTGGGCATCCATTGAATATTAATTTTAAAGGGTCTTATATCTTTGCAACTTGGACATTAAAGATCTTTCAGGAACCGTAAAAAAAACATCATTTTATTTTTCCATTACTTGACTTATAGGTTGGTGTGAGGCTGACCACCCATACTGTAAAAAATGGTTCACTTTGCCAATGTCACCCCTTTTTCAGGGAATGTCGGCAAGAGTTGCAAGGCTTATGTTCATTTGAGGTTTGGATTTTATTTGTAAGTACACAATTAGCATTTGTAAGCGCGAACTACGCGTGTTTGTTTGTGGGCATACATCTGAGAGCTTTGAATGAATATATCCTTGCAACTTAGATTATAGATAGATTACAAGCTTAACTCGTTGAAATGGATATTTAAGCTAAAGACATTGTCCTAAGTACACATTTAATATTTTTTCAGGTAATCTCATGAGGAAGACTCGCTAGATTTCGGACAATCCGGAGACTCATGACACGTGTAAGAGTGCCACAAAGGCGTGAGTATTGGATTGTTGGTAAGGTGGCGGTTGATGTCCTGATCCTTTGTAGCAAGGGTGTTAGTTGCATTGTGTTGCGTTGCCTTTGTTATAAGACACCTTAAGTAACTGACGAGTGACATTGGTTTGTGTAGACTGATACCATGTTTTGTAGTTTATTAGTTTTAAGACAGCTTGTCGCTTAAAGAAACCTGTAATTAAGTAAACTCTAACATAAAGTGTTGTGATACTCTATTGTCTAAGTTGCAAAGGTATTATGGCATTTAAGCTTCATATGAAATGCATGATCACAAAAACACACCTGTAATTTTGAACTTACAAATGTTGCATGTGTACCTACTCCCAATTGAAAATTAAAACATGAAATGAACATTAACCCTGCAACATTTTCCAACCTTCCCTTAAGTAGGTGGTGAGCTTCATTACAATCTAGAAGTTGCGATATTAGTGAAAAAACTAATAAATCGATTTAAAGACTTTTTATTTTTTGTCAATCATTTCAGAGTAGTATATATTGGTCTTGAGCATGAGGAAACAGTTTTCCGAGATTGAAATTGCATAAAAAAATATGTCGGATCTGATACTTTTGTGTTGTGCTTACACAGGATATTAAAATAAGAACTTACCGCTTTATCTCCGAGCTGCTCTACCCTGCAGTGTAGGAAAGCTGTTTGTCCTACGGCGGTCGTGACGTTCCTTGGAACGTTGAATTCAAAGTAAGGGTAGGAGCTGGCGTTTGGACCCAATATGTCGTCATCGTAATGGGGTAGACCTGAAAAAATGAGAAAAAAACTTATAACTATGTGCGTTGTAGAATAAACGAAGATATGCTATTTTTATCTTTTGAACCTTTTGTTTGGAAAAACTTGGCGACGTACGAATGATAACTATTAATGCTCAAAACTTAAGCATTAGTTAAGTTGATCAAAATCCTGGCAAAAATGTTTGTTGTTTAGTTGATGCTTTGTAGGATGACCAAGCTAGTAGAGTGTTATTGAGATGAGTGCATAAAAAATTGAAAATAAAATACCAAATAAACCATTGACTTCTTTAAAGCCAACCCTAAAAAACCACTTTCAACAAAATTGTTCAAAAGAAGATACCTTGGTTACAGTATAGAGAAAATTGTTCATCGCTTAAAAGAAGAAAAGAAGGTTGAATACTTTCAATTTGAGATAAAGATGGATATATTATATCCTTTAATTTTGAAGACTTTAAAAAAAGCAAGTAAATGTTTTTCTGCACATTCGGTCTACCTTTTTAACACGCAAATTAAGAAACATACAAAAAACAAGCTCGTAAGTGTTCTACGAAATTTTCCGGTTAAAGCAGGATCTTGGTAATGGGACACGTAGGGAAGTGGTGGCATTATTTAGTTCTACGACGTTTTTTCTCTACGCGAGTCGCGATAAGGCCGTTTGCATAAAAGACTACGCTCTACGCTTAGATTTTCGTAGCACCAACATGCAATATAAAAAACAGTATTTGAGAACGAATGTCAGATGTGTGAAGGAAAATGTCAAGTTTTATGTGAGAGTAAATTAAACGTTTATTTTTTTGTAGTACGAAGTACTATGATTTCACTAAAACACATTGTCATTTGAACATGTACGAAAGGTACAGGTTTCCTGCTTTCAAAGGAAAAAGTTGTCTATAAAAGCTTATGGATTCAATCACATTAGTTTGAAATAAAACAAAAAAATTATCTCATGCATGAAACTCATTCACCTGAACACAAGTTCTTCTTTATCAAAGCAACAGCATTTTATCAACTATTCCATCGTCGACCAGATTGCTGGATCTTTTTCATGTTTGTGATCTGTGTTTAAGAAATCTACGAGTACAGGCATGCCAAAGAATATATCAATATTTATAAGTAGGTCAGAGGTGCTTGCTGGAGTTACGCAAGAATTTCAACAAAGCTCTTTCAAATAAAAATACTAGATGAAGGAAGGCGTAAACTTAGAAAGTTTCTCCGGAGCTTTCGAGCTTAAATCCGCTTCTTTATGCCGTGCAGAATAAAAGCTCTGTTGGAAAATTTCCTTCCCCGTTAGCGGTCAACGCAACGGTCAAGAAAATTCCAAGTGTTTTCCTCCTAACGACCTGCTAACATGCAACCTTAACGTGGCTTTGCGTTCATAGAACATTACGTCCTATCCACACACAAAAACAATGTTATTTTCATGCACAATATTACTTTAATGAATTGATTATTTTTCAATAAAAAATTAAAAAATAAAAGAAATTAAAAACTTTGTTTTATTCCACTTTTATTATTTTTGAGTATGTTACAAACGTTTTCGGAATACCTTAAACGGTGAAGAGACGAAACCATGGAGAAGGATTTTATACACAGGGAAGCTCACAACATACCTTGTAAAGATATGTAAAAAAGACAATTTTAAAGCAGCATTTTACACTAGCTCTAATATTAAAAAGTACATCCTTAATAACAAATCAAAACTGCCGCAAAAAGACTACAGTGGAGTTTACAAAATAAAATGTAATGATTGCGATATGTTCTACATTGGCCAATCAGGTAGAAAAATATCTGAAAGGTTTATGGAGCATAAAAAAGCAATCAAAAACGTTTTGATTCACTCTGAAATAGGAGAACACGCGAGAGAAAAAGGACACAGTTTTAATATAGATAATTTAGAATTAATAAATAGCTGCCAAAAAGGGAGAAAGTTGGACATATTAGAAATATTAGAGATAAATAAACATAGAAATAAAAGTAATATGCTAAATATTCAACTTCCCGCCATTACGTCTCCTCTCCTAACAATATTAGCTCCGCCCCAAAACTCACCATCTCCCTCCCACATACCTACCTTGCTACCCCCTCCCTTACCACCAATAGATCCCACACCCATGTCTTAATTTTTAAGTTTGATTTTAGTAATTGTTGTTACCCGATGATGGAAGGTATTCCGAAAACGTTTGTAACATACTCAAAAACAATAAAAGTGGAATAAAACAAAGTTTTTAATTTCTTTTATTTTTTAATTTTTTATTGAAAAATAATCAATTTTTTAAAATGAATTTCCACAGTGTTTCACAATAGTTATTTATGCCACTGCCAAGTAATGATAGTCTTTTTAACACGAGTGCTAGTTTGTGCCATGAGGCGCAGCCGAATGGCACAATAGAAAGCACGAGTGTTACAAAGACTAATTACGTGCAGTGGCATACAATACTTTTTCTACGACCATGAGAGAATTAACAAAATAGTGAATAATAGTCATTATAATGTACTCGTCCATTTGAAGTAATTAAAACCTTACCTTTGTCAAAACGTGTGATTTATCATTCCCTTCGATTATCTAATCTAACCTAAGTTGTAAAAATAAATTATATTTAGGTTTCATATTGAATTCATACCCACAAGCCGACACATATGTATAAGGTCGCGCTTTTACATCCTGCATATAAGCTTAAACATTCAAACCTAAAACTCAAATAAACATATGCCCTGCAGTTGTATTGGCAGGTGAACCAAATTTGTACAGCATAGGTGATCAACCTCATACTCACCTATTAACCAAGTAACTTTTTGAGTTTGTTTCTTTTTTGCGGTGAAATTTTTTGTATTGTTTTCCTTTCAAGCCTTTTATTTTCCATTGAAAAAAGGAAAGCTTTATTTGGAGCAATCCGATAAATAAATTCGATAAATTTTAGCACTATTAACAAATTTTTTTTGACTCTACACATAAAATATACTTATTTATTTTCATCTGAACAGGGCTGAAAGTCTCATCACCACGGTAATTCCTACCTACCGAATATCACTAATATTGTATGAAGCCTAATCAGCTGATCGCTTGCGGCCATCTTGGATTGACAGGTCTTCATACCCCCATACAAGGTTGACATTTGAAATTAAAAAAATGGTTCCAATTCTGACAATGCGCATGCGCACATGTTCATTTTAACACGGTTACCGGTTGCATAATGTAACATTATGCAACGGGTGTAGAAATGTATGGCATTGTGATTGCGTTAGCCGTTTTGTAATTAGTAAATTACCAAATGGGAGTAGAAAAAAATCTTTTCAAAATTTATTACTTTAATGCTTTGTTAAATAAAGTAACTTGAAACAACTTGATATCTTAAAAACGGAATATGGTTTTTCTTTATTCTTCTTTAAGAGTATCTACATGTTCAACATCAGTTGGAGGTAGATACTACAGTATTTGTGATTTTGGTAAGAGGAGATATCAATTTATCTTAAAGAATTAGGTTAATTCATAACGACGTTTGTCTCTACCTTACGTTTTAAGGACTTCTAAAAACTAAAGTCATTTCAGATAAATTAAAAATCGAATTATGTTTGCACTTAATTATGAACGACAATACCTTTTTACCTTGACTAAGATATTTGCAATGTACTTACTTACTTGAACATTCCAAACAGGTTAATAAAGTCAACATTAGAAAAATCTGCATTAAACTTTAAACTTTAAATTACTTTATTTATTGCTTTATCTTAAATTAATTTTCAATGTGTATTTTGTGACGGCAGGAAAAATATTGATTCTGGTATGTATTTGTCTCGTTTTGATGCATGATAAGTATATGATAGCAATTTTGCGTTCTGAAAACGTTATTAATATCAATTGAAATTTTGAAAGCAAACAAAATACATCATTGATTGAGGATGATGTTCTGGCCTATAAGTTTGGTATGATGCTGATTTTCCATGATGTTAAGAGTTGTTCACGTTTGCCAATACCACCCTGGTTTCAGGTAAAGGAGGTAGGAGTTACAAAGCTGATGTCTATGTGAGGTGCGGTTTATTTTGTCACATGCAGCGTGTGTAAGCACGAACTTACATGTGCCTCCTTGCGGGAATGCATTGAATATGAGCCTTAAGTGAAAATATATCTTTGCGACTTATATCATAGATTATAGATAGATGAGGTATCAATTTCGTTATACATAATTAGTAACTAGTGACGTACATTTAATTGATGAAAAAGGTCGTAAGTTTAAAAAATTTACTCATCATGCAACCATATACCTACAAAGAAAACAAATAAACCCATTTCATGGAGATATAATATTCTATTTTATCTAAGGTTTTGTCTCCTTACGTAAAATTTGATTTTAACAATGTTCACAAGTCATTAAAAGCGTATTGAAAATTTAACAGGCTCACATAAAGTCCACATTTCAATGGTATTTTAGCGTCCGGGATGCTAATTTTTGGACACTTACACTGCCTTGTTTTGTATTAAAAGGGCACATTAAAGTATCGAATGGTCGAGATATCTAGCATCAGCATTATAAAGGGCCCATAATAAAATAAAGGCAATAAAATATAAAAGGCCGTATAATGAAAAGGCCTGAATCAGAATTATAACTTTGCGCTGAATTCAAAGAATGTCCGGATCACATTAAAAATTTGAATTTTAAAATATTTGTTTAGAAATATAAAACAGTAGGCATTATTTATTTTATTTGATAAACAATCCATCATGAAAGTCACAATTTTTTTTCACATGAAGTTAAAAAGATAGATAAATGATTTGATGGTATTTAAATCAGGAAGACTTCAGTGGTCTGGACATGAAGTCATACATGTTTTTGCTCTCTGGTGTCAGACAACTCAGACGTCTACAGGCCGACGCCGAAGTCCTTGGAGTAAGAGGACCGTGGAGGGAAGCAGCACAAGACAGAGAGTCCTGGAGGATTTTGGTGTGGAAGGCCCTGTGCCATTAAGGCTTTTAAGTTGAAGAAACTAAGAAAAATAGGTGAATGAAAACCACAAATGGATTTCAGTCTGCTTCAGAAACTAGTATTAATTCACAAACAATTAATTGGCGAGGTTTTAACTTTGCAACCCTTAACCCTTTGCAATGTATAAAATTAAAATTTAAATGCATTAAAATATATTATGTTACAAAATAAGTAAAATATACGTAGTACCTACGGCCGGTTTCGTAAATCAAAGTTATGTGTTTTCATGTACTAATGTCATTTATGGATAACGCAATGACAGGTCTTTTTAGTCAAAAATAGTACTCGAACCTGCGGTTTCTTGGTCAAACCTAAACTGTGTCCCATATCTTTAATTACTTACATTACCAGGCCCATATAATTGTTAGACTTTTTTTAAGTCTCATGTTTCAAGTTTTTTATGATCCAACACATATTTTGATGTGTAGAGGAATTTAAAAGATTAATTTTCAACATATTTTTTTCATAAAACTGTTTTTTCTTTAAAAAAAAACACAGTTCTCTTATTTAATGAAAGCGTCACTTCGAAAAAAATGCTTTTTATTTAATTTGAATAGGTTAATTGAAACATTTAGAAACAAAAAATTAACATTGAATTATTTTACGTCACATTAAAATTCAATGAAAACAAAATAACATTTAAGAGTAGCTTTAGGGAGTACTAACGTTTCAGGTTGATTCACATATCGGTCTTTTTTTGCTATTTTGTACAACTTTTTTTGCTCAACTATTTTTGCGCACAAACGCGATTTTTTTTACATAATCACAGAAAAAGTCATAAAATTTTTCATTGTGTACAATTTATATGAAATAATTAAAATTATAATTAAAATCCAGCGTCTAAATTAAAAGTCACCTACATAAAAGTTATCTAATCTTTGGCCCTATCTAAATTTAATCTTCAGCCTTATTTCTGCGACATGAATACAAATTTGAGCATTACTTGAGCCCAGAATAAACTGGAGTATGTTTATTATGTTAAAGTTACGGTCTGTTTTGTATAACTGTTCGCCGAGTATAGAATATTGCGTATATACTCAACCATCGAGCAAATGTTTAAAAAAATGTATGAAAGAAACAATAGTACCTCTTATAAGTGTGTAGTTTTACAATTTTGTCAGTGTTACGTGAAGTTTAAGTATTAACGTAATGTTTTATTCTCGGGGCTCACACTAATTCATACAGAATTAGCATCAAAAAGGGGACAGGAATATTTTTATTATAAATGTACAGAGTACATACATACACGTTTGATGAAGTTTTTTAATACGCATGTTTTTAGAAACTGATGTATGCCCTGAATACATCTGTAGGTAGATAAAACAAAACGTAATCTTAATTTTTCTGATCATTCAAGGATTTTATTCTTGAATATGCCGATCGATATCTCAGTTAATATAGTGCTTGCATTTCATGCCGAAAGCTCAGGTTCGAATTCCAGCGAGGATGCCAAAAATAATTTCCCCTAAATAAAAATACCGGCAAGGAAACCTTCCCGAGGAGTCGGGAGCTGGAAAAATGTTCCACTCGCGACATGCGACCCTTTTGGGAAAAACACGGCAAGAAGTTGCACTGCATGTGTAGCTTAGTTGTGTTTTATATAAAAAAAATGTTTTTGTTTTTGACTTTTGGTTTTAATTAACGTTTTTTGAACTTCTCTTTATCATTTTTTGATTACACCCACCTTTGAATATCTCATTCGTCCACGAATTTTCCCAATGTGATCGTATAATAGTTTTTTAGGTCTTTCTTTTTCCCGTTTTTCCTTTTATTTCATTTAAAATACGCCCATTTACAATCTATCACTATAGACTTTTTCCACACGTATTTGAAAAATATTTTTGAAACATTTGTATGTTAAATATTTATTCTATCTTTGATAATTACAAGATTGGATTAACTTAGATAAGAACCCATTTGCGTACTGTTTTCGCTAACAAAACACTACAATTTGACAATAACAATATTACCATCTAGCACATCTTTTGATTGGCATAATATATTTAGGATGTTTGGTATGTTACGCATAGTGTTGTGCTCATTAGTATTCAAATACATGATTTGTCACTTCACTAATTTTGACAACATTCACGGTGACATCACTAGCGACGTAAATAATAATGATAATAATTATGCGGCCATTAAAATTTATGTCAGCCAACTTATGTGTATGCTGTAATGTTAGGGTTATTTGCTTATCATCCATACCTACAATGTTTGTTTATCCGGATTTAAAGGGAAGTATTTAATTTAACGGAATGTAAAGTTAAACATTTCCAATCAAGCTACCATGGACGGATCTGACGATAAAAGTCCTGAAAATCCACTTAAAATATTATTCGCAAGTGAATCGCTATGAGTTTTTTTTTAAATTTAATTCACAACCTCACTCTGTTAAAGAGATTTAAGCTTTATGTGCCAGAAGACCGATCCGTAGTCCAGTGGCAACACTTTGGACTCGCAAATGGAAGGTTGTGGGTTCGAGTCCCGGCGGAGCACAAATATTTTCAAATATGCTCTTCATTGTGTTGAACAATTCATAAAACCTCTACCAAAGATCGGTCACTAAAGATCCATCCAGCCTTAGAGGAACTGGGTCTTCCTCAAGCATTGGCGCTTTGTAGCGACGACCAAGGTCGTAAACACCTCTGCGGCACTACAACATGTGTTATAGACTCCTACAGTCTCAAAAAACTAGGGAGTGTCTCGCACAGGATTTATTAAAAATAAACCTTTTAATAAAATATCCTTTCCTTGTCTGTGTTAGTTAATAATAACTCGATTAAATCTCTAAAAATGAGTAGAAGGGTAGCTTTGTACTTTGTACTAATTAATAGTATTTGTTCGAGATTAATTATATGTTGAATCGAATATGCTGGTGCAATCCAACAAGATGGTTTATAACGATTCTCCATATTTCGCTAACGATCGTATTAATCAGTATAAATTAGGACGAAGATCAATTAGAGTGTCAAATATAAATCAACCGTTGTACTATTTACTTGTAAAACTGTCGAAACCGTCATTGATAGAACTCAAATATTTTATTGTATTTTACAGGCCTAAGAAAAAGTATTATAAAATTTATTTGTGTCGAAGTTTTCGACTTAAAAAATCACCTTTATTCTTCCTTATGCCACAAAATTATACAAAGAAAAACCCCTATTGTGTTGGTATGTACGTACTTAAGCTTAGGGGACGTATAACTTTTTATAACCACTTAAAAGTGGAATCGTAAAAACCAAGCTACAAATTTCATGTGAAATGAGTTTGCACTTATTTTTATATTATTCCGAACTGTGGAGGTATTATTTCGCGAGTAATAAAAAAAGTAGTTTATCTCTTTTCCGAATACAACAATTGCATAGAAGTAGCTTGTTAATAAAGGTAAACTAGAACAGGTTAACTTTTATGACAGAGCTTAAAGAAAATAAAACGTCGGTATTGACTTTATATCGTTCCCCCAGCGCTTGTTTGGTATATCTACCATTTGATTCAAAGAGGCCTTTTTAATGAAATTGTCTTAAATCATATTCTGCATAATCTGACCTGAGATATACCTGGTATATCTACCATTTGATTCAAAGAGGCCTTTTTAATGAAATTGTCTTAAATCATATTCTGCATAATCTGACCTGAGAAAAAAACGTAAAACATGATGGCATGAGAGTTTTTTTTATACTTTCAAAATCCATTTCCAGATTTCATAAGAAACATTGGTCTAGTACCGATACAAACATCGCTTATGTGAAATTACCTCTGTTGGAAATAATTAAAAAAAGTACTGAAGTGAGGATATGTCATCTATACTTGTGGTATTTTTTTTGACTCTAAAACAATGAAAATAAAAATATCTCTGAATTATAAGAAACGCAACTAAACTACACATACAGTGCAATCTTAAACAGTGTTCTCCGCAAAGGAGTTGCATGTGGCGTATAGAACCTACAGATTTCCATTGTTCTATTTTAAATTATTATGGAATTAAACCAAGCTACACTTAACTTCAAGTTGTGATTGCCCAGCTTCCGAAGGGGTTCGTTCTCATTTCCTATGAAAGATGAGTAAACCTTGTGGTTATTGAGTTTTTGATTGAAACGAACAACGATATGGGAATTTTTTATGACACCGTTTGTGTGGAGCCTTCCATTCTAAGCCCTCTGGCATGGTCTTAAACATTCTATCCACTGAGGTATAATCGGACATGGTCACTATAATTCAAAGTTTTCATACATCCAATATATTGTATTATGTTACAACAGCTCTATCCCAAACTATTGACTTATAGAACGTCTTAGGATACAATCGTTGAATACAAACCAATAGGATATCATTAAGGAAAAGTATAAACATAGATATCAGAAATCAAAGAAAAATATGACTCGGGGAATAAATAGCTTGTACGACATAAACGCAACTATTTTCTAGGACACAAATATCTTCCAGGATACAAACATAAGTATCTTTCAGGATACAAGCCTCATATGTAGAGTGGTGTGTCGTACGTAAGGGGTCCTCTATTCACCTGCGAGCTTTATATGGCAGCGAAGGCTTTTATCCTCGCTTGTTATTCACGCTCTACAATGAACACAATGCGCAAGCTCAAATTAACTTGAACCCGCTCTCGCAGAGTGGTTCCTCGTGTGTGTGTTTGTGTAAATGTGTTTACATGTCTTCAGATGTGAGTGAGTGAGGAGTTTACGTGGATGTGTACCTACATATAGCTACCTCTAACATGTAAACTATACTTTTTGTGTAACTGCTTACTAGGAGTGGTCAGAGCCTATGCGCAGTTGCCTTTACTTGTCTCTTTTATTCCAAACCATTCCCAATTCGTTCATCACATTTTTCATATTTAACATTAAATGTATATCCCATTCACTTTCAGTTTCATTGATATGATTATGCCATTTTGTTGTTTTCTTATACTTAAATGTTATTTATTACTCGTATTCCTTGACTTAAAGGTTGGTATGAGGTTGACCACCCATATTGTAAAAAATGGTTCACTTTGCCAATGTCACCCCTGTTTCAGGGAATGTCGGCAAGAGTTGCAGGGCTTTTTTCATTTGAGGTTTGGATTTTATTTGTAAGTACACAATCAGCATTTGTAAGCGCGAACTACACGTGTTTGTTTGTGGGCATGCATCTGAGAGCTTTGAATGAATATATCCTTGCAACTTAGATTATAGATTATAGATGCCATACTTTTTCTGTTTTTTGTTTACATTTTAGCTCTCAAGTTATCTTTTTATAAACTTAGTCACCAATTCATGAACCTTTTTTTTTTCAAATAGGTATCCAAGAATATTGGTTTAACAGTTAGTTGCACTTCTGATTTCACATTCACTTTCAGCTTTTTTTTCTATTCCGATTCATTTTATCAGGTTTGGTATCATGAGCAAAGCGTTAATTTAAATGGATAAATTTGTGCGTATCTGTGTGTGAACAAATAATTTACGTGTGTGTGTGAATATCTTAATGTGTAAACGTTTTCACATGTGTGTGTTAGTGCGGGATACATGTACATGTGTGTGAACAAATCCTGTCACAGACAATCAGAGTAGCATTGCCTCTACCCAGGACGACTTCACTTGAGATACTTACTCAGAAAATTCAGGGAATCTCAAAAAGTGAGGACTTTGAGTTGGGAATCTGTGACAGCCAGTGTACGAGACATGAACTATTTTGATGAATGAAAAATCAAAGGATTGTATTCAATTGAAAAAAATAAACACACAGATGACATAATATGGATTTGACAAGAAGAAAAAGCGTTAACATACAAATATGAAAAAAAAACGCAATTTGGGTTATACAGTTCAAAATTTCCACGTCTTGGACTCCTATTTGTAGTCTTATCAGTTTCGCCACGAGTCAACTAAAGATCATACTTTAAAATTTAAAAGAATATAAACACTTTATGTTCTTCCCCAATATGTGAGCTGCAATACATAATTTGAGAACATTCAAGGATGTATGGACAACTCGTCTTACTAAACAAAATGATGTTCCTTTTTAAGCTTTGGCGACCAGCTTGAGATGCTTGATATTGTCCGTGGTCCATAACTTTTTTTCTTCATTTTTCTCTTTTTGAAGTAAAAAGGAACCACAGTCAAAGCCAGGAAATGCAATATCAAGAAAAATAATATTTCTTCAAAAATCTTAAAGCAACAATAATCTGACATACTCCTTGGATATATTTTTATAACTTTGCTTGTATAAATTAATTAATTGCATGCAGGTTAATTTCATCCACAATGTCAGTTTAACAATTCACATGAACTCGTGATGAATGTTAGTTGAATGGAGTGCTGCATACATAGGGGCATTCGTTCATAGAATTAGAGATTCGGTTACCACGAAACCGTCCAGGCTTGTTAAATAATCTAACAGTACAATTTAACTTTGCGCATTAGAAACGTGTCCAGGTGTTCATAAAGTGAAATGACTTTGAGATGAAATTATGATTCGTGGGAACACATTCATAAAACTTGTGTAATAAAATGAAGATTTGACCTTCGCTGCGGCATCAAGTTAATATGTTAAGTCAAATAATATTCGTAGCTATGTAATCCTTTTTCATGTTTTTTTTATTACTTTGAATAAGTGTTTTTTTTTTACCTGATAGGTATTATACGTAAACATTTTTTTTATCTTAATAAAACAACAAAACCGCAAGGTTTTTTAAGGTCGTAAAAATATATTAAGTTGTTCAACTGTCGTCACATTTCCCTAAAAAAAAGGATAAGATTGATAAAAATGGAAGATTTATGTCCAATAAATGTCCTTATTAATCAAAATGTTTATTGATATTCTTTTATTTAAAGGAAGAGTGTGTGAATACACACGAATACATTTATCAAGATTTTCCAAGTACTGCAGTATCAAAAGTAGGAACTGATATTAACTGTTACGAAAATATATGAATAGAAACTTGCGAATTTAATCTTTTATTTACATTAATAAGGCAGTCACTCAAAATCGGAGGAAAATAATTGTATTTATATTAAAATCAGAGCCAGTTGAGTCGTCAATTTTTAAACCAATTTTCCGTCAGCCCTTGAAAGTATTTTTTTTTATTCAGTTAGTAGATGCTCAAGTATGAACTAAACTACGAATCACAAAATAAAACTGAATTCCGGCTTATTTTTTTTTTCGTAATTATTCTTCTTCTTTACGTGTCATGTCGGGTCCTCTAGACTTTAACGATCACCTGGGAAAAATTTCTTCTGTTTTGGGCAATAACAAAACAGTTCCTCCACACCTCTTATCCCGGTCGAATGTTCTAAAGCCAGGAAAGCCGCTTTCTTCCAACTCTTCTATGGTCCTTAATCTTCATTTTTAAGGCCCGTTGTAATATTGCATCTTTTTCTCATCTCATTTTGTGACCAAGGTATGAAGTTTTACGGAGCTTAATTGTTGTGAAAAAAAAAATCTACGCAATACTTAAACGTTATTTGTATCATTCTACGGTGTACATAATTAGATTAAATTGTAAAAATGTTAATAATTTATCCTCAATGTTTCAGCGCCTCTGCAATTCCCAAGAATGCCGTTTTGTGCAATTCAACATGTTTGATCCCGTGACTCTGGAGTACGGAGCTCGCCGTATCCTTTGTCCCACTCACACACGTGCAGATAAGCCCCGAACAGTCAGAGACACATGCAGTGCTGTCGGCTCGGCTTGAATTGCACGCTCCGTGACAGGATAATCCAGCACAGAGTTGGAGTTACAAAGAATTTTAATCATATGTGTTAGATGACAAAGAGAAATTAAATAATCTTTTTCATCAAAATTATAAAGCAAAGAATTTTCCAGAAAAAAAAATGAATCTCAAAAATCACTTCCTGGTTAAGGAGAGAAGTTTCCTTTATCTTAAATTCACAAGCTGTATGCTCAAAGCTCCTCCTTATACCCACCCTGTATGTATGTGTCAGAAAGACACCATATGAGTCCTTCTGACACAATATACTCTAGGTCAGAGGCCTGCACATGACTCTAACAATAAGTGGTTCGCTCTTACTTAAGCTAGTAGCATAACTCGGGTGGCACTCTTTGTGGAGTTGTTGCTTAATCACGGATAGCGTGAAGAATATAATAAAAAAATAAAATTAAAAAAAAAACAAAAATCTTAGATGTGACCTCTTCTATTATTTCAAAGTCTCCCTGCTGAACTCCTTGTTCAGCCACTTTTCAGCAATCCGCTTAGCACCATTTAGCTTCATAGCTGTAGTTTCACAACAATGTACTCAATCGTAGATTTTTAATTTAAAGTAAAATAGATATAGTGGCAAAACCCATATATGGTTTCGTTACATTAAAATCTATGCTCTATAGTCTAAGTTGCTAAGATAAGGTGCTAAGAGTCATATTACGTACGTACATTCTCACTAGCAGACATGTATAAGTTCGCGCTAACACACGCCGCGCCGCATGTGGACTTACAACATACAATCCCAAGTTCAAATAAACATAAGCCCTACAAATTTTTGCCGACCATCCCTAAAATAGTGGTGACATTTGCAAAGTGAACCGTTTTTACAGTACGTAAGTTCAGCCTCATACCAAACTATAAAACAAGGAACTTAAATTATATAATATTACGTTATATTTAATAAAACTAATGAAACACTTTCATTCTTTAGATAACCATAAAAAAGTAACGATCAAAAAAAATATGTCTTAGCCACTAACATTGCAAATCAGCCCATTTTTTTCCCCATTTTTTTCGGTCCTTGAAAACTTCTTTCATTTCATCCAAAGTAAAAATCTTTTTCATACAAGGTTTTAGCTCAGAAAAAACAAAAAAAGTAAGAATAACATCCAATTTACTAAAATATTATTAAAAGTGCGGATCTAAACAACAAGAAAATAAATGATTTTGGCAAACAAATCATAGAGTATTGATGAACAGTTAAAAATAAATATCCATAGTTGAAATATACAACTCACTTTCGCAAAAGCGTAGCTCATAACTGTCGATACAATATAATGTTTTATACCCTCTACGGTGCAAAACTAAATATGAGCTACGATACGTTCTACGCCTCAAGTGTTTCACTTCCAATTGTATTTCCTGGGTGCTACGAGTTTTTTCAAACAAACTGGATTTTCTCTTTAATTGCAACACAAATCGTTTTCTGCAGTTTTTGAAATTGCACTACGTGATGCAATACTGACGATTCTTGTTTCAATGCGGGGCGGTGTTGAGCAATATGTATTTTTAAGAGAAAGTTCTCAAGACGAATGCAAAAGTTAAAAAAGTTATAAGATATGAAAAATAAAACAAATTAAGGTTATGCCGTTCTATATCTTCTTTACATTACACTTTTTTTGATGCTCGGCATTGTATAAGAAATATTTTATCTATGTTTTACAGTTAACGCTACAATTTATAATCTAAGCTGCAAAGGTATATTGGCATTTAAGGCTCATATTTAATGCATGCTCACAAGCAGGTACATGCAAGTGTACGCTTGTGTTCATACAGAATAAATCAAACCTCACGTGACCATAAATTTTATAATTCCTGCGGAGTGGAATCGGGGTAGCATTTGTAATAGTGAACCATGTTTTACAGCATGAGAGGCCAGTCTCATACCAACTATAAGTCAAGAAACAAAGCACATCATTACGGATATTTAAATTAAAGATGATGCAACTCGAAATAGGGATTTGTTGGTTTCGTTAAATGTGCGGCGTAGTTTTTTCAGATTCGATGTCTTTAAGCCATTTTATTCTTCCTTTCTCATATCACCGTTTATGATGAAAATAGGAAAGTGGTTGTCTTCTTTCCTCAAAGAATTTAAGAGGTACATCAATAATATTATATTTAAAAAAAAGTAAAAATAAACTAGTGAAATAAAACAAAGTTTATTTAGTTTTTTTAAATTTTAAATGGAGTTCTAAAAAGTTTCCCCTGAAACATTTGATAAAATATTATATTTGATAGCGCTCATGCAGTATGTGTAAAGATCAAACCCACACGGGTATATCTTTACAACTTATATTTTAGAATACGATGATTAATTGTCAGGATTTGTAAAGTTTTATCGGTTCTAAATTGCGAGTATTGCCAAATTTGCTTAATTGGAAAAGCTCATAGCTTCAACTGTCAGAATCAAGTTCACAGACCTTTTAAATTACCAATGTGCAATACAGCAGATTAAGCAGAAGCAATTTCGAGTTCACACAAGGCTTTTAGCTTGATAGCTTGAGTATTATCCATTGTATTGATGCTGCCTTTACACCCTTTGCCGTTTTACTGCTGAAAATAATTGAATCGAAGTCTTCTACTGCAACTAGTTCTCACGTGCTTGAACTCATTTTATACTCGTAGACGCTGACTTTGTTAAAGCAATTGCAATCACACAAAAATGCGTCAATGTTTAAGCCAATTACTAGAATGTGTTGAGGTTTTTATTTATTTATTTTATTTACTTACTTATTTGTAAATACATCAACAGAACACTGAAAAGTATTTATATAAGACAACACATGAAACAAAAACATAAGATCTCCAATGCTCCAATGACAGATGTCTTTCACATAGTTACATACATAGTTTGACATTGTTTACTTTTATGTTTCACATTCAAAATAAATATTTTTGATTTTGGTAAAAAATGTCCGTAAACGTTTAAAGATGTAGATTTATCACCTCTATTGCATGGATTTTCAATGATATAAAGTTTAATTTAAATTGATGAAATATAAATAAAAAAGCCTGACTTTATAATTTACTTTAAAGGTTTTTTTTCAATCTAATTAATTAATACCAGTACACGTAGATAGGAATGATTTTTGAAGGTTTTAATTTTTACCAGACTTTCATTTAATAACGAATCTAAATACTTTTGCAATATCGCTGATTTGTACGCAAGATTTTCGGCATTTGAACACCATTCTTGGCAAGTGAATTTTTAATAATAATGTTTAGTAATATTTTTTGTTAAATAATTACTCTTCAATCCTTAACTACCTCTTTTACAATAAACGTAAGGTAAGAGTTTTTAAGGACAAAACTTTAATTGAAATTGTTACGGTTAATATTAATCAATAAAATATTGTACTAAAAAATATGAAAGTGCGGAAGCAAAAATATAAATTCATATTTATTATCATTTGACTTTTTTTAAACTGCTTCAATTCAATGCAACATTTCTTCATACTGGAATCAGTTATCATTCATTGCTCATGAACGCTCCCTCTTCCTCACTTCCATGTCTCTGCTCTCTTCTCTCACACATCTTCCCCCAACATTGTCAGAGCGCTGAACTTCCCAGTCAGCATTTGAAACAATCGGCCTTACGAGGGTCATTAAGTCTGCTGCTAGAATAGACGCTCGTACATACATATGTAGTCTAGCGATGTATAGGAATATTGCAGTTGTGACAGAACTTTATGCAATGCAAGGAAATATTAATTTATTGTTAAAACGTGGTTTTTCTTTTTCAATTATTTACTTTTCATCCCCTCAGTGCTTGTTTGGCTTATCTACTAATTGATTAAAAGATGACCTTTCAATGGAATTGCCTTAAAAATCAAATCTTACATAATCTGAACTAAGAAAAAAACGTACACCACGATAATATGAGAGTTGTTTTAAAAATAAATATTTAATCAATTTTCAGTTTTCATAAGACACATTGGTCCAGTACACATAAAAACATTGCTCAAATGAAATAATATATAGACATAAGACAAACATGCACATAGGGGTCGTAATCTTTGATTATAACTGTAATCACAGAGAAGCATTTCAATCAATAAACATGAAGCTATAAATTAAAAGGCTGCAGGAGTTTTGTGACATACCTCCCTTGTCCTAAATACCTTGACTTAAAGGTTGGTATGAGGCTGACCACCCACACTTAAAGCAATGGTTCATTTAAGCAAAATTACCCTATTTTTAGGGAAGTTGCAGGACTTATGTGCATTTGAGATTGGGATTTTATGTTGTAACACCACACAAAATAAACAAAACCTATAATGAACATTAACTTTAAGCTTTCAGCACCTGCCGCCTTTCTCAGGAACCAGGTTGGCATTACGAAAAGTGAATCAAGTTAAAGGAGCATGGAATGTCAGCCTCTTATTAACATATAAGTCAAGGAACCAATAATATTAAATTTACGTAAACAAACACCAACATTGACTCTTATTGTATTTCAAATTGGCATTTAAGAGATCTTTTAAGTTGTAAAAACTTTGTAGTTTGCTTAAAAGATATGAATAAGGTTAGTCCAATCGATAGCTCAGTTGGTAAATTGCTTGCATTCTATACCGAGAGCTCAGGCTTAAACCCAACCGAGAGTGTCAGAAATGATTTCCGTTTTCTGTGTTTATTTCAAACCCATAATGAAGTACGGTCTTCGGTCTCGGTGAATGGTTGGCGTGAGGTTGGCCCCTTACCTGTAAAATTAAATAGGTTCACATGCTACCTCTTCGAGGAGAACACGGCAAGAAATTACGCTGTATGTGAAGAGCTTAGTTTTAGTTTTTTAATAGAAAAAGAGGTACTTTAAAAATAAATCGGTAATCATTTTATAAACGTATGATTTTCTTTGAGACTGGTTGCTAATCACTCGCATATCCATTTCAGAATGTAGTGAGCGCCTTGCCCAGGAAGACTTACTGTCTGCATGAGGCTGACTACCTCGCGGTAGGAATATGACTTACGCTGCACTATTCAAATACTGGATCCCAAGTCAGCAGCTTAGATGGGGAGAATTTACTTAAGTGTAACGTTGGATGGGGGTGAAGAATAAACACATTGTAGTGTGAAGTTTTTCAATGTTTAATAAGTAAGAAAATAATCTTGTTTAAGAATATTGTTTATTTTGATTTCCTTCCTCGACCCACATGTTGGTATGAACCTGACCACCCATACTGGTAAAACTGAATCACGTAAAAGTTACCAAGCTTTGTAATTGTACGTGTCGGTTTGTTATTTTAATATGAATCTTAAATGTTTCTAATATATCTTTGCGACTATGATTGTATGTAGATTATAAATTTGAGAATGATGTTAAACAGAAAATAAAAAAGGAAACACTTTTTGCTCGTACTTTGAAGACTACAACGACCGATTTGGTGTCTTTTAGTAAGACTTTTTGTAAGGCAATCATTTAGTAAGATTTTTTTTGGCTAATTATTTCATCATGCGTTATTCTAAAATCTTAACCATTAGGTACATACATAGTGTAGCTCTTCAAAAGGTAAAACAAACTATAAAACAAGCGATAATGTAGACAAAGTTTAAAATATGTATTGATATGTTTGAACAGTTCAAACACTTTCATATTTTGTAAGAAATATAATGATTGCAATTCTTCATTTCAGAATAATAAACTTTGAATTCAACTAAACAAAAAGTACAAAAAAATCTTAAAATAGTTTCACATCTGAAGACACATAACAAATAAGTTATGAAATGTTTTAGCGGAAGCTTTGTAAAATTCCATTCAAAACTCATTATTTGTTCAATCAACAACAACAAAAATATCAGTAAAATAAACCTGTGTTTTTCTTTCATGTTTGATTTTTTAAGACAACTTAAAGCTTTTGTTTTCCAATTCACGTGCACTTGCAGAAAACGAAAAGCTCAATGCCAGAAATCACCGATCACAATAGAAAAAGCTTCTTCCCTCTGTCAATGACAGGTCGGGAGAGAGAAATCGCCCCGACTATACTGAAAGCTCTTCAAGTAGTCGCCGGAGCTTTTTCTGTGTACCGACGTAAAGGAGCTTTGGCTGCCCTCTATCTTACGCCAGTCTGCAGAACGAGGAATTGCACTCTGGACTTTGACCGTATAAGTGGAGGTAAGCAAGGCTTTGGCATTTTTATTTTGAACCATCGTAGGTGAGCAAAACAAGTTGGGTTGTAACTCTTAAATTGCTTGATAATGTAAGAGACAGTTTCAAATTTGTTTGGTATTGATTAAAAAAGACATACAGAAAAATTGTTATATTGTCTTCTTAAAATAGCTTTTATCTAAAAAACGTTGTGTAAGAGGGTTAATCATTGAATTTTAATAATTTCATTTAATGAATGTTATGTATGTCGGTTTTATGGCCACGGGGATAGAGTCAGGTTATTTGGAACCGGATAACGTTGGTTCGAATCCCGCGACGATAATTTTGACCCTGGTTCAACAGATGCCGTTGCATGCACACAAGCTTCTGCTTTTGCATGAAGACACTAGCCAGGCAAAATAGGTTGGTGGATTGCATCCCTTTCCACAAATCTGTTTAAAAAAAATATATTTTTGACATTTATACTCTGATTGTTTTTCGACAGTTATTTTGTTACATATTTTGGACAAATCAATTAAATAAACACGAGATTTATCTTCGAATTTTTTTTTATGAATAAATGTTCAATTTCCATTTTTTCACTATCTTTGAGGATCTGATAAGTTAGAGAAAATGATAAGTTATTTTTATAACCAAACGGACGACCAATGTCATTGTAATTTCATAACATCAAACTTCAAATATAACAATAATAAACATTTTATAGAAAGAAAATTATATTTTCCATTTGAACTCAAAGGTGAAAACTGTTTTATTTATAAATTGGAAATTGAATAAAAAGTGTCAACTATGTCATCTCTCAATACCTATTAAGCTGAGCAAAGAATATTTTGAAAGTTCGGGAAAAATGAAAGAAAAATCCGTTGAAGTTTTCACTACTCCAGTCCTTTCTTCCATTAACGTGCTTCCTTCATTTATTTTCTTTCTTTACGTCTAAAAAGCGGAAGTTACAGAAAGAGTTTTTTTTTATTTCGTTCGCAGCAAGTAAGGATTTTGGGTATTTTCAATGGATCACAATTGACCATAGAAAAAAGTTTTTCAAAAAACTAATGCAATAAATAAATGCCCTCTAGTTAAAACTTGATTTCCAAGTTTTCTTCTACTGATATTTTTATGTGTTTATCTAACAAATATCGAGTTTCGACCGGTTTCGGCTTATTGGCAATCTTCAAATAAATCTGAAGTTATATTTATTATGGTTTTTGTATTAAAAATGAGAAAATTCATGTTCATTGATTTTTATATTTTTTAGAAACAAAATTCTAATGAAACGCTGTTTCTTTGCACAAATATCAATTTGTTTTAAATAATAATATCAAACGTAAGCAGATGATAGACAATTTTGTAATTATCAAGTACCTATAATAAATTGGTGTTTGAAAAGAAACCGTGCTTCATTAGAATTTTGTTTCTAGAAAATATAAAAATCAAGAAATCTGTAGTTATTTTGAAAGTTTATATTATAATTATAAAACAAATGTACATTACTTTTAATTTCTTTCAGCGTCAACTTTTTCTGATCCGTGATTCACGAAAAAATTTCAAACCGTGGCATTGTTCCTGAGATGATCAAACAACCAGTGTCTATCTCCCTTTTATGATGTCTTGCGGCTTGATGCAGATCTTTTATTTATTAAAATTTTCTAGAGTTAGTGCATTCACAGAGTAAAAATTAATTTTAATTTTAATCTTTTTTTTTATTTTTCAATAGTTTTATTTTCACTTATTTGAGTTAACAATATAAACGTCTCATTAGCTCTCTTAAATCATGTCGTGGATCTGTTTACATCTCACTTTACTTCCCATTCAAATCACAATAACGTATTCGCAAAAGAGTGCTTTACAGTAAATTGATATTAAATACTATTTTTAGTGTGAGTCTAAACTAGGAAAACTTGTGTCTCATGCATGAAGAGCTTGTGTGTAAAAATCAACTCGAATAATGCTTGGATTTATACGAGTAAAAAAACAATATATGTTCTTTTTCTCCAACCGCTTGTGTATAACGTTCCTTTTTTATATCAGCCCTATAAAAAACGTAATCTTCTCATTTCATTCATTCATGTTTTATCCATCAAAAACTTATTCTACAATATGAAATTAATATCGACGCTAAAGCTTACATAGTACAGCATTATTCGAAAACAGTATTATGCCAGTACTTTGAACTAGCCCATTGTCTAAAATTAATCAACTGTTAGTCATATTACGTAGGATTTTGTGTTATTATCTTGATTAATACGATTATAATATCATAAGCCATTGTAAATGAACATTAATGTACGATGAATATTCCAACTAAATTAAAAAAAAATCCTATTTTTTATTTCTTAAGAAGCAAATATCAAAGCAAAAATCGAGTTTTCAACCAAGAGTTGAAAACTCACTAATATTTTCTTGTGTGCGTAAATGAAAAATAAATCTTGAATTGAGATTTGCTAGTCAACCACGTTGATTTTTGAATAAATATTTTTTTTATGATAAACCTATCCGTTCCTGAACCGGATAGAAATAAATTGGTGTTCTGCATTATTCCTCTCTAATTTGAAAGTATACAATTTAATGTACTACAGAAAACAAAATAATCTTGTGTCTACGAGTATATGCAAAAGATTTCCCAGCACTAAGACGCTTTTGTTCTTCTTGTCAGTTTGTTTGCTGAGAACTGTTCCAGGATCTCTAATAATAATTGATGAGCCCGACACTCTGCTCTGCTTTGAATCGCTTAATAATTGATCGGAAACTGAAAGAATTATTTACTCAGAAAGCGCCATCACGGAACCGCCTGCTGAATATGCATGACGTCATCAGTACTCCAAGCTTAAAACTAAGCATCTACACTCAAATACTGAGTTCTCCCAAAAAGATATAGAAACTAAAACAAATACTCTTGGGAGCGTTTCAATTTTCATGCATTTTTGGTAAACGCTATGGCTGAGTGTACACATAAAAATTTATGCTCTGGAGACAGGCGACTCAGAAAACAATATTACCAATTCTAAGGAACAACAAAACATTAGGTATTCACTGCTCCAGGTTGCCTAAGTGAATTAGTTTGAAATAATTATGTTGCTTAGAGAAAATTAAAATATTTTAGTTAGTTAAAAGAGCTGTAATGATGAGTTTGATTTTTAAGATAATTTTGATTGAGAAGGTCAAAAAAAATCATTTGGATACAAATACTTTTATTCATAAAAGTACTCTATCCATCGATGAACCAAGAAAATAGTTTTTTTTGTAAGAACCGGTCTTTAGACTAGTAGATAACAATGTTTTTTAGTGTTGATCTGTTAACACGATTTGTAATTTAAAATATTAATTTGTAGAATACAGTAATAGGCGACATGAATTGTATCTTATATATATACAAAATTATATTCAATGCTGTTGTATTCTTGTTTAAACAATAAAAAAAAAAAAAAACACAGTGAAAGTCCATTTTTATAAATATTTAAAAATATAAATGGTAAAACATTGTTTTAATTCACTTTATTTTATTTGTTTATGCTCGAATATTTTCGCCTAATGATAGTAGATAACACTTCGTACACCTCAAGGACCCATTGCAAGCCTGATCTTTGATATGGAAGGTGACAATTCTCAAGCAAAAACCAGTTTCTGTTACGCATGATCGAGTTTTTGAGATGGTTTTCTGTATTGTTTGGATGATTTTTTTACTCCAGAATTGAGCGAATTTAATAATAAAATGATGTTTTTTGTCTTTTACTAGCAATTTTATGCACTCAACACCAATCAAATTTTAATCAGTAGTATGAAAAACTATACGTAGACCGTTTGAAGTATAATTTGTGTGAATAATAAAAAGTCCGGTCGATAGCTTAGTAGGTTGAATTCTGCACTCGGGTTCAAATCCCACCTAGGATGTCAGAAATGATTTTCCGTTTCGGTGTTTATTTCAAACATAAAATAAAATACCGGTTAGACTTACTCAACCTTCACAATAAATAAGTACCAGTCTCTTCGGGAGCTAGACAACGCCCACTTCAAGTGAAGGGGTTGACGTAAGGCCGCTTTAACCTGTAAAATAAATAGGTTCCACTCGGGTCCTCTTCGGGAAAAACGTGGAACCAAGCTACGCTACACGTGTAGCTTAGTAGTAGAAGCTTTTAATCAAAATGATGCGGTTTTCCGAGGTTACTTACAAAAAAAATGGTTTTATAATTTTGTACATAAAAAATTACAGCATAACAAAGTGCATAGAAAAGCTCTCCATTCATAGCGCGGCGTTTAGCGCGTATTGCACGTGCAATTATCTGTCAGTAGTTTCACGGTCTACGTCATCACAAAGGCTTCGCGGGGCGGTGACGTAGCGCGAGCCTCCATGCATGGCGCACGCGCAGCTAATGGAATGGAACATAGACGTGAAAAGCTACGACGGCGTAGAGTGTTCCGGACTGCGTAGTCCGTTAGTCTATCGGGTCCTGACCCATTGCTCATACTGGGCTAATGCAATGGGTACACAAAAATTAATTGAGAATCAATTAATTGTCCAAGCTGTTAATATAAGGACAGTAGTCGAGTGTGCACCTCTAGTAAGTTAATGTGAATCATAAACTAGAACTTTAAATCTGTAAAACATCGTAAGTCTAGTAGATAGCTCAGTAGATAAAATGCTTGCATTTTATGCGTCGGATTTGGGTTTGATCTCCTCAAGTGCATTTTTTAAGCACAAAATAAGATGCCAAAAAGATTTATTCAGCCTTCTTAAAAAAACATCCTCGTCAGTTACTCGAAAGTCGATAATAACGAAAGTGATTTACATCAGGCCAGTCCTTTATCTTTAAAAAGAAATTCATAACACACTACAAGTCACTACTAACAAAACAACGTGGCAATAAATTCGCTCATGAGTATGAATAAGCTAAATACTTCAGTTATGTAAATAACCATGGGTAATTTTTATCGAACGTTACCTCATATTGCTCGAATGAGATTTAAGCTTCTGCCATATACTCAATTGCTATAGTCGTGCTGATCAATCCAGAAAAAAACAGTGATTTTCTAGTCACTTAGCGTGATTTGAGCTAGAGATTATTTGATCTTGATGAAAACCTTTAGGTACGGAAGTATGATGAGTCAGGACCGGACTAACTAGCGGAATGCGCCTCCCAGCTTTTGGCGTAGACCGTAGAGCCCACGCGGTATGATGACAGGTCTACGGACAGGACAGGGAACCACGGGCTACGGACAGGGAACGTGGATCACGCCGTAGCGGGTTGGAATTTAATGAACTGTAAAGCGAAATGACGTCATTGCGGGATGCGCTTTTGTATTCTTGTAGGTGCACCAAATTTCAAACCACTCTTTAAACGATAAAAATTGGAATCTTACATTTGTGTTTAAAATTTTTTTTATCTATGAATTTTGTTTTTGTTTTGGAAAAAAAAAATTGTTTTGAAAATTATTTTATAAAATATATTTGTAACTATTCTGCTCCCGAAGATGCCTCATTAGGCGAAAATATTCGAGCAAAAAAGAAATAAATAAGTGAATTAAAACTTTTTTTCCATTTAAATTTTTTAAATAGATAAAAATTGGATTTATACGAACGTAGAGTTTGAAAGAAATAAAAAAAGATGTGAAAAATCAGTCGTAAAAGCAATACATGTTACTTAAACAGGTGATATCTACAAAAGTGATCCTTAGATCATCTATGAATCAAACGTTTTTTCATTACAGTGACTTTTATCTAAGGTTTTTTTGACGATGTAATAGATCTGTAAGTATTGAGAAGAATAAAAATGGCGAACTCTGAATTTTCCTGCGAAAATCATTTTTTCTTCATAAGTATTGTTGCTTATGCAGCATGTACCCTCATCATTATTTTTGAAGAAAATCTGTAATTATTAACATTGCAAGAAGAAAATTGTTGAATGTGGACCGTTTGCATCGTCAGGTGGTTCAATTTATTCTAAATAGTCCAGATTAAGCATGTATTTGTCGATGAAGGTCATTGTGTTACGAGAAAACCAAATCCATTTATTTCTTTGATTTTTGTTCCACGTTCAACAATCATTAATATTAATTTTATTATATGGTTAAAAATAACAAAACGTGAATCAAAATAAATACTAAAAGTAACTAAGAACCTTATAATGATGATATCTCTGACTGTGGAAAAGTACAATTTGCTTAATTTTCAATGTGGTCAAGAAAAAAACATTTAATTTCAATAATACCCCGCTATTATCGGAAGGCAATTTACCTCAGAATAATTGTTCGCCCACGGGCAAGAGGCAAAAAGTGGGTAAAATAATTTTGCGGCCACGCTTTTCACGCAAATGCTACAATTATAGGAATAAATTTCTACAGCTAAGCGATTGGTTTCTGATAATCACCTGAACAATCGGCTTGACAGAAATCAACAATTAATAATTTCGGGTTATTAAGACTTAAGAAATCTCACAAATTAAACCGATAATTAATTTTAATTTAATTATTTGTAAATGAAGAATCAGCACTTAATGAAGTTAACTATTTTTTGGTTTTCAATATTTGATACGATTTGCACAAGTTTATTGATGTGTTTTTAGTTACGGTGGTATATATTCAATGTCAGTTTCTGGAAAAATGTAATTCCCATAAAATTGTTTGTGCAATGTTTCTGAATAATTTAAAGTTTAAAGTACCATTTTGAAGTCATTATAATGAAACGTAAAATATAAAGAAAATGATATTAAAAAAAAATAATTGATCACATCTTCCTTGACTTATAGGTTGGTATGAGGCTGACCACCCATACTGTAAAAAATGATTCACTTTGCCAATGTCACCCCTGTTTCAGGGAAGGATGGCAAGAGTTGCAGGGCTTATGTTCATTTGAAATTGGGTTTTTATATTGTAGGTCCACATTCAGCATGTGTTAGCGCGAAATTATACATGTCTGCTTGTGGGAATGCATTTAATTTAAATCTTAAATGAAATATATCTTTGCAATGATAAAAGAAAAACAGTTTTGTTTTCGATTACGTGAGTATATTTTTATATACCACAACCGGTTTCGCAAACATCCGTTCGCGAAACCGGTTGTGGTATATAAAAATATACTCACGTAATCGAAAACAAAACTGTTTTTCTTTTATCATTAATGATGAACGATTACAAAGTTAATGCCTCTACAATCAATAAAATATATCTTTGCAACTTAGATTAGATTAGATTCAAAATCGTTGGCACTTCGATTTTTTTTTTTTAATAATATGGTGTACGATGTCATAATAGAACTCCGTTTATTTTTTGTTTTTACTTTTATACAGAAAGCAAAAAATATGAAGAACCCTCATAAATAATTGGTGTTTTCATAGTAATACTGCTCCAGGAATTCTTATTTCCCAAGATTAATACCCCGTCGCGTTCTAGCCACTAACTAGACAAAAGCGTCCTGTTCGCTCGGTACATAATGTACTCGTTTAATATATAACCCACAGGAAACACTTGATGTACTGAAATGTATATAGTGCAATATGTATGGATATGATGTAGCTATTGTGTGAAATAATGAGCATACTTGTATACACCAGTAAAAGGGATTTTTTTACAATTTTCAGTGCTATAATTGTAAAGATTTAAAGAATTGAGGAAAACACATTACAATCCAAAAAGGAAAAAAAAAAATCTATAAAAAAACAATGTTACAATCATTGGAATTTTATTATCACATTAAAAATGTCATTTAAAATAAAATTACTATTTTCTAAAACGTAGTTTTATTTTCACAATAATATTTTATACCTCGAGCACTTTCGACCTTCAATACTCAGGTCATTATCAAGAGTGATGTATGTCAAATTAAAATTATTAAGAACAAACCATAGATCAGAATTATATAAATTCAAATAAAAAGGTATAGGTACAATAAAGATGAACTTAATTTAAATTAAATATAACAGTAAACTAAATATATTATTGTGAAAATAAAACTACGTTTAAGAAAAAAAATTTTTTTTTAAATAAAATGAATTTTCACTGTGTGAATACACAAACCCTACAAAATCTTTAAAAATGACATTTTATTGAGAAAAAAAAACGTTATCTTATCATGAATATTAGTGTTATTACCTATTGTGAGTAAGTGATCAGTATTAAAAGGTGTTGAAAGTGTTGTACAACAATTTGGAGTATTTTTCAAAGACGATAATTTGAATAGTTTATCTAATCTAATCTAATCTAATCTAAGCTGCAAAGATATATATCATTTAAGATTTATACTAAATGCATTCCCACAAGCAGATATGTATAATTTCGCGCTAACACATGCCGCATGTGGACCTACAATATAAAAACCCAATCTCAAATGAACATAAGCCTTGCAACTCTTGCCGTCCTTCCCTGAAACAGGGGTGACATTGGCAAAGTGAACCAATTTTTATATTATGGGTGGTCAGCCGCATAACAACCTATAAGTCAAGGAACATACATGACAAATTACATTTTTTAAAATCAAAGAATAAAAATAACAATATATACATGGACATAAAAAACTAAATCATAAAACCAAATTCACTTTAACAAACCCTAGCCGCCAACATCACAGATCAACCGCCATTTCTTTCTATCCTTGCATACTTCTTTCATTTCCTCCAGAGTCATAACCTTCTTCATACAAGCTCTTCTTTTATTATGACTCTGGATATTCCATTCATTCGCAATTTCGGATATTTGGTCCATCCATACCTTTCTCGGTCTTCCTCTACCACGACATCCATCTATTCTACCAACATATACTTTCTTCGTCAGTCTTCCCTCATTCATTCTCTCCATATGCCCAAACCATCTTAACAAACTTCTTTTAATCTTCACTTTCACACTTTCTTTTGCACCACATTCTTTTCTTACAAAATCATTCCTCACCCTGTCACTCCGTTTTTTCCCAATCATACTTCTTAGAAAGTCCATTTCAACAGTATGGACTTTACTAATTTCACTTTCATTCACCGTCCAGGCCTCGCTTCCATACATCAAGGTGGGTAAAAGTATGCCACTGCGTACCGCCAATCGAGCATTTTTAGAAATGTTTTGATTTTTGGCGATACAAGCTGTGGCACCCAGTACACACCTGCCCTTCATTACTCTTCTTTCAAGTTCACCTGTCATTCTTCCATCTTTCTCAAACTTACTTCCCAAGTATACAAACTCATTTACCACATCAACATTCATTCCGTTTATTCTAAATTCGTAGTTCGTATTTTCTTCATTTCTTTCAAAAATCAAAACTTTCGTCTTACTTGCATTCAATTTCAAATAATTACCTAGCAGAGCTTCGTTCAATCTAGAGAGCATCGTTTGCAATTCTACTGCTGAGTCCGATACAAGAACAGCATCATCCGCATACAGTAGAACACTCACTTTGCTCTCTCCTATCATTAATCCACAATCATCAAGTCTAGCATCTCGAACACACTTGTCCATGACTATGTTAAATAGCCATGGGCTCATCACACATCCTTGCCTTACACCCTTAAAAACTTCAAACCATTCACTATACTCATCATCAATACGAACACATGCTGTACTATTTTCATAGTTTGCATGCACCGCACCTAGGAGAGCCCCATTCACTCCGTATGCTTTCAAAACATCCCATAACATACCTCTGTCTACTGAGTCAAAAGCCTTTTCCAGATCTACAAAGGCCGTGAACAGCTTCCGCCTCACCGACAATTGTTTTTCAACAAGTTGTCGTAGAGTAAAAATCTGATCAACACAGCCTCTACCGGCCATAAAGCCGGACTGTATATCGGAAATCCTTTCACTAGTAGTCAGAATCACATTTTTTATAATCACCTTACAGAAGACTTTTCCTGGTATACTGAGTAGACTGATTGGTCTGAAGTTCTGACAGTCTTTTTTGTCCCCTTTACCTTTGTAAATGGGAACAATGACTGCCTTCCTCCAATCCATCGGTACTACTCCTGCATTCACACAAAGCTTACATAATTCGTACATCCAATCTATCACGCATTCACCTCCTGCTTTCAACATTTCACCATTTATTCCATCAAACCCAGCAGACTTTCCATTCTTCAAACATTCAATAGATACTTTTATTTCTTCTTTCAAAATCCTAAATTCATTCTCTTCTGTCATTTTTCTAAACAAAATTCTTTCGCCCCGACCAAAAATCCCTTCAAAATATTCTTTCCATCTCTTACATACTTCATCCTTCTCCCATACCATCTCACCAACAGCACTTTTGATTCCTGGGGTGGTCAATGCAGAATCTTTATTCCTATTGGCACCGACCCATCTCCAGAATTCCTTCCTACTGTCGGTGAAACTCCTGTTCATTTTTTCATCAATCTTTCTCTGTTCATTCGCTTTGCTTTCATAAACTACATTCTTCGCCATTTGCTTGGCTATCTTATATTCATCTTCTAGCTTTCTATCATTCCTGTCGTTCAGCCACTTTTTGTAACATTCCTTCTTCACTTTCACAGCCTCTTTTACTTTAGCATTCCACCAGGCATCCCCTTTCAATCTTCCACCTTTCGTTTCTCCACATACTTTTCGAGCACATTCAATCATTCCTTCTTTCATAAACTTCCACATGCTTTCAATATCTTTTTCATTAACATTCTTTTCAAGTTCATTCACACTTAACTTTTTTTGTATTTCTGATTTATACTTCACTTTCACATTTTCATCACTCAGACTTTCTATTTTTATTCTTGGCTTTCTTACTTTCTTCTTACGTTTCTTCTTTCTTACTTCTCCAATCATTATTTTAGCGCATAAGAGATAGTGGTCACTGCCTATTTCAGGCCCACGATAGACACGGCTATCTCTTACGGCTCCTCTCAGTCTTTCATCCACACAGATGTAGTCAATGATTGTGCGACTTCCCACAATCTGCCTTGTGTACAGATGCACATCCTTATGTCGAAACCATGTGTTTGATGCAAAAAGGCTGTGCTCTGCACACAAAGCTATCAGGTGTCGCCCATTATCATTGACTACACCTCGTCCACTAGGACCAACAATTTTCACACACTCATCTCTTTGCGTACCTACCCATCCATTCATATCTCCCAAAATTATAATGTATTCATTCTTCTTGCTTTCGCGCACAACTGCATTCAACTCATTCCAGAATCTCATTTTCACGTCCATACACTCTGAATCTACAGGTGCATAACAGGCCACCAAGAAAATTTTCATCCTGTTTGTTTTGAGTTTAACAGTCAAAACTCTTGGAGAGATTCTTTGGTAGCCCGTTATGCATCCTTTTACATTCTCACTTATAACCACACCCACACCCTGTCTTTCATTCCCATCTTCCACACCTGACCAGATATACAGTTCACCATTCATTAATACTTTTTCACCATTCCCTTTCATTTTTGTCTCTGTCACACCCATCACTTGTATTCTTTTTTCATTCATCACATTCACGATTTCCTTCTCCTTACACTCATTCATTCTTCTGACATTCCAAGTTCCAAACACCCATTCATTCTCTCTGAGCAAGTTTATGGCGGTTTTTCTGCAGAGTGGAACTGCGTTTATATTGGCGAACATGGGGTTTATTAATTACAAAAATAAATTAATTATATTAAATAATAACAATTATTATATAAAGTGTAAGTACATAAAAATGTCAAAATAAAAATGTCAAATATTTAAAACAATCAAATCATTATCATAATCGTTAAGGTATTAAAAAAATTATTAAATTATAAATATAAAATAAATCGGGCAAATATCGGGGGGGAGTCGGCAAGCTCCTTGCCGGAGTAGCTCCTGGCAGGCTGTCCTCGCCCATGCCCGCGTCTCTACGCTGGGCCCTCTTGCCGTGCAACACCCAGCCTCCTGTAGCTTGGCACTCCTTGGGGCTCTCATCAGAGTGGTCGTCGCAGTCGTCGTCCTTATCACACACCCAGGTGCAGGGAATGCAGCGCCCGTTGGCGCACTGGAACTGACGGGCGGAGCAGCCGGTGGTGTCAGATATGTGTCCAGCGCCAGCAATCACGTAACAAGTCCCAGTAAACAGTGCACAGAACGAAAACACAAACCACATTTTACATCCAAAAATCAATGCGAGGGCAGACTGCCTCTCGTTGGAATACATGTCGAGAATCCCGCTACAATTCACTGTTCACACTTGAATTTTTGTTTGGAGTAGAATACACAGCTTGAATTTTATTTGGATTTGGAACGCGTACGCCGATATCTAGTATGAATTATTGACTTCAATGCCTGCATTTTTTTAGAAGTTGCCAGAGTTCAGTTGTAATTATACTGCATGAAGAGGAAAGTTTTATATTTATCGGTTCACTCTGAGTATAGCACATAATAAACGTCAATCACATAATCATATGGACCATGATATTTTTTGAAAAGGAAAAGCAAATTGTCTCTCCATGATTTTGAGTAAATTTACCGATCATATTTTTTTCTCTCCTGTTTTGACAAATCCAACGAAATGAGATAAGTAAATATTTTCCAATTTAACCTTTTTTTGCAACAACATTTTTTTTTAAAGATTCAAGTGACTGAAATTAAATATGTATTATTGAGTGAAATAAAATAGACCTCATCCATCTGCAATTCAAGAAATAAAACCTAAATTTGAAAGGGCATTAGCGAGCAGCAGAAAAACCCTGCAGACCCTTAGATAGCGAAACGAGGCTTACATAAATCCATGGAGGTAATAATATGGGCCTAAGTGGTTTATTGATTCGAGATTGTGGGGATTTGGGGGCTACTTCACGCGGACGTAACTCTCCAGCCGGCTTCTTCATTAGCGGTGAGCCTTGTCTTGGGAAATCTGAGGTGGGTGAGAAGTTGAACCTACTTATTGGGATGTGAGAAAATAAAAGGATTTTGTCTTCTCTATAGGAAAATATTTTTTTGGAAAAATGTACAAAATTCAGTTAATAAAGAAGTTAAGAATAAGATAAATGATTTCATAAGATTCTTAAGAAAACCAAAAAGAAAACTCACACCTGAAGAACCCTTTGCAAGCTTAGATGAAGCATAATTCATATTATAATTACGTCACAGTGAGTTCATTGAATTTTTCGAATACCAGACGAACCATTTTGTGAGAACTTACGTTATTCTTTACTTTTCGTTGTTGACATAGCAAACGTCTCTGCACGACGACTCAAAAGAAACGATTTAAAAAAAATCCCAAATCACTGCGACACGTGAAACACACACGAAAAAACGATTTTCCTTAAACAGTTTGTCGAATATACGAAAAGCTTAAACTGTTAAGCAACTCGTATATAGTTGTAAGTTTGTTCAACGTCCGCTATTCCAGTGGAAGGGTTAATTCAGATTTGTGAACAATCTGTGTTTAAAATTAAAGGGGGTTTTCACAAAAATATTTGATTTTTAGGAGTCGATCGATATTCTTGTTTTGTTTTAAGGTATTTAAGCGTTGATTCCTCCACCTTTCAATTGTGAATTTGAGAATTTTACCATTAGACTTAATTTATTCTTAATTTACCAAAAAAAAAAACAGTAAATGTACCTATCCTATCTACAATCTAAGTTGCAAAGATAAGTAAAGATTTAAAATTCAAATTTAACCCATGCCCACAAGTAAACGCGTGTAATTTTGCGTCTACATTAAGCTGCATATGTACTTATTTAATATACCAAACCTAAAATAAACATAAAACTTGCCATTTCTTCGTATATTTCTATGAAACAGGGATGGCATTGTCAAAAATGAATAAATTATGTACAGCACTGGAGGAAAGCCCTATTGTTACCTCGAAAGACACATCTAGTAAGTATTAAAAATAACGTGGGAGCCATAAGTTAAAAGACACAAGCACAAAATAGTTATTTTTCACTAGAAAACAAGAAAGCTTTCTAAGTCCATATTTTTCAGCGACGGATGCCTGAAAAATCTCCCTTCAGACATGCAAGCCATGAAAAGAAGGCATGCAGTACCTTAAGTGTAAAAATTTACGTTGAAACTCAACCGTGGCGTAAACCAATAAGCGTATGGAAATTTGAAAAGCGTTTCTCGTTAATGTTTTAGTTTTGCTTAAACTTTATGGTTGAATGCAAACGCTAAGTTTTATACTTGGGTACAGGAAGACTCCAGACAATGAGAAAGCTCCTCTGCAAACAGAAGCCTTGGAATTGACTGGTAAATCCCGTGTTATATGGTGGGGTTCTTCACAAGCAGGTTCTAAGACTTGTTACATGCATTCCGTGCAATTTTTCGAACACTTTTCCACTAAGAACCCTGCGCTATCTGGGTGAGAGATGGATGCTTATTGTTGTGCAGTTTGGTACTGGGTTGAAAAACAGAAAGTTATTGCAAGAAAAACGTATTATTAGTTCATATATGTACGTATTTCTTAAGATGAATAATGATTGTAATAACAGTTTGTTACTTGACCACCCATACTGTAAAAAAATGTTCGCTTTGCCAATGTCGCCCCTGTTTCAGGAAAGGTTGGCATAAGTCGCAGAGTTTATGTTTATTTAATGCTTAGATTTTTATTTGTAAGTAGACATGCAACATTTGTAAGGGCGAACTTTTACGTGTCTGCTTATGGGAATACACTTTATATGAATCTTAAATGAAATATATTTTTGCTAATTAGATTATAGATTATACTTCATGTTTCTTTATATCACATTGTCACCTAACGGATCACGTGTAACGTTTGAATTTTTATTTCACAGACAAGGGGAGGGGGAGTTGCCTTACGTTAACCACTTCATGTAAAGTGGGGATTTTTCATCTGCCAAGCGGCTTGTCGTCATTTCATCTGAAGTCTAAGTTATCCAAGCCGGTTTGTCTAGTACTTTATTCTGAGTTGGAAATAAACACTGAGACAGGATATCATTTCTGATTCCCTCAGTGAGGATCAAACCCTAGAGCTCTGGTTTGGAACGCGAGCATTTTACCAACTGAACTATCAATCAGTATAACTGATAATAATTCGAAGACACTGGTCTATATAACCCGGAAGTGGGTAATGGAAAGGTAATTAAACATCTTCAAAAAATAAATCAAAACTAGGAACAATTGTTTGAAAAAGAAAATGGGTTCGATTTTTAAGAGAGTGAAATTTATCGAAAAGCGGAGCACTTGAAATAATGGCAACATTGCAATGATTGCTCTCCGCCGTTCCGGCAGAACAAAGAGCAGTCGCACATCTTAATGCAAAAGTGAGAATGGATCGAATCATTCTGTAATCTGGGACTTCGTCTCCACCTCCCTACAGAACCCGGCGTCCTCTTCAAATTACTTCCAGCCGAAGACAGCCGCTTTACACTTTTTCTTAGCCCCTTTCAATCTTATCCGCTCGACACTGCTTTGTGGATGTATTGAAAGTGATACTGAACTGATGGTATTACATATGTGACGTGTATTTTAATATGAAACTTCATGTTCATTTTCTTTGTATTTTTTAAGTTTTCATTACCATGTTAAATATTTTTTTAGAAAAAATATAGTAGGGAATTTTTTTTACTTCAGAATACAAATAAAATATTGTTAACGTGTCGTCTCCTTAGTGCTTATGTCCGTCAGAGGTAATTTCAAATGAGAAATGTTTGTATGTTTACTGGATCAATTTGTCTTATAAATGCTGGACATTTATTTTGAAAATATTAAGAGAAACTCTCACATTATCGTGTTTTACGTTTTTTTATTATCTCAGATTGTGTAGAATGTGATTTTTAAGACCATTCCATGTAAAGGTCATCTTTGAATCAAATAGTAGTTAAGTTTACCAAGCACTGGGATGACGGTGTGAAAACAAGAGAACAAATTAAGTATGATTTAGTTTTCTTTCGAGGTTCTTTTTACATTTTAAGAGATCTGAGGTATTTACTTTTTTAATAGAGAAATAGGAAGAAAAATAAAATCAAATGAGAAAATGCTATTTGCAGGGTTTTGTATCCATGACTTATTTGTAAGCATTTATGTTAACATTAAAGCTTCGCATGTGTATCTAAAGAATAACGAAAACTTCAAAAAAACATAAACCTTGAAATGTTCACAGCCTAACCCTGAAACAAGGGTATCATTGCTATGAATGAACCAATTTTTCACAGCATAGGAAGTCAGCCTGACATCAAAATATGCAGTGTTTTAAATTTAATAATTAAGCTGTGAGGAAAATATATACAATTCGTAAAAAATGTTGCGCATCACCTGTCGTTTGTACCTTTGGAAGTTTTTTTTGTTTCATCGCACAGGTAAGAGGGGTAAAGCCAGTCTTAGGGAGAGCGAGATAAAGGATTACCGTGGTGAGGGGAGAGAGGAGAGCCGCTGCGAGTTAGGAAAATGGGTTAAAATGCCAAAACAGTTAAGCGTTTACTGAACAAAAGACTTTAAAAGGCGCGCCGCCCTGTAAAAAGAAAAGTTTGCAGCTTCCACACAAAATAAAAGTTGGCTCCTATCTTCCTTCTTCTCTCTTGCCTCTTGATTCCTATTGTTGATTTTTTAAATTTATCCTCTTTGAGAATAGATTAAGGGTTTTTATCTTTTTTAAACAGGTAATTGTGATTGTTTTTAATGCTTTTTTTTTAAATTTTTTTTCATCTTTTTAAAATATCCGTCCTTTAGTTCAATTAAAAGAGTGTTTGTTTTTAATTATAATTTCTATTTTGATCAATTTTTTAATGATATAAATCAAAGTAATAGAAAAAAATTGGCAGCGTTTACTTTTTGAACTACATAGAAGCTAAGGTTCAATTTTATTTTGATCATCATTGAAAGTTTTAGTGTGATTCTAAATAAAGCACTTAAATCATCCGGCCGATAGCTCAGTTGTTAGAATACTTGCATTTGAAGTGAGAGAACTGGGGTTTGAATTTGAACTTTTACCATTTTCTTAAAGCCCAAGTTATTTTATCAGCAAGGTATACTCGTACTCAGCCTGTACAATACGTGAGAGACATCTACTTTTGACGAGAGGAAAAAAAGCACCCTCTCTAAAAGTTCCTTACAAATATATTGGTTCTTTATTAAAAATCTAAGTTCAAAATAAATATTCAATGTATTTCCACAACTAGACACGTGTATATTCGCGCTTGCAAATGGTGCATAGACCCCGCAATTTTTGCAGAGCTTTCCTGAGACAGAAGTAACATTGGCAAAGTGAACCATATTCAACAGTTTGAGTAGTTAGCCTCATACCAAGCTAAATACCAAGGAAAAAAAATCAGATAAGTTACAAAAAAATCCCTGTACAAAATTTACTCTTCATAAGTTCGTTAAAACTTTCTTTTTGCATCAAACCATGTACTCGTACATTGTGGTGTCAACCACTAGACTACAAAAAGTCCATGTTACTGTTTTTTGTGAATACTAACAAATTAAAAATTAGTAGTTTTACGGCCAAACGAAAACTTATTTAACTATATTTCTTCGTTTCTGTTCCCCAAACTTAAGCGTGTACAAAAAATGTGCGGAAGTACAACACTCGGTGAGAGCGCTTTTCTACTAGCAATACATTTTTTGGTAATCGCCACGGTTCAGTTTCGACGTAAAGTTTCATACTAAGGGTACAAAACTGACCTCATTCCTTGACAAACGTTTGATTTATCACACTTCATCATCACAAATTTCTTGCCGCGCTATGATAGATACCATTTGTTGCGAGTTGCGGGAAGGCCAAGGTCCAGGAGGAACGGGGAGGATTCGTTAAGATCCCTGTACTGAATCGTCTGTCACTTTGGTATAAACAAAGATGAATGGGCCGACCTTTCTGAGCCGTCCCAGAAACAAGGACGCGGAGAAAATGTTTATTTCCTCGTTTGTCTACAATGTAAGGTCATGTAAGAGAAGCAAAATATGAATTATCTGTTGTGAGTGTTATTAATTACTATTTAATCACGAAAAAAGATTTAGACTTGTTGTATTATTACCGGTCGATAGCTCTATTGGCAAAGTGCTTGCATTCCATGCCGAGGGTGCCAGAAATGATTTCCAGTAATGGTGTTTATTTCAAACTCAAAATAAATTGAAAAAACCGGCAACGTGTACTAAGGCTTTACAAGAATGAATACCAGCCGTCTCGGGAGCTAGACAACCTTCACTTCAACTGAAGTTGTTGGCGTAAGGCCGGCACCTTACCTGAGAAGAAAAAGGGTTCAATCGTCCCATGCGACCCCTTCGGGGAGAACACGGAAAGAAGTTGCACTAAATGTGTTGCTTAGTTGGGTTGCGTATTTATTGTCAAAGCGCTGCTTTTATGTGAATAACACGTCAATATATTTAATCTATTCATTCTTGTTGTTTACAAGTTATTGCCAATTTCATTTGCAACATCCCGTTGCGGTACAACTGAATGATTTTTTCCCCCGGTCTTTTATGTAAACTGATGAACTTTTCAAACCAGTAGTAAAGAGCATTTGTGAAATCAAATGTTTTATTGTTGCTTTGCTGGGAATCAAGTACTACTATTCGGTTATAAGCCTACGACACTTCCATAATATTACCGTTAAAAAGTACTTTTTTGCCAACAACAGTTTGTTAATTTTTATTTAAAAGTACCGGTCCGTGGTTCAGGTGGTAAGACTTCGGACTCGTAACAGGAAGGTCGTGGGTTCGAATCCCGGCGAAACACAAAAAATATACCATTTATATTTTCAAATTTGCTCTTCGCTGGGATGAAAAATTCATAAACCTTTACCAAAGACCGGTCATCAAAAGGTCCATCTAGCCTTACAACAACTGGGTCTTGCTTGAGAATTGGCGCTTTCTACAGCGACGACCAAGCTCGCAGAGGGCTCTTGAGGTGTGATACACACAAAAACAGCGCTCACCAAATAAATCAGCCTAATTTTTTTTTTTTTTTAATAGAGCTTGCATTTTTTTCAATAAGATTTGTAACCATAGCAACTTTGACGTAGAGACGTCAATATAGCTCCAAATAATGTTGTAGGATCTCATTTTCTACCAAAATGCTTTTTGAAGTACAAACATCAAAACTTTTGAAAAATGTTTAGTTCCTTCCTTGTTAAATTGGTTTCCCATTAATATCAACGATTTTTTAAACATAGCTAGAATAGCCGTATCGGAGATAGCCGAACTTACCGATCAACGCCGAAGTTCTTATTGCTTCGTGTCACAAGTCAGGTGATTTATTTACAGTAGGTACTAATAGGAACTTATACAACTACTAATCGAAAACTGTTACGTATATTAAACAAACCAAAATTTTAAGTTCGAGTAATCCAAAGTTTGTGAGAAAAAAAAGATGCTATAAAATTCACTTAAAAATATTGTATACTCACTTATATTCTATGTACTGTACCCTGAGTATAAAGAATTGCGTTATTTTTACCTATATTGCGTAAATCAAAAATGTATGTAATATACGACGGCATTCATTGAGAGTGATTTAGTTTTCACACATTTTTTCGATTTGCACAATCGAGGTGAGTTTACGCAATGCTTTATACTCGGGATACTGGTCAATAAGGTGTTTGGGAAAATTCTTTTGAATAGTCTTGAAAGACTGTATTTATTTTATGGTAAGAGAAAAAACATGAGACAAAAATATCATATCATTTTTGATATAAACAGGTGTTGTTATCAAAGGCCGTTTATAATAAACTATTTGTTTTAAACTCTTGGTATTTGAAACAAATTTGATCTTATTCCCCATCAAATAACTGCAAATTTATTTTCACTAATATTGCACCGATAACAAAATAAACAGATTCATAGTAAGTTTTAACTAGATTCAAATGTTGAAAAAGCAAACTCCGAAAAGGGTATTTGTGAAGATTTATAATTCAAAAGTTATTTACCTCCAACTTAATTAAAACATTAACTCCAGAAATATTACCGTAATAGAGCGTTTGGTGTTTACTGAACGTTGGGCTGGGTAAACGGTTAGAGATACTACAGATTCATTTGAGACATTGGTGGTGAATTTTGTAAAACACAAAGCCACATTATGAAGAAACTTTTTGAACAAATTATCAAAAGACCGTGATTTCGATCCCCAAGGAAGCATTGAAAAATCTTGATTGAACAAACCATCTGCGTTCATCATCAAGGTTCATCCAGCTATACTTAAAATCGGTCTTGCTTGTGTATTGGCGCTTTCTACAGCGGCATCCAAGCTTATAAAGATTCGCCACACAGCATTAATTTTTTTCTTGTAAAAACAGTTAGCTTTGCCAATGTTATGTCAGAGAAAGTCGAGCAAAAGTGGAGTGGTTTTATTCAGATTTGGGTCTTTTTCTGGTTGTCAGTGCACATACATTATTTGTGAACGCGAAATTACACGTGTCTATTTGTGCTCTACTCTATACATGACACATTAATCTTAAATGTTTATTTATCATTGAACATGGATTATAGATTACAGATTAAACACAACAAGGCGCCGACTGTGATTGCTAATAGCAGAAAATAAAAAAAGACATGAAGAAGTTGGCAAAGTTCAAAAGCTTATAAATCTTTACAACTATGAAATAAGATTATGTACTGCTCAAATAAATAAATAAATACTTACATTGTTTGAATGTCTAAATTATAAACAGTCTACGCTTTTCTCCCCTGTCTACGATATTGGGTCAAAGTTTTTTGAGTTCCCCGCTAGATGGCGCTGAAGCCTTCCATCATAAACCCCGTCCTGCCCCCTGAAGGAGCAGGGAGCGGGGCCAATTTAAAGTTGAAACAATAAAAAAATTAACGGCCGCAACCGGGTGCGCGCGCTCGTAAATGAAAAAAAAAACTGTGTGTTGTATTTTATATCGTATTTTTATGATGGATTTCTGAATTTTGAGCGGTCAAATGCTGAGTGAAAAAATTTAAATGAAAACTGTTAAATAAACTTTACTACATTTAATAAGATGAATGATATTAATAAGGAGAATACAGAACAAGATAGTAATTATGGAATATTTTTCATTTTTTATGAATGAATAATCATCAACGATGAACAGTAATGAAATGAAAATCCATCTCTTCACCGCGTCAACGCTGAAAGTGCCCTTACATTGACTTCTGTTACAAAAGTCTCTTAGCAAAACTTCTTTATCAACATCGATAACAAAAAGTAAATTAAATATAGCTGCTTTTACTGCATATTTTATGGAAAGGCATATCATAATTCCAACTTGCAGGAGATTATTGATCTTGAGAGCGTATTTAGAAAATGATTCAAGACCCCCCCCTTATTCACGCGTTCATAATTTTCAAGTCTGACAAGCATCATACAAAAGACTCAAGTTCGTATACTTTTTATCTGTGCTAGTGCATTGTTGCGCAAATTTATGCTGTTTAAGTCAGTTTATGTTAGAGCAATTGAATTAAAATTGTCTGAGTGATTTTCAACATTGATGTTACATATATAAATGCTTACAATTAGAAGATACAGAAAACTAAAATAAAACCTAATAGGTTAAAGATTTTCTCTTATCTAATAGATCAAGTAAATAACATATTTAAAATCCGAATAAAATAAAATAAAAATAATGTCATCAATTCTCTTTCATGAACAATTTTTTTTTGTGCCGAAAATCGTCTCTTGTTCACAATGAAGCTTGGCATTTAAAAAAAAGAACACAGCTAGCTACACATTATTCAAAGAGTGTAATTGATAAACGGGACTTTTTATTTTCGCATTAGGCCTTTCGTTTGTCATGCGGGCCGTATAATTTTTAATTACGACATAAAGGGAGCTCTAATTAATCGCCTCCCCTGTCTCTGAATTAGCGAATTATGACTTTTCTGCGTTTCATTTTTATGACGTCAAAGGTTGGCACGACCAGGTGCGTAAATATTTGAATTTAATGTGTTCATTTTTTAGGCAAGGCAAAAAGTGATAATTATGGCGTGTGATGAAATATTTGAAGAGACCGAAGTTTTTTTTATTTGCACAAATCAAAGGATAAATTTATCATAGGGACATAAAAAAATGTGGGTAGTATTTAGAACTAGAATTTAGAATGCAGTAAATAAAGGTATTTTTAAAGATTGTAATAAATATACAGAATGTTAGCATTTTGAAACTGTTAAAATTGTGAATTATTCAGTGAAAAAATTAATGATAAATTTTACGTTTTCTTGGAAGTTCTGATAAAGAGTTTTCTAGAAAATCACAATATTTCTCAATAGCGTATACTTCCCAAAAGCAAGGCTTGGTTTAAAATGTTTATGGGGCTAACTAAGTCTAAATGCACAAAAAACATCGTGTCATTATAAGATTGAATAATCGAATCCTTTAAATAAAAATAAAAATTACACCTAAAAGAGAACTGAAAAACTAGATGCATGTGTTTTTTTTTTCGTGTGAAATTATTAATTATGGTTGATTTTATTTTCAAAAGCTTTAAAAAACACCTCGAAAGATCATTAAACAAAAAAGAGAACACTCCTGCTAGTCCTGAAAATAAAACAGATTCTCTAATCGACCCCATTCCCTAGAATTCCAGTTCATTCTCTCATCGTCCCCTTCCGAACATTAAATATTTTCAAAAGACAAAGCATCCCCCATCAATCATCGCTACTTTCCATTCCGTATTTAAAAATTACTGTCGTTACAGATTAATTCATGTAATTTGCCAGAGCTTTTGGTCCGGACAGGATCAAAGCCTTTGGCGAGCTTTTCCAGAACCTTCGAGGAGCTTTACAGGGTTGCAGGTGTGTGCTTTCCCTGAAATTTTTAGAGAAATATTAACCCTGACTAATCAATCCTGAAGAAATTTCCACTTTGATGCCATTTTCTTTCCCTCCCGCTGAGTTGAAGTTGACCCAGATTGTTGTAATTATGAATTTGTCATTTTGTTAATCACAGGATCTTTTTCACAGAAATTTATATATTTTGTAGGAAAATTAACCTTTTAATGTTTATAACAGATGTTTTGAATTCGCTTTAATTAAATAATAAATATTTCTTTTTTAGCGTCAATTTATAAGACTTGTCCGAAGTCTAGTGGTAAGTGATATGAACATATACACGGAAGGGAGTGGGATCAAACTGGTGTCTAAATCTAAATCTAAATCTAAGCTGCAAAGATATGTATCATTTGAGATTCATATTAAATGCATTCCCACAAGCAGACATGCATAATTTCGCGCTTACACATGCCGCATGTGGACCTACAATATAAAAAACCCAATCTCAAATGAACATAAGCCCTGCAACTCTTGCCGACCTTCCCTGAAGCAGGGGTGACATTGGCAAAGTGAACCATTTTTTACAGTATGGGTGGTCAGTCGCGTACCAACCTATCAGTCAAGAAATACACGAAAAAAAGGTGTGCCACGAAAAATCCAGTATGCTCTTAGCAGTGGCGTGCATATCATAAAGACCATTAGTCCTCGCCGAACTTACTTTTTAGAAAAGAAAAAATATTTTTGAAACAATAATTTTAACAAGAAACAATATTAATCGACGCCTAAAAGATAGGCAATTTTCGTAGCCCCGAATTAGACATTTGTAAGTTAGCGCCTACCGTTTTCACGCATGCAATACGCTCAGCGCGGTCCGGCAACGAGATTTTAAACTGTAGCTCGGTTCCAGCGCGGCAATACATTTAAACCAAATTGCACTCATACATCCACATGTGGCCACCGTCTGTACGCTTCAACTCAGGCTTGCCTGGGTCAAAAGACAATAATAATTGGGAACGCACTTACGTCATAGTAGAGTAGAGACAGAAATAAACTGGTGATATATATGAAAGAGATGCAGAAAAGAAGTGTGTGAGTTTTAACTTTTTGTTCATTCTCCAATTTCTTCCAAGCCCGCGCGCGTTGTTTTTGACGTCTGTGATTGTTTTTGTGATTTATTGTGAAACTTAATTATTACAATGGATAACTTCAGTTCTTCATGATGTAGATAATTTTATGCCTTAGATACTGTGTGTGTTTGGAAGAATTGAGAAAAACGGCATTTCTTAAGGCCACTTCAAGTATTGAGTTATTGACTTGTCTTATTATAATCAATCATTTACTCTGATATTTGTTGTGGCTCATGCGGCTTCCACTAAGCTTTTCATTATTTATGTGTAAGTGTTGTGGGACAAGAACAACTACATAATGCTAGAGATTCTACAATGACTAAGGTAAGAGTTTCATAGATACTTTAAAGGTCCGTCTGAAACAGCAAGAAAAAACCACGGTGGTTATTTATTTAAGACAACTAATGCAATATTATTTCATTTTTAGGTTTAGGTTGGAATTACGGTCGTTTTACATGTTTACAATAATTATAACTACACAGTTTTTTTTAACGGATATTACACGAACCGTCATAAGACAACTTACATTATTCTCTTATAACAGTTCGTGAAATATCCGATAAAAAAACCTACCTGTAATTATTGTAAATATCATTTCAGTTTTATACATGAAGGGACTATGTTATATGTTTCTTAACATTGTTTTCAGATAATTGCTATTTCAAATTTTGTTCCGACAGGTTTCCCTGGAAAAATCGGTTTTTCGTTTTTGGTTTAATTAAATTGTAAATGCCACTGGCTGTATGGAATATGAAAAAAATCGGATTTTTATTGTTTTGGAGTTGCGCACAAAAAATAATCTTGTCCTGTCGAAAACCACCCAAAACCTAGAAGTTGCCGAACTAGGTCTTAATTCCTATGATCGCCCCTGGCTCTTAGCTGGGTTGAAAAATGCATCTGCCTTTAGAAAGGTCTATTCAATTTTACAATATTTAAATCTTGCTTAAGAATTGGCTTGATTTCTACAGTGACAAAAATGCTCGTTTCTTTTTGTACTCACATTTGAAAGATCATAATAATGAAAACATCATAATGTCAGTAGTAATATTCACCGTCCCCGAATTACCAAGTTTTAATTTCATCTGAAGGCTAAGTTCACCTTTCAAATATTTTTACCAGAAGTGAAAATGTCTCTGCGTAAAAAATATGAGTATAAAAATATCTTTTTAATCATAAAAGTGAGATCTCTTCATTATAAGAGTTTAGACATTTTTTGTATACAGTAGAAACTCGATTATCAAAGCTATAGTTAACCAAGCCCCTTGAATGGTGACAAGTTCGCGTAATATGGACTTCACATAGCTCACTTAGCATACTGTACTGTACATTTACCACATTTTGATGTATTTCTATTTAAATTATTTTCATGTATATCCATTTGCAGTCACATAATACACACGTTCTGTGTTGATTAATTCAGTCAAAGTTAGGTAAGGAAATTAGATATTAAAAATATACAAAATAATCACTTACATTATCGATGAAAGCATTTTTTTAAAGCAATGTCTCTCCATATCTTCTTGAGTTAATTGTCTGCTGACTTCGCTATATTTTTTTGCTTCACATAATTTAAATCAGAAATGTATAAAAAGTTAAGTTTAAGTAAGAATTACGGTCGTTTGACATTTTGACAATTATATTAATTTTAAAACTTAACAAATTTCAAAACTTAATTTAATTCGGACATTTTACGAACCGTTTAGAGCATCCTCTCTGCAGAGAGGATGTTATCCTGAAGACGTTGGCGACGTCGCCGACGAAACGTCGAGAATGATGTAAGTTCTCTCTAAACGGTTCGTAAAATATCCGAATTAAATTAAGTTTTGAAATTTGTTAAGTTTTAAAATTAATATAATTGTCACAATCTATAAAAAGTTTAAAAAAATGGTAACTTTTCATTGTAAAATTATTTGTTTATCATTTTTCTCCGGCTAATGTAATTCTCTTATATCTAATTTTTTTCAGTTTATTTCAGTTAGCCCTGGAACATCTCTATGTCTCTGTTATATGTGGTGCTGTGTTTAACCCTACTCGGTCCGTAGTTACAAGCTCGATAATTCGTGACCTCACATAATATTGAAGCTATCCGGATAATCACGTTTCTACTGTTTTCTCATCATTCTTCAGTTACCTTACATTCTTGGAATTAATTTTCAAGATAGACATTCGAATATCTCAGAAATAACTTCTGAAATGTTTATGTTTATGAAAGATCGCTAATGGAGTGCTTTCAGCCCATGAAACGCTTGATTAGTCCGCCAGCATACTTTTTTTTCACTCGTAATGGTAAATTTGCGAAAATAAATAATCAACGTTGCTTTTAGCATTAAAAAAACGCTGCAAAGTTTATTGCTGTGCGAAAAAAATAAAACTCCCAGCTTACTTATTCGCATTTAGATAATGTGTTTTTTTATTATTATATCGTTTTAATAAGAGTGATAATATTTTTTGTTTATTTCGTAAAAATTTCGTTAAAACATTTTGTTATTTTAAGAAGTTTCAGTAACCAATTTCCTTATATTACTGAGAGAAAATTTTTGGTTTATTATTCCTAAATGGAGTTTCTTAATTTTTTTTTTAATGTTTCATTTCAAAAATATTTCATTTCGACGGCTATATTTTTCTTTGTACTACAAAATAAATACCTACTTGAATTTTTTTTTATTAGTATGTGGACTAATTTTTTTTGTATCTTTTTGAAAAGTCTATAAACATAAATCAACATAGGATGTTAGTATGTGCAACAAAAATAATCTAAACTACAAATGAACATAAGCTGTAGCCGCCTTTCCCTGAAACAAGGATTAATATACAAATCTCAAGAGACAAAACAAATCAATGAAACTACCACGCTTAAAGTTACAATTTCAATAAATTCCCATATCTTGCATCACCGCATGTGATATATTTTATCTGTACACAACCGTGCTTCGACGCCAGAGGCTTTCCTACGGCGTCGCCTTGGGAAATCGCGACCCGCATTTAGAGAATTTATTCCGTACATTTGTACGTAGCGCGACGTTTGTGTGCAGTGCACCTTCGTTTCAGATTTTAGTACAGCCGTATGCATGTACATTTTTGTCGCAGTGCTTCGGATTTAGTCCTTTATTATTTGACTGCAGTTTTTTTATTAATCTTAATTATGGTTTTGATTTCAAACATAATTTTTTTGTATATTTTAATAGTTTCAGTATGAACACTGTGTTGACTACCTTCAGGTACCTACACAAAATTAAATACCGCTTGAAGTTTTGTAAACCTGAAAGTTGTCTTAAAACCAAAAACGTTTGTAATTTTACATCAAGAAAAGAATGAAAAAAAATGACATTGAAATATAGGATTTTAAGTTTAATAACCAAATATACTAATCAGGGTTCAACAAAAATTATAGTTCTAGTCGTGGGCTGTAAAAAATGATTTTTATGAAAGCCTTTACAAGAAATGTGAACTTACCCCCTCAGAAGCGGTGAAACCTTTATTTTAAGTTAAAGTTGTCAGGGTACGTCTGGCTTTCTTATCAGTGCAAATAAATTGGTTTTGTCTAACAAACGCAATCCCTTTGGAAAAAAAGAGGAGAATAAATTGCAATTTTAGTGTAGCTAAGTTGCGATTTGCTTTATTTTGTACTTTTTCAATTACATATCCTGTATAAAAATATGACTACGGCCAAAATATAAATAAAACTCAACGATTTATATTTGTTAAAGTCCATAAAAATGTAGTGTCTATAATAAATAATATTTTCGTGTTTCTTACATGTATGTAGTATAATATAATTATATTAATGTAATAACAAAATTAAGTCAATCAAGATGCTTTAAATTAAAAAAGTAGTAACATCAAAAAGTCGGTTTGCTAGGAATCTCCTAACTAAAAGCTTGGTATGGTTTCTGATAACTCTACTTATATAAGTATGAGACTTATATAACCCTACTTATATAGACGTGTGACCTTCACCCGTCGAGAAATGAACTACAAATTAAACCAATGTACATATTTATAATGGAAGTTTTTGACCATTTTATTAGGAGAAACATATAAAAGAAAACTGAAATCAAATATAACATAATATCAAAGATCGGTATGAAGCTGCGATAAAATTTAAAATCAAAATACATAAATATTTTCACGAGAAGCTATCTGAGAGTAGTTTATATGTACAATCAAGAATTTTTATTGTGCTTTTAAAAGCTTGCGCATAATATTATGCGAATATATTCCTGAATATCCACAGAGCGAACAGGATTCATAAAATGAATGCATTTGTGCATCTCGGATAGTTTGATTCATCTCAGAAGGAGCTTTGGAAAGCTCTCTGGTGGAGATATGTAAATAATAAAAATATGACAATGTTACCATCACGAGATCCATCCGGATGAAATGTATTTTTAGTATTGGCTGTATGATGTCTCATCCCATTTTAAACTACACTGCTTTTTTATCGATTTCAATTTGCGTATGAATGCAAAGTGTCTACATTTTAATTTATCTTTAATACATTTCCTTGACTGATAGGTTAGTATGACAATGACCACTCATACTGTAAAAAATGGTTCACTTTGCTAATCTTGCCCCTGGTTTGTAAGCGCGAAATTACATGTGTCTGTTTGTAGGCTTTCATTTGACATGAGTTATGAATATGAAGGTATCTTTGCAACTTAGATTCTGGATTATGAACAAATTATTTGGATGCTTCAATTTTTCAATAAAAAAAGTGAAAAGGGTTGAGTCGATAGACCAATCAAATGATGGTAAGACAGCTGGAAGTCAGATAGGCAGAAGACAAGCAATTCAGAGCAAACATATAAACAGGTTTGTTTGTGAAAAGTAAAAAAATATGTAACTGTAATTGTAAAGAAAACATAAAAAAAATTGCTTTACTGTAGAACGTCACGAAGCTAAGTTTGAATCCTGAGAGCCTAACAGCCTACTTGTGATTACAAACCAAAGCGCACCTACAGTGAGAAACAGTTCAATAATACCGTGATAGGATGAGCATTTCTAGTGACTTACTTCCGTATTCACTAATCTTACTTACACTTCACTTGATCACCGTAAGCGCTTAGGTTGCTGCGATGCATTTCAAAATATAAATGTAAAAAAACATAAAACTAATCTAATCATATTGTGAAACTTCCTGCCGCGTTATCCCTGACAGGTTTCGCATGTGGCGAGTGGAACATTTTTTTTACAGGTAAGGGGGCTGGCCTTACGTCAACCACTTCAGTCGAAGTGGGGTTTACCAGCTCCCAAGGGGTCTGGAACTAATTTCTTGTGAAAGCTTAGTAAACCTTGAAAATTTAATTATACCTATTATTTGACCAAATGGTTGGTACGAGGCTGACCTTCATGCTGTACAAACTTGCTTCACTTTTGCCAATACCACCCTGGTTTTAGGGAACGGCGGCAGGACTTGTAAAGTTTATTTTCATTAGAGGGATTTCTTTGTAAGTGCACATTAGACGCGATTAACACATGCCTGCCTGTTGATGTGCATTAACCATAAGCTTTGAAAGTCATCTTATATCTTCCCAGCTTAAATTATATACAAATGGAAAGTAATCTGACTCTCCCATTATAATTGTTACAGGGAAAAGCGGCAAAAGTTGAAGGGTTTATGTTCATTTAAGGTTTGGTTTTAATTTTTTAGTACACATTCATATTTATAAGCGCGATCTAAAACGTGTACGTTTGTGGGCATGTATTTGATATGAGTTTTGGATGTTTATATATTTTTGCAACTTAGATTATAGATAATGGGATTTAAAAATATACACCGGAATTGTACACGGACAAATTATGCCTGTTATAAAATGAGACATGTAAAATTAAATCATTAGTTTACATTAAAAAAACTAGGTATTTGTACTACGATATAAACTAGGTACAAAAGTCATGCTCAAGCGTTCATTTTAAATTGTATTATGTCTTACAATGAACTTCCTTGAGGTAAACAAACATTTCACAATACACTTCGATACCCAAGGCTAAAAGTATTAACAAAGGCAAAAATCTGAGCCAATTCTTTTTTTCAAAAAAAATCTGATTTTAAATTACATACTTTCATGTTTAATGAGGTCGAAAATATTGCTTTCTCCTTGGATTTTTTTTTCTTAACGCCGCCGATATATATTTTTTTACGTGGAAATTCGCGCGGAAAAACTTTGATCATAGAATATATTATTTTTGAAAATATTTTTCTTTGGTGATTTCCCTTCCCCAAAAGCCTTTGCCGCTTTGTGTTTTGAACTTTTTTTATTTCTTGTTTTTTGTCATAACAAAAGATGCCGTAGGTATCGCAGTTACGATGCCATTTCTTTATGTTAATTTTTAGCTTCTAGCAGATTGTGTTTCTATCAATATTGCCATCTTTATGGGTTTGAGATGAAATTGCTTAGAAAATTCAGTTACTGTAAAATGAATTTTGTATGGTAGTTACAAAATATTATCAACTTTCTATCATCTTTTATACAAATCGAATTCAGGCCCGACTGTTCTCAAATAAGAGGTACAATCCAAACTCAAATCAAGGTGATAATATTAGCTTATAAAAACAGTATATAAAAACTGATTGTTATTAAACAATTAAGGGTTTGAAATAAAGGCTTCTAGTCAAAACTAGAATTCTTAAAAATATATTTAGCTGTACAAAAAAACACCTTAAAAACAATGGACGAGTACGAGAGTGTATATACATTTAATAAATAAAGATCTAACGAACGGTTACATCATTAGACTTTTTTTCAGGGTTTTCATCAAAATGTTATACAACGTTAGTTCAGAAAGAGTTATTTTATAAAGTGATGTATTTCAAACAAACCTTTAAGAAAACATTCAATTCGATTGTAAAAAAAGGCCTATTTCTTTTCGTACAAACATGTATATCATTTTTTCTATGAAAGCAGAAGTTTCAAAAAGTTTAACGTTAAAAAAAGTTCAATATTCGTGCGAATTAGGAAAACATCCGTAAGCAAAGTTTCTCTTATTTTACCGTAGCAAGTACCACAATTTTTTTGCGTTTAGCTATAACTTGAGCTTCAACCGTAGCTCTTATCAAAAAATGAATGAAAAGTGAACCAGAACCTCAAGCGAACGTATAAATTTCGATTTCTGTTTGGTGAAACACAGGTTGAGTTTGAGCAAAGATTTTTATACTTGGAAAACCATTCGTAGAGGTATGGCAGTAAATTCACCACAGGCGTAGCACCCAGCGTTCGCGTTTTTGCGGCGCTACGAAGCGTAGCAAATATAAAACAGTTCTCGCACTGCAAAAACATCGGTGCGCATTTGTCCGCCTGCATTTGTCAATGCAATTTTTTTTCGCGTGAGTTTTTTCGTTGCAAATTGAAAGTATGATTAAATTTTGGGAGAGCGCTGTGTTTTTTGACCATTTTTTTTTTGGTCGTTCGCCGTGTGTTTGGATTTTAAATACAAGGGAAATATTATTATTTGGTTGATGATTGACGTGTGACGTTGAAATGGTTTTTTGTTTTGTTTGGTTGAAACGTAACATGTTTTTTTATTATGCAATTTCATTATTTTGTTTTTATTAATGCAATTGCGTTTATTATTATAGTTTTTATGATGAAAGTTTTCAAGAAAATTTATTGTTTTTAATGAATTATAAATGTACTTAGAGAAATGTTAGTACAATTTTTTAAATCAAACACAATTAGAAAAACTTCAACCAAATCAAATATCTAAAACATTCGGGAAGTATTATTTTAAAAACCATTACTATCAAACAGAAAAGGTTTTTTGTTAAAATTATGTGATAAATATTTGTTTAAGACCATAAAAAAGAAAAACGCTTTCATTGTGACATCAACATAAAAATAAATAAATAAATTTTTCTTTTTCTAATAACAAACCAATCAAAAAGTAATTTGATAACAATTTGTTTTTACAAAATATTAATGTGTACATTCCAGCTTATTATTTGTGCATTGATTTTAGAATAAATACTTTCATTAAGACATCAAATAAAATAAAAATTAAAGAGAAATTCCGAAATTCATCATTAAATATTCCGCTTCGACATTTTAAATTAAATTTCAACATTAATCGATACATTTGTCTGAGTTGGCGCGCTCGTGCCACATAATACAGTTAGCCAGAACTGCAATGGCCCGTGGCGAAATTAATATATTTTTATAGTGCGGGAATAAAACATCAGCCTGAGCGTTCGATTGCAAATGAATAAAAAACGCAGGCGCCGTGTCGGGGTGAGAACGAATGAATTGCTCTGTGAACTGTGCCAAATCTCCACACTCTGTTGAATTTCCAGAAATTTGTTGCAAATAAATGTTTTGAAATTATATTAATCTATAATCTAAGTTGCAAGGATATATTCATTTAAAGCTCTCAAATGCATGCCCACAAACAAACACGTGTAGTTTGCTCTTACAAATGCTGAATGTGTACTTACAAATAAAATCCCAACCTCAAATGAACATAAGCCCTACAACTTTTGTCGACCTTCCCTGACACAGGAGTGACATTGGCAAAGTGAACCATTCTTAACAGTATGGGTGGTCATCTTCATACCTACCCATAAGTCAAGGAATGCTTTTCTGTTTATGATATTTTTACGTAATTACTAAAGCACGAATCTTTGCTTTCATGATTTGATTTTGAATTTGAAACCCTGAGAGCAATGTCTATCCAATGCTTTTCTTACACATTTTTTAATTTTATGGCAAGATAATTTTGTACTGTGACGTTATAAGATCTTGTTCTGGATATTTCTATTGTTCTGATAGAATAGCTAAAATCTTATAAAAACGCATTTTTAGATTTATCGTGCAGTTAAGGAAATCATTTTAAAAAGAAGAAATCTGTGATGGTTTTACAGTTATTTTCCAAAAATGAATGCTTAATGCTAGAAATTAATAAATTTTATGATTTAAATGTTTTTTTTTTTAAGTTTATGATATAAAAAATATTTCAATATCGGTCAGAATAGTTGATCAAGCATAGAAACAGAGTTTCATAATTCACTTACAAATTCTCAACTTAATCTGAGAAAAAAAATGTAGCATTGTCAATTAGAACTCTGAAATGTCATAATCATATTGAAAAATAAGAAAAATTTGTAGAGGCTCTGGTTACCCCTTGTGGAATTGTAAAAGAATCACAGTTACAAACAGAACGGATACAAACAGGTAGGCATCTGTTTTAAAATATTTGGTTCATATTTACATATGTTGCCAAGGGCTTCAAAACATTTTTTTAACTTTAGCTTCAATGTGAGTCCATTTTGCATGCTCTTTTGTTTAAAAGTGCAAATTCCGTTAAACAACGCTTTTAGCAGCACAAAACTCTTTATAAAAATCGAGCTAATCAAAAAGTTGAAGACCGCACTCAAAACACAGTGTTTTCAGCTGCTAAAAAAACAAAGCTCACCCGAGCACGAAAAAAGGTAGTGTTGTTCGAAAAAACAAAAAACATGCAAAGTTATTTTTCCACAAAAGTCGCTCCATTAGACAAGTACAAAGCGTTACAATAACGCTGAGTACTTGTCGTGTACTGCTACACATTTTTTTCATACATTTTGTACATAGACTGATGAACGCATTCAAATGGGCCACCGTGCAAGCGAATAGGGAATGGTGTAAAATGTGTGGATTCCAATATTGGGAAAATAATGGCATTTTAGATTATGAATCGGTCAAAGTTACTAATTTTCGGCAGTAACTTTGTGAAAGTAAATTTATCTCAATTTAAGGGCAAAAAAATTCTTATAAGTCACATTGAGTTTTTTTTATACAATGTGCATTTGCGCACTTTTTTAAATTTTGAAAATAATAATGAATTGTTACGTCAATGACTGTAACGATAGAAAAATGTTTTTCAATAAAAGCAATCGCTTTTTATAAAGTTAAAAAAAAATGCATTTAATATAAATCTTAAATGATATATGTCCGTGCAGCTTAGATTAGATTAGATTAGATTAGATTAGATTAGATATAATAATAGAAAAATGAAAATTTAAATAATTTCATACGCAACAGAGCTGCTCGTGTAATGTAACTAAGCGTGTTGTACTAAAAAGAGTTCACATACAAAAATGAAACCTGTTTATTTTCACAGGTAAGTAGCCAGCCAACCACATCATTGAAAAATATCCCTGATCCCGAATATCGCTTTCGACCGGACATAAAGCTGTACAACCGAGTTCAGAATTACTACGCGAAAAAATTATCACCGTTTGAGGATTGAATCCTGCACTAATAAACAGGAAAAACCTATTGTTTAAATGAGCCACTCAATAAATATATCAGTCTACATATTTATTTAATGTGTGTTTTTACCCATTGATATCCAATTTTAGTCATGCACAGTAAATATTATTGATAATTACCGGTATTATACAGACTAGAAAATTGAATACCGGTAAGCTGTACTTCCACACATCTCTACTCAGTGTGATGATTCGAATACACAAGTGTGAGTAGTGGAAACATTGAATACGTAAACAGCGTTTTATACTGAACTCGTGTTTTTGTTTGCCATACAAGCGTCGAGTATTTTGATTACGGATACGTTTTGTTTTGATAGGTATTGATGAATGTTCTTTTTGGATTAATCATTGGATATGATATTCACTTTTGCCATAATGCGCTTTTATATGCTGCAACCTTTTTGAAATATAATATTTAATCTAAGTTGCAAAGACACTTTACATGTTAGATACATATTTCATTTATTCCCACAGTCAGACAGTTCCTAGAGTAAGGTATGACTCTGACCACCCATACTGTAAAAAAATGTTCTCTTTGCTAATGTCACCTCTGTTTCAGGGAAGGTCGGACAGTGTCGCAGTGCTTATGTTCATTTGAGATTTTGGTTTTTATAGTGTAGGTCCACATGCGGAATTTGTAAGCGCGAACTTATACGCTTTAAAAAGCGCCAATTCTACAAAACCTAGTTGCTGTAAGGCTGGATGGATTTTTGGTATCCGGTCTTTGGGAAATGTATATGAATTTTTTAACACAGCGAAGAGCATATTTGAAAACATAAATGGTATATTTTTTTGTGCTATGCCAGAATTCCAGCTCACAGCCTTGCAATCATGAGTCCGAAGCGTTAACCACTAGACTGCGATTTGGTCTCTAAGTATCCCCAAAAAAGAAGAAGATCCTTTTATTTACTTTATTTTTCAAAGTTTTTTGATTACTTGTGGCTAAACGAATCTACTGTAATGTACGTATACTTTCCAGGATGCAATATTTTTATTTAGTCCATATGTTTTTTCTTCGATTGCTGGAAACGACACATTTTGCCTTTTATAAATTTAAATTTTCACAAATCTATATTGAAACATTTTTTTTACCTCCAATACAGAGCTCAATATTTTTATTTGCTTTGTTTTTGTCACTGCGACAAATTTATTTAAAAAAAACGCATAAAATTTTAACAAAGTTGTGAGTTTAAAATACAAACAAAAATAAACGGGGGATTTAACTGTTTTTCCAAGTTCTCAACTTGGAATAAAATGCTGCGATGAAAAATATCCGTTCAAACCATTTCAACCAATCAAGAGAATTTTAAATGCTGCAATAAAACCATTTTATTTTATAAACCAAGAACAGCATGAGTATCATTATTTTATAACAAAATATCAATGTGGATTTAGCTGATGTTGAAAATTTGCATTTTGTAATCCAAAGCAAGTATTTTCTACTTTATATTGACAGCCCTTTAGTTGGAAGAGTGCAAGCTTTTCATGCCAAAAGCTCGGGTTCGAATCCCACCGAAGGTGTCAGAAATTATTTCCTGTTGTGATGTTCATTCAACACCTTTTTTGTTGGCTGCCCCCTTTCTATGTAAAAAAAAATTGAAAAAATCTTTTTCAAATGATTTTTAATAAAAAAATAAAAATAAAACAAACGTTTCGTACAAATGAAACTGTTTGAAGTGAAATGAAAGATTATATGCTCCGTATATATTTTCTATTAAAGCGCTTTGACGAATTACTTCGTATGAAAATCCTCAAGGAAATCTCCCTAGCGATATAATGGCTTTTGCGAATGAGAATTCAAAAGGACTGTTTTTTTTTGTACAAAAGTCATACATATTTTTACATTTAAAACTTGTAAATTAAATTTGCAAAAATCTCATCAGCAATACACGTGTTTTAAAAACAAATTGGATTCATTCTTCAATTTGGTTTACACTTCAAAATAAAAATTAAGGCTGACTGAGTCTAAATCTAAATCTAAGCTGTAAAGATGTATATCATTTAAGATTCATATTAAACGTATTCCTACAAGAAGACATGTATAAGGTCGCGCTAACACATGCCGCATGTAGACCTACAATATAAAAATCCAATTTCAAATGAGTATAAGCCCTGCAACTCTTTCCGACCTTCCCTGAAACAGGGGGGACATTGGCAAAGTAAACCATTTTTTTTCAGTATGGGTAGTCAGTCTCATACCAACGTATAAGTCAAGGAATACAAAATATGTGATGTAGGTATTTTGATTTTGGGTTTGAAATAAACACCGAGTTGGAAAATCATTTCTGACACCCGTTTAGGGATCAAAGCTTAGCCCCCCGGCATGAAACACAAGCATTTTATAAACTGAGCTTTTACTGGAGAGGAATTTGAATGTTAGGTTTTTTATTTATAAAAATACTGTACGTAAATTAACTATTATGTTTAGTAGTAGTTGTAGTATGTAGTATGTATAGTAGTATGAAGTATTATGTTTCATACTTAAAAATAAATAGATGACGAAACCAATTCACGTATATACGAGTACTCGTTTGTAATTTAAAGTGGTAGGAAGGTATACATGTGAGTGCGTAGTATGCCTTCTATAAATTTAATGTCTTTTGTTCACACGAAAACTTCATAATTTTACAGTTTTTTTCCTTCCACAGAAGGCAGCCGCGCTTTGTGTATTCCGCGAAAGCCTTAAAAGCCACCGAGAATTCTCAGGTGTAGCTATCCAATACAGCCTTACAAAAGCTCCCTGTCATTTCTACCTCTGAAAAGCCTTGGCGTTGTTTGTTTTCTTGGGGAAAGCTTTTTTCTACACCCCCATACGCGTCCCACATACAAGGTGTGTCGACAAAGTATCAAGACTGATCTGATAATGAACTCGACACGACATTTGAAATTACAATTGGTCAGCGCACACGTCAGACATTTGACTACTTCTTTCGCAACCAATACTAAAAATATTTATTTTGACTCTTCTCTAGCGATTCCCCGTGTCACGTCCCAATTTTTTCGTCTCTTTCAAATGTGTAGACTTCATTTATAAATAATTAAGTTTTTTCAAAATTTCCCCCACAGGATCTTGAATTTCTTTGATATCTGACGCTTTAAAATTCGCATACCGCTGACAGTTTTATTTTCGTTGTTCATAATTTTGCCAATTTAGCACAAATCACCTAGTATTGTAGATTTCCTGAATTAATTTAAACAAATCTTTCGGTTAAATTGTAAACGTTGTTGCACTTTTAAATCTCTTCTACAGTCTTGAAGTCACTGCTAGTGAGTTTATTTTACTATCCAAAAAAAGATTAGCCAGAAAAAGAAGAAATTTGAACCAAAGTCAGATGTGCTGGTAGCATTTACGAACGATCTTTGCTTTTTGCTCAAAAAACACAAATTTAAAAGTAAGGAAGACATAATAGTTAAGACGCAAGCTTTAAAAAAACTACGTTGAGTTGATTGAATTTCAGATCTAACAAAAATTCATAAAATTTTAAATATCAAATCTGTCTTGAATATTTTCGAACACAGCATGTACGCGCGAACCCTTCGTTTTTTTTTTCTTTCACCAAAATACCCCACTTTTAACAATAGAATAATATTATTTAAAGTGAAGAAAACCACCCATAGAAATTCACCTCGATAATATCGTCATGTTTTTTTCATGAAAAAAATATGTACGACACGCGTGGAAAATTGTCTCAATGAGAAAAAGAGAACGTGGAAATTCATTTATTTTCTAGAAATATTACACCTAAAGAGTTTCTTTAGCCTACTTATGTTTGCCCCAAATAAAGCCATTTTTTATATTAATAACTTTTCTTTGAGACATATTTTTTTTACTTTCAAGGCCGTTTTATTATTCATTTTGTATTGAAAAAGCAGGAATATCCTTACAAAAATGAGAAAATAGAACAATTTTTTTAATTTTTATTTTACAACAAATTATATGAAACGTATGTCATTCTTATGTTGTTACTGCAAGGGCTTAAAAAAAAAGGAACTCAAAAGAAAAAAATAGTATTCTAATATACGTGAACAATACTAGTGTTGTAAATAATCCAAAAAAAATCATAAGGTTTCATATAATTTGTTTCTGCCGATGAGACGATTGTTCATGAAACATGTACAAATTTTTCAGTTATTTTATATATAAACCATTTGAGATATGAACATCATAAAGGTCACTTTAAAAATTTCTACAAAATCTTGCTTACAAATCGGTAATAGATTTCATTGTAAGGGTGTACGTGTATTTTGTTTACGCAAGGGTGCTGGATTATTCACCCTTGGCTCATCTCTCGGTCATCAGGCGATTAGGGATCAAATTAAGCCGGCTACCCAACTTTTCCATTAGTCGTTCCAACAACTAAAGCCTCGCTCAACTATCAGATGCGCAGAGTGCAGAATAAGAAACTTCCTTTCATAAAATGATGAAGAAACGTCATTTTTTTCATCCGCAGTCTATGTATATAAAGAAAAACATTTTTTGTTTTTATTTGAATATTTTTTCTGATTTTAATGTAAAATAAATCCTTGTTTTGATTTCATAAAAATAGATCCAAGTATTGTGAGCATAGAACAATGTCGTTATTGTATATCTGTTATCTATCTATCAAAGTTGCAAAGATATATCAACATTTAAAATTCATATAAAATACTTGCCCACAAATAACCACGCCTAAGTTCATGCTTAGAAATGTTACTTGTGTACTAACATATAAAAAACAAAAGCTCAAATGAACATAAACCTTGCAGATTTGGCCAACCTTTCATGAAACGGGGTGACAGGGGCAAAATTAACTATTTTTATAGAATAGGCAATAGTCAGCCTCATACTAATCATTAAGTCAAGGATTTCTGTATTTATTTTAAAAAATACTATAGATAGGTTTCTGACCTCAATTTCACGCCTGAAAATTAGAATCAAAACAGCAATAAACTGAGAGCAACTTTGAATATACGACACTTTTTTCCGACAAAATATTTTTGTAGTCAATTTTGGTATTGCAATTATTGAAGCCGTACTTCTTTTACGCAAGATTTGTTGTATATTTTGTACAACTGTGAAGTACTTTTTATTTATTTAAAAATGTTAACACTTAAAAGACTTACCAGTTTTCATCTTTGTCATCGTTATAGGTACTTCTGACATGAAGGAACAGAATGACTCACCTGAAAAAAAGAAGAAAAAAATCATCAGCATTTGTTATATTTTTTTATAAGCAAAACATATACTCATCAATAGACACAGATACACAAGAGCGAAAAAATGTGATAAGCTGATGCTTGATTGTGCATTGCATAGGGCACGTGTCACAAAGAATTGTGACGTTTGATCGCCGTGAAAAAAACGTAATTCATCTTCCTATTAAATTATGACGTTTTCCTATACAATACAATGACGCCCTTATTCCCCATTTTTGTTGTTATTTTTTTTGTGAAAATGCAGAAAGTTTTTCAATCGTAAAATCTCTGTTTCCCCCAAAGTTGTGAAAATGATAAATTCACAGTTAACCAAACGTAATATTCATATATCGCATTTAGCTCTCCCGCAATATTGCAAAAAACGAAGCAAACATTTTTGTATGCGTGTGGGGCTTTGAAAGAAAATAATGTGATTTGTAATTTACAGTTAAAATGTGTGCCGGAGATAGAAGGCAAACGATTTTACCATTTCTAATATATTCTTTTTTAAATTATTTTTAGAAGGATTAAATTTTTTTTTATGTGTTTAAACATTTTCACATATTAGTGCTAACAGATCAACACTAAAAAATATTTTCACATGGTTTTTGTGAAAATAAATATTTTTCTGATGAGTTATATAAAGAGAGTTTTTTTGAAGAGTTATCTATTTTATTTTAAAGTTTAAGCAACGAATCTATAACTTGTATTCATCGGTTAACTTCATCGGTGCTATGGCCAAGTGGTCAAAGCGGTGGTTTTGTTTGAAATAAGACAGCACCGGTTTGATCCACTTAATGTTTGCTAGACGATAGCTTTGACATCATTACTTTATGATTCGTGTATTCTGACAGTGATAATATATGGGCTGGAGTCTATGATGCTAATACTTGCGAACAAAATAAATCTGACACGTGTAGAGCGTGCTATGCAGAGACAAATGCTATGCATTTACTTGAGAGAGAAAATGAGAAATGAAACCATCCTATTTCCAGAATTCTGGAATGGAGGCCATGTGAGGATAAAAGATGTGTTGAAAAAGCCCAAAAAAAGATGGGTTGACGATATTGTCCAGTTGATGGGAAAACAGTGATATCGTGTTGCTCAAGATATACGAATGTGGAAAAGTTTTGAAGAGGCCTATATCCAGCAGTGAAAAGAAACATGCTTTTTCACTACGCAAATTTATAAGTTTTGACATTGAGTTAAAAAAAAAACATTGGGTGTAGAAAAATTAATCTATTCACAATCTTTGATGTAAGGCGCAAATATATATTGAAATATATAAGGCTTGTATTTAATGCCCACCTACAAGCAGACACGTGTGGTTAAATAATTACTTTTAAACAATGAACGATATTAAAATCTGTTTCTAGCAGTAACAAAGTACGTTTGGAAATCATTTCCTTTTCTTAAAAAAATCACGTTTGTGCAAATTCAACAACCTTTCATAGACGTTTTCTCCTCTAGTTCCATTTTCCAACGACTGTCTACCTCTTCTTCATAAAGCCATCTTGTTTTATTGTTTATTTTTTCATTGCATCATCAAAGTTTGTAATCACAATTATCTTTCACATGGAAAACAGCACTAACTTTAAACTCCATTACATGCCATAATTTAACTTCTATAGCATTTCCGGCATACAATTAGATCTCACATTTTTCCATTCCGCACACAAAAAGAGAAACAGCATTTATTCACCCTCGGTGTTAATAAGGACATTCGTTTTAATCAACCGTCCCGCGGGTCCATTATTTTTTGTACGGACGTGAAAAAAATAAGCATTTGTATGTGCATATTTTAGCGCGAGTTTGAAAACAAGGCAATGAAATGGCAAAGTTTCGTTATTGCGAAACCATACCGGCCTGGAAAACTTTGCTTATTTTCTGCCAACCCGCTCGTATAATATACAATCACACCTGCAATTTTTGCAATGGGGAAATTGTGATTTTTTATGATTATAAATAAAACTCGTACTTTCATTGTATGGGAAATTATGACTGTTAAGAATACGTATAAAAGAAATTAGCCTGCAAAGAAGGATTAGGAGTTGTAGGCTTACACGGTCGACGACACTGAGATGATGATGTGATATGACATCAGCTTCACGCTGAAGAAGCCCATCGCAGAGAGCAGAGAAACGTTTGAAAGCTCTAGCTTTGGTAAAACATGGTAAAATATCCCTGAAAACAAGAGTTTAAAAAAGCGTTAAAATTTTACAACCAGCCCGTGGTTTGTCACAATGGTAAATATTTTCCGATATTAATGAATGAAAGTAAACCAGTTTTAATTGCAGATAACTTTGGACATTTGTATTATTTGTAGAAAGAAATAAAAGTATGACGTAATTTAATGAATATCTTATCTCTTGTTTAATGTTTGTCATGCTCACGTGTAGTTTCTACATTTAATACAAAATTATGTTAGTAAGATAAATTCGTAGATTTTTTTAGACAATATTAATGCTTGTTATTTCTAAAATCTCAAGTATTAAATAAACTTAATATAATCAGTATTAAAAAATAAAAATGATACAAAAAGCTCAATTTTCAGGTTTGTTTTTTTTCATATTAATTAATTAATTTGTGTGAAAATACCAAACGCACAAAAAAAAGCGATCAATCTTGCAGGAATGCCGCGGGGGGATTTGTAGGTGGTGCCTTTCACGTTATGTGCCGTGCTCACGGTCAACTCAGCCATCGAAAACTTTATTACGCCTAAACATGAAAACATTCAGTTCAGAGGGTGTGTGAACAATATTGAGTGAACGTATTTCGGAGTTTGCTTTTTTTAAATTAATTAAATATATTAAAGCAATTGTAAATGTCAATCTATAAAACAAAAACCAAAAACATTGGATGAAATATGTTTTGTTTCGTCATTTAAGCCAAAGACCAGTCTGTAGTGTAGTGGTATACGCTACGGACTCGCGATTGAAAGAATGTGCGTTCAATTTCGGGCGGGCTACAGAAGAATATGCTTGATTGAAAAAAAAAAATCTGGTTTTAACAAAAACTGGTCATCAAAAGTCTATCCAGACTTACACAAAATGGGTTTTCCTTGAGATTTGAACCTTTTTTAGCGATGAACGATGCAATGTTTTCACATTAAAAGCGTTCAGAAAAAAAAGATTATTATAATAGGTTGTAGATTCTTCTGAATCAGGAAGCTCCTATTTTTATTTTGAAGATACATAATCATTTGAATTTTATGTCTTATGAAAATATTATTTACAAACATGCACATATTGTTTTTTCATATATCACATTAAAAGAAGATTCTACGGCAATATTGTAAAAAAACATTGAATCTTTTTTCAGAGCTGAAATCTTTACCGTAAAAAAACAACAACATGATGCCCAAATACTGCGATTGAAATAACATTAAAAGAAGATAAATATTTCGGCACAGATGTACAGAATCTCGCTGCGGGTGTGTGTAAAAAATCTAGACACGTTAAAATGGGCCTTGGACATTTCTTTACGCATTAATATATAAGGCAAATTTGAGTGTAGCCGAGAGGTTTACGAGTAATAATAAATTAACGCGTAGACTTATCTAAATCAAATGAAAAAAAAAACTAGATCTAAATATCTTGAATGAATACCAAATAAAATAAAATTTACTACCGCTTTTTTATAATAAAAAAAACTAAGTCCCTGCGTAATGCAACAATAACATTTTGATATGAAAAAATTGTATCCATATTTTTAATCAAATCATAACAAGACGTTGTTGTGTGCAAAAATTATATGAACGAAATGGAAAAAGTTATTCTTGTTTATCAGAGTTAGCGCGCGCAGAAAAATCACAAACGAAACAATGTTATTAAAACTATTTTAATTGTGCTCCCCTTGTGTTTCGCAGTTTGTATATTTTAAAGTAAAACATAAATTAAAATAAAACAAGCTGAAAAGTAAAAACATATTAAATTTCTTTCCATATTGAAACAATGTAGGTATTTTTTCTGATTTCAAGGAACTTGAAATGGTAGAAATGTGTTGATTTAAAAGGAAATAAATAACATCTTAAATGTAAATTTATTTAATTAATATACATCTTAAATGCATTATCACTTTTTATGTTTTTTCTTTAAAAGTGTGAAATTAAATAAGCCATCTAAAAAAGATGCGTAACAACAGCTGTACAAGTAGATTTAAAAGCAAAAGGATTGTCCAAGGTCTGATAGAAACCTACCAAGGGCTCACGATCCTCAATAATATAACAAAAGATTGAAGAACATACTTGTTTTGAAGGTTCAACACTAATGAAGCAAACAGTGGAAAAAAAACGATCGATAATTTATTTATAGCCCCAACTGTCCGGAAGTTGAATCACTCAAGGGGTACCTCATTAGGGGTTGTTGTGTTGTTTTTCTTCTTTTATGTTCGGCGAAGAAACTGGAACATGAAGTTCTTGGAAAGTTCCGGAGGAGACGTGACCTCAGAGGGCTGAGTTTACTGTACTATACAGTCTAGATTGAAAAATAACAGAGTAAAATTATATTGAAAATCACAATTTTCAATGGGAAAAATTATACACTTTCAGGTTATGTTTAAAAAAAATACTCAGCGCTATGGATGAACGGTCAAAGCATTTTTTAAAACAAAAAAGCGGTATTTACCAATTACACATTAATCTTAATTATATTTTTTTGATATTAAACAAACCGTTATGGGAAAACTCACATAATTCTCGACGTTGCGTTGGTGACGTAGCCAACGACTGCATATTTCCTTTGAATTAAACAAACTAGTGTTTCATTTAAATACGAAGTGACAACTCGTTTTTAAAGGTAACATCAATTTAAAGGTGTGAGATGAACCCAACACCAGCTTGATCCTGAATTTTGAGTTTGTATGAAAAAAAGTCTGAGCAAATACAGAACTTATTCGATTCACGTTCACGTTTAAAAGTACCTTTTGACTAGGACTCTTTTCTAAACATGTTTTTAAAGACTTATTGAAGTAAAATTTAATAAAAGGTGACCATCCAAAATTTTTTACAAGGTATAAATCAATGAAAGCACAGAAAGTAACTTTCTCTCAACCCTCAGCATGTTCATTCAGCCTATTCTCTAAAAAATCCTAGATTGCCGTATTTGATTCTAAACGACTCAATTACCATAGAAAGATAACTTAATTAAAATGGTGTCTCCTCTAATGTTTGGTTGTCACGTTCATGTCGGCTACCTTCTACGAAAAAAAAATAGTAAACAAACCGTTAAGTGAAATTGTGTTAGGGCAATATTCATGGTTATTTTTTTTTCAGTTATTCCACCCTACTTCTGAGTATTTACTCTGAATCTTCATGCATAGCTGTCCTCTGCAAAAAATATTTACGTAAATAAAAATTCAAACGTGCAGTGCGGTAACTTTTTCACATGCAAAGTTCACAGTTGCAGCCTCGGTAATGATTTGTTTAGAGTTGTCATGAACCTGTATGCCGAGTGGTTATTCTGACTTAAGTCTTTCTACCGGGAAGCAGCCACAAGCTGAATAATTCAATGCAACGACAAACCGCTTTGCCACGAATACGGGAGCAGTTCAACTGTGGAAGAAGATGGAATGGGAAAATAGGAAATGATGAATACACGAGACAAGAAAATCTATGTGTAAACGCTATGTGTACATATTGTAGCTAAAACTAGTAACCAAGTAGAAAGAAATAATTGCAGCTCATTCTCCGTCTTCTTTTGCTGCCATTTCTATCAGAAAAGATCAGCGATCATTTATGGTTATTTTCACCTTGGGCGCTGCGGCTTGAAATAGGCACTTCGTGCTTCTACCGAACAGTTGTCGCATTTTTTCAGCCACTATGTCGCTGCCTTAGTTCTTGTTCGTCGTATACGCCATTGAGAAAATTTTACATGAGCAATGTTTGCATGTGTACTGGACCAATGTGTCTTATGAAAACAAGAAATTTATTTAAAAAATATTTAAAACAACTCTCACATTATCGAGTTTTACGGTTTTTCTTAGCTCAGATTGTGTAGAATTTGATTCATAAGACAACTGCATGAAAAAGTCATATTTGACAAGATTGGCGTATACGGTAAACAAGAATTAGGGGAGCGATGTGTTTACGCATCCCTGAGTTCTTCTTCCTTTAATCTTACCATGTAGGATGGAGAAGGCGGTATTTCTCATTTCTCATAACGTGACTAAAGTACATTAGCTTTCTTTGCTTTATATTTAGCAGAAGTCCTTTTGTGGTATGCTTACTTCGGAAGACTTCCTCATTGGTGACCCGATCCAATATATTAATGCAGTAGACATAGATCTTGAACGCTTCAATTCGTGCTTCATTCTACACTTTTTGTCTGTATCGTAACAAATATTTTCAGGAGACAACCTAGTTGTGCAATGATACTAAATTTTATATTTTTTACGAGGAATCCAATTCACCAACCCATTTTACCGGGCCAGTCGTCTTTATACGAAAGCGGAAGCTTGTGTGCGTGCAATAGCATTTGCTCAACCAGGGTCGCAGTTATGGGCCAAGTGCCAGACGTGATTCAAACCAGCGTTATTCTGTTTCAAATACGCCAGTCAAGAATAGCAACTTGGTCCCCTCGGCCATAAACCCGATCATGTTCTAAGCATTCCTAACAAAAATCATGATTTGTGTTACCAATTTCATGAATCATGATACATTACTAATTAGTTTATGCAATCATTTAGCATTGCAATATCTCACATATGCAATAATTTTCTGGGACCATTTAACGCGTCCCCGAAAAAAAAACAAGGGAAATAAACAAGCAAAAAGTACGAACATCCACTCCCACATACAATTTTCCGTTTTATTTATATGCTTAATAAACAGCGCGCTTTACGAGCCATAAACTCTTTATTGTATGAAGAAAAAATATCTCTACGCACTTGGCCTGTTATATTACAGGCAGATAGAATCTTAAGCAAACAAATTATGATATAAGGACTTAACAAGGATATTTTGTTGTTGCTAATTGATACAATTTATTGCCGATTTGATTAAAAACAGTTTTTATATATTCTTTAGTAAAGTCGTAAATCAAAACCAATTCATCAATGTATTCTGTCCCGGAGAAAAGCAGGTATTTACATTATCAATAAAAAATAACATTCGTTAAATTGACATTATGAATTACCCAAAACCAACACTGTTAATTCATAGTCAAACTTATCGTCGAGACTGCACTCAAACCTTCGTTTTTGAAATTTCAAACATTCAAACCAAACTACCCCCAAACATATAATTTATGTTGCAAAGATATGTTCCGTTTAAGATCCATTCCCATGAGCAGACACGTATAATAATATATTCGCGCTTACACATGCTATTTGTGAACTTACAGCATAAAAACCCTTCTTCTTCTTCTTGTGCCACTTCTACCGAAGATCGGCGATCATCATAGCTATTTTGATTTTTGATGCTGCGGCTCGAAACAGGGACTTGGTGCTTCTGCCGAACCACTGTCGAAGGTTCTTCAGCCATGATGTCCTTCGGCGTCCCTGAGATCTTCTCCCCTCAATCTTACCCTGAATGATAAGATGAAGGAGACGGTACTTCTCATTTCTCATAATGTGACCGAAGTACATTCGCTTTCTCTGCTTAATGGTAGGCAGGAGCTCCTTTGTAGTGCGCATTCGTTGAAGGACTTCTTCATTGGTGACTCGATAAAAACCCTGAACACTCAAATGAACATAAGCCCTGCAACTTTCGACGACCTTCTCTGAAACAGGGGTGACATTTGTTATGTGAAATTTTTCTTACAGTATAGGTGATAAGCCTCATACCAAGCCATTCGTTAAGGAACTCGCTTAATAAAAAAATATCTTTATTAGATTTTCCAAAGAATTTTTCTTTGGAAATTCAACGTATTTTATGAAGCAGGTATAAGGTGATGAAATATTTTATTTTTATATAATATTAATTGTACCCTGCCACCTTGGTTTACTTTTGCCAATGCCACACCGGTCCAGAAAAAGGCAGCAAGAGTTGGAAGCTTTATTGTTCGTGTGGGGTTTGGTTTATTTTGTTGGGAGGATATGCAGCATTGCATTTGTAAGCGCAAACAAAAATCTCATTCCCTTAATTGCTTCAGTATTTTTTTAGCAGAAGCCTAAGTTGGCATGTAAAAAAACACTCATGTAAGTTTTATCTCAATCGGATTAATAGTTTAGGAGTCCATACAGGACAAACATGTTTACATACTGTCAGGTAGCTAGAATGTCAGATAGCTACCTGTTACAAAGAGGAAGAAGACATATACACTAGGAACTGTCACTAACCAAGTGAGAAAAAACATTATACCTATCAAAGGAGGAAAATAATGCCTACCAAAATGGGGAAAACAGAAATGATCTGGATCCCAAATTAAAAGAAGAAGATGTATGCTCAAACCCTCCTCGTACCTGTCCTGTATGTATGTGTCAGAAGGACAGTGGCGTGACTACCTTACAAGCTAAAAAGCTAAGCATGCGTAACCTCAGAAATGAAAATAATGAATATTTTTGAGTAGATTTAAGATATACATCAATATTCCTGCTACTGCCATCTGTGAGGTAAAGTGGGATATTAATATTAGTCATTGCCGAACGAAACTCTATTCAAACGTGATTGAGAATTGTATGCCTGGCTTTGTTTAATATGAAAAAGCTTGACCTCTGTAAGTTTGTATGAAGATAGTCGCTTGAGCTCTTTTAATTCTAAATGAAAACACACATTCACAGATATTGCTTGGAGATGTGGCTTGGAGTACGCATGATAATAATATTCAGAGAAGCTAAGCTTTTCGTCCATTAAATTTTATGATTCCAGACTGAAGCTGTTTACAGATTTATGAATGACTTATGTATTGTGTTTTGAAAACACTGTCGCGTCAGGTTCAAATATCATAATAAATAACTTATTGCTTGTTTGCGATCGAGAATCCGGTTTTTATAGTATACAATGAACTCCTGTGAAAATATAGTTGTACTTAGTAAGGATCTTAAGTATGTAAAGATTTATTAATTAATCCAAAATCGAAGTCTGAAGAGATGAAGAGAAACACTGAGGAAAGAAACAAAGGGGTAAGATTTATTATTTGTGATTGTGAACTTTAATTATCCAGCATGCGCATGGCAGAAACCGTAGGCACGCCACTGCAGAAGGACCCACAGCACATGGACGCTCATGCAAAGCTATATATTTTCTCAAGTGGCGAAAGGCCTTCCCGTGAAGTGAAAGCAACGGCACGACAAAACAAGAACCTCTAGGTCAGAGGCGTGCCCATGACTCTAAAAGTAAATGGTTCGATGTTACTGAAGCTAATAGCATATCTCGGGTGGCACTCCTTGTGGGATTGTTGCTAGATCACGAGTAGCGGGCTGAGATTGACCGTTGGGAAAGGGATAGAGTGGAAAAAAATTGTGTAAGCTCCGCGTCAGGCTGGTGAGAAGGTTATAAAAGCCGCCGAAGCCCAACACGAGAGCACCAGTCTTATCGCTGGCTGAGCCCCGTGCCGAAATTCCTCCGGAGTGTGGAGCACCCGACCTCATCCCGCCAAAAGCGTCACCATGCCTAGAGGCCGGCGCCCCAAACATCGACTCTACCAGCATCCAAGCATCCGGACTTCTGCCGTCACAGTGAGCGTATCGAAGCATTTAATTCATAAACTAATTTAATTTAGATTCCCCCAGTCAGTCTTGCCATTTTGGCGTGGTGATACTCTCAATTGTCTGTTGAAATTTAAAATAAACCCCCTCTTTCTTTTACCTGGTTTTTACCTACCATCACCTATATTTTGAACCTCTTTAGCATCAGTGGAAAGCGAGCAAGGTGTTGGGCCACGAACACTACCCTGAGGAGTCTCTTTTCCTAGCCGGGCATCTGCAAAAGCGCGCAACCTAACCTCAAAGGAGCCCCCTTGTCCGTTGTCGGAATCCTAACCTCAAAGAGGTGACGGTTGACGGCGGGGGGGGGGCCCGCAGGGCCGCGCTGCAATCAGCTCATTACAATACAATGCGTTTAATTGTATACATCTGATTAGAAAACAATGAGGATACGATACAAACATGATAAACTCTTCTGGTGAAATAAGTTAGAAAATTAAGGACAAGAATGTGAGCTATTCCCTTTATTTTTAGTCACTTTCACATTATAATTCTCGGTAAAAGCCTCCCTTTCCTGGCGAGCTTTTTCTTCACATAACTATCGCGTTTGCGGTTCACAAATGACTTCATCCTAGACCTTTAGGGGACCCCTGGTATCATATTATATAATATAAAGCAACCCTTATGCTGTAAAGGAAAACTATCCCTGTCCACGCAACCACCGCACACACACAAATAATTAAGGTATAAAAGTTAGAACTGTGTAAAATTACCTTGAGTAAGTAATTTTAACAACTTGTTAATTATAAGTTTAAGTAAATTTTGGTTAACAAATGCAAAAGACGTAATATTATAAAGTGCGTACCCGTCCAATTAATTTCTGTACGATTTTTGAATATTAAATAAAAAATATAAGGAGATAGAAGTTATGAGGTGCTTTAATTCAAAGTAAAAAAAAGAAAAAAAAGTTTAATTTGGTTTTTCAGCATTAAAAATGTTTATCAGTTTTTATTTGTATCATTCCTTGACTTATAGGTTGGTATGAGGCTGACTACCCATACTATTAAAAAGCGTTCACTTTGCCAATGTCACCCCCATTCAGGGAAGGTCGGCAAGAGTTGCAGGGCTTATGTTCATTTGAGATTGGGTTTTTATATTGTAGGTCCACATGCGGCATGTGTTAGCGCGAACTTATACATGTCTGCCTGTGGGAATGTGTTTTATATGAATCTTAAATGATATATATCTTTGCAGCTTAGATTTAGATTTAGATTTTAGATAATATTTGAAAGAGAAAGAAAAAATCTCTAACATAAAAAAAATTAAATTAACAAAAATGGACTTCTGAGGATACTATAAATAATTTTAGGCTTTAACGGCCGGATTCAAATGCTTGATTCTGTGTTTTCGGGCTTTGACCGTGGTCCATTGTTTTTGCTTCTTTTTTCTTTTTCTTCTTCTTCATACCTCTTGAAGATTTTAGCTAGCGTCAGCTGAAATGTGCAAGAGGTATCAAAAATAAGAAAAAGAAGAAAAGGAGCAATAACTATGGACCAGTAAAAACCTTTCTGAAGGTAGATACTCCACTGGGAATCAAACAATCTTGAAATTTCAAGTCTAGAGCTTTAACTGCAATACGGCTCGTATAATCTAATGTATTTACAATAATTTAAGTCCTATTAAGTTTTGTTTTATAAACTTTCACATTATAAATGCAACCAATTAGAATACAGATGTATGATAAATAAATTCCCACACTTTCTGTCGTGAACTTTTCTTTACAATTTTCTGTATCGGCACCCTTCAATTTACATTTTAATCTTTAATCCTTCAATTCTACCTTACGTATACAAGTCTACAATAAACTCAACCTTAGCGTGCTACAAAATATTATGCAGGGAAACTCAAACGATCACAAGAGGTGATGTTACCGTATTTGTAGTCTTTGACACGTAAAATTTTATCCTAGGGGGTAGTGAGCGTGAAAACGAAGTGCACACACGCTTTGAAGTTTTCACGTCGAAGATCGTGCACCCTTTTGAAAGTATGAGTAGTACAACAGGGTGCAAATATTTTTTTTTGCAATACCGGTTTTGTGTCCCAATTCCAATACCAGGGCGTAACGCCTTAGCATATGTATGTTTAGTAAGGCCCGGTGATTTCAACGTTAGAATAGCGGCTTTATAATGAATAAAAAGGACACTCTTATGTCAATTGTGTGGGCTGTTTTATTATCGGTTTGAAGTCACATATACTAACGTTGAAAACACTGGGCCTACCCTTTCTACCCTTTTTTCCTGGACTTATTGGTTGATATGAGGCTGACCCCACACACTGTAAAAAATGGTTCACTTTGCCAATATCACCCCTGTTTCAAGGAGGGTTGGCAAGAGTTGCAGGGCTTATGTTCATTTGAGATTGGGCTTTTATATTATAAGTCCACATTCGGCAAGTTTAAGCGCGAACTTATACGTGTTTATCTGTGAGAATGCATAATGTAATAGATCTTTGCCACTTAAATAATAAATTATAGATACTCAGATATCAGACATTGAGCTATGGAGCTGTTGGCTTATAATTTTTCAAAATCACGTAAAATCTTACGAATACTAAGTCACGATTCATTATAATGGTTATGTAACTTTTCCGTTTTTCTTATCAAATGAATTCACATAAGTAATTAAAAGTTCAATGATTGCGCAGAAAAACAGAAGATTTCAAATATTGCTTGAACTCTTTAACCAATGCAAAGTACATTCCCAAGTACATAATATAATTTTCTAAATATGCCTAAAATTGAACAATATTGTTTTTTAAATACCGGATCCCAAGTTTTATCAAAGGAAATAAGATAATTTTAAACATCCCTCACTTACATAAAACTCCTTTCCTTAGAGCAAATGTCTCTTCCCTGTACAAAGGGGCGGGGGAACAAATTTCACGCTGAGAACTTTGCATTTAAAACTTTCTTACAACGAGCTCGGGGCCGTTTGCATTATCACATCCACCGTGGGCCCCGCTGCAGATGTATGACGGCGGTTGTGAAACATCGGGTGGCGGTCTAAGGGGTTAATTTGAGGTTTATTTGTGAACAAATTGAGTTTGTTTCTGCACCCCGAGTGTAAAATATTTACATAAACTCTCTTCTATTGCGTAAATAGAAAATGTATGAAATTTTTGACGGCGCACACAGTGAATGATTTAGTTTTCATATATTTTTTCGATTTACGCAATCTAGAGGAGTTCACGTATTGTTATGTACTCGGGGTAGAATTGGGAAGTAGCTGGATCCTACTTATTAACGCATATAAAAGATATGCTTTATTTACTGAATATTGTGTGGAACGATTTATTTACATTGCAATTATGAACTTTGTTAAATGATGGGGTTAAAAAAAGGTAAAAGGTTTGAAAAAAAAGTGAAAACTTAATAAAGAGATTACAAAATATTTTTAAATATAGTAGATAGATTGTTTCGTATACCTGATGATGGTTTGAGGACCAATAAAGTGTGTAATCTTTAACTTTTACAATAATATTGAAAATAAAATAGTGTTTCAAATAAAGAAAAAATGTTTTCTTCCTTTTCATTAGAAAAATTAAACCAACTTGGTTTTAGAAAGAAAAGTGGGGTACCATTTTTTCATGCCAACTTAAGTACTAAGCATTTTACTGTCGACTTAAAAAAAATTAACTCAGCAGTCAAATGAAAAGTGTGAGAATGACTGGAGAAAACCTAAGTGTAAGATTGGACAGAGAAAGAAAGAATAAGAAGAAGGTTATTATTGTAACAAACTTATTGCAGTAATTGAGATATATGAGTTCCTTTACTAATAGGTTGATATGAGGCTGACCAACCATATTGTCAAGAATGGTTCACTTTGGCAATCTCACCCCTGTTTCAGGTAAGGTCGGCAAGAGTTGAAAGACTTATGTGCATCTGAGGTTGTGTTATATGCGAACTTAAATGTGCCTGTTTCTGGGAATGCATTAAACGTGAGCATTAAATGAAAATATTTTTTTGCAACTTAGATAATAGATTACAGATTATAGAAACGTATGAGTTGAAAAATAAAAAGATCCTTTCATGGAATTCTCTTATTGTAAAATTTTAAATACATTCCTAGAGGTAATGATCACAATGTAAGAAGTGAAGCACATTCGCGATCAAAGTCTTGTTAGATAAAATTAGTTTCATTAGCTTGTTTACCAAGTATTTCGCATGAAAATAATGAAACAAACCAGGTGGAAGGTATGCGAGGAAATGGAAACTTCCTCGGCAACTTTATAATTGCACAAATTACATACACACATCTCCGATAATGTTCAACTTACTTGCCGAGGGTACTGGGAAGGTAAAATAAGACACTTGGTGGATAAATACAGATACTTGGTAGTGTTACTTATATACTTGGTACCTACAGTGAGATACTTTAAAGCTACAGGTACTAATATACTTGGTTGGAATATAAAGATACATACTTGGTGGGTTAAGATATGTAGATATGTGTTTGGTATCAAAGCTGACAAACTTGGTGGAAAGAGTCTAATATACGAAAAATTAAATTACCCAACTTTGTAGTTATTATAATTTTAAATACGCTAAACAAGGCTTTTTTTATTTCTAGAAAAAAAACCCTAGTTAAATTTAAATAAAGTCAAACCTTTAAGTGTGTATTAGATCCCAGCAAGCAGAAGTAAGCATTGTCCTGAAACGCCGTACATTCCCGACTTAAACAAAACTTAAGCTGGCAGTAATTTGTTTCGTATTCCCGCAAACCGTAAACACCTGTACCCCGAGTATCAAACATCACGTTTAAACTAAACTACAGCGTCTTTATGGAAATTGAAATATATCCTCTAGTGATCGCTTGAGTTTTCACGCATTTTTTATGAAACTCTATGCTTGAGTCTAAACGTAAAACGGTACTGAGCGTTGACAAAACAAGGAGGCGAGAGAACCCTTATGCCTGTTTACCGAACAACTAATTTAAACTTCGATTGGATCCCAAATTACATTTAACCTGAGCCTGTTTTAGCTGCTACCGAAATTTTCGTTTTGTAGTTGTTTTAGCATAAACGTCAAAAAGTTGAAATGAGGACTTAGAAAGGGTTTAGTGGCGCTTACGTACCAAAAAAAAAGAAAATTGTAACCACAGAGTGTAATCTTTATTTTAGCCTTTTCGATAAAAATACGATTACAATTCTCTTTCCATTTCCCGAATTTTGTCTTTCTTCCCATTTCCAAAACTTTATACGTAAACAGTTTGATATTTGTGATGTATTGAATTTATACAGAAATAGCTGAAAAAGAAATATGTTTCTGAAGTATGGTAATGAAGAAAAATCTTCATAGTCCCATGGATGGCTTACAGGGAAATGCTACGATTTCGTAGCAACTGGGAGTTGTGAATACTTTGAAAATTACATTATGATTCAAAGAAATATTTTGAAGTTCTCTGGTATTATTGTTTAAAAATAAAACCATTGAAATCTCGAGTGGTTTGTGATACCCGAAAGTATGACAAATTTGAGGGCCCCATCTACGTTCCTAATCAATCAATCGATCAGATGAAAGAAATCAATCTTTCCAATCCAAGGATTAATAATGAGTATAAGAACTAAGTATAAGGCAGCAGGGAGATCATGAGTATTGTTCAGTATTTTGGTTAGGAGTTCTAGGTCGCTGTATTCTGGGGTTGATCTTTGATAAAAAATCTTGATTCTCGCTTGATATATTGGTTTTGTATTTTCAGGTATAAATTTTACAACAGTAGATTGCATGGAGTTCTATTAAAGTAGATTGGGTAATTTCTGACTAAGTAACTAGTCAGAATATAAATCACGAAAATAACAATCTGAGTAAATGAACTACTCAGAATATGGCAAATTAAGGACTCTGGATGAAATGAAAGAAGTATGCAAGGATCGAAAGAAATGGCGGTTGATCTGTTATGCTGGCGGTTAAAGCTGAGGCTTTTAAAAAATATATTTTTTAAAGACTATTGGGGAGGCAAGTTGTAAGTTTTGCCCCTCAGGGGGTATGTATATAAAATACAAAAAAAGCAAAGTGGAGAAACTGTAACGTATTCTCCAAATGAGGGATATGAAAATTCTAGAACTACTGCCTAGATATTTTCTCCCTCGAACAAACCGACCTTCAATAGGTGGCTTTCAATTTTGGACGACTTCCCGTACCAAAGAAGCGAAAATCAAAAGGGCCACACTCACCTCAAATTGTGCTCTGGTCCAAGATGATGCTCGTTTCTCAGGATCCTATGGAGATGAGCCTTGTTCACGAACTGCCACACTTGCAAGTTATAGGTAAAACAAACACACTCACTCACAGAATTTTTAACGGTAAATTTCAAATCGCACGCGAGACATATAAAAACGTGTCTACTTGTGAAGACGACAGAAGCGGAAGTCGTCAAATCTTGAGATTTCACGTTGGATGTCAAAAAAGTTCATACCGACATCTTGCGATTTTTATCCGCACTTTTTTCAGATTGTGAAAGTCCAACATGAAATTCGCTTCTTAGACTATTAATTAAAATTAAAAATAGATGACGCTATTCATGCGTCACCATACACCCCCCTTTGCAAAGACTTAAAGTTAAAAGCTTTGCAACACAAACCAGATATTCAAAGAAACCATGTCGATTTTTACAAACAATATTCGAGAAATGATACATAGGTATAATTACAATCAATGTTTGAAAATCTTAAACTAGAGAAACTTAATATAATTAATATAATAAGTATGCCTACAAGTAAGCCGGTTAGACACAAAAATACTTAAGCCAATATAATAAGCTAGATTTAACATGTTCTAACAGATAAGCTTAGTAGTAAAGCATAAGATTAATTCTAAACATGGTAAATATGTACAATGGTAGAGATCTACTAACTCAGTAGACGAAATTAAATAGTAATCTATTGTGTCGGCAATGGGTAGAGTTTGACGACCGGACGTTTGTAAAAACCTTGCTCAGTCTTTACTGTGGCTACTCGAATCACGCCATCATCCCCAGGGAAAACCTTGGTGATGATTCCCAGAGGCCAGGACAAAGGAGGAGCGTCCTCATGCGTAGCATGGGACATGCATTCAATAAAATGCAACAGTGATCTAAATTTATTTATAAAGCGAAGGATGTAAACTGTAATTCGAATTAATTTATTCCACGAAGAAGTTCGTTGTGCTAAGTCATATAAAATCATAGAGTCGGCATGTACTACAATGGCTGTCAGTACAGTTGCCTGTTCAGGAATTTCTAACGCATCGGACGAGGAGAATTTTTTAATCGGCCATTCATCCGAAGGGCGTTGAAGCCACAGTGGACCATTCCACCATAAACTATGAGAAATTAATTGAGATGGTAACATACCACGTGAAACACAGTCACTTGGGTTCTCGTCCCCTGAGATGTGATAAAAGTTCTGAGGGGGTAAATTCTCCTGACACTGAGCGACTCTATTTCCTACAAAAATTGACCAACGATGTGGAGAAGAGCAAATCCAAGCCAACGCAATCGTTGAATCAGAAAAAGCATATACATCAGTTATATGAATCCGATCACGATACATCTCGATCACAAGTTTTAACATCTTTGACAATACAACAGCAGCGCACAACTCTAAACGTGCTAATGTCGTAATCTTGGTGGGAGATACCTTAGATTTTGAGCACAACAACCTGACAGAAATATTTCCATCCATGTCAGTTGTATGTACATATATAACACAACCGTAACCATTCAGACTAGCATCACAAAAACCTACTAATAATACTTTGGTTGAGCTAGTCACACCGATGTGCCTAGGAATTTTTAAAGTAGCGAGCAACGGAAGTTCTTGTGTTATACTCGAAAAACGTCGAATTATAGCATCAGGCGGAGAGTCATCCCAACCGATGTTGGCACGCCATAGCTCTTTGATGAGAAGTTTTGCAGCCAGTATAACTGGTGCGACTAAGCCCAAAACATCAAACAAACGAGCTACAACTGACAAAATAGATCGCTTCGTGCATTTTTGCTGAGAGTCATTCGAAGTAAAGAAGAAATTATCCTTAACTGGATCCCAAGACAACCCTAATACTTTTAGAGTTACGCCTTTATCATCATCAAATTTTATGGAACCTCTATGTGAGTTAGGAAGACTACCTAATAGATAAGATGAATTACTTGACCATTTTACCAGATCCATGCCACCATACTTGAACAAAGCTACGAGATCTTTTGCCAGAGAAACAGCCGAAGCCTCATCTGCCACAGACTGAACCAGGTCATCCATATAAAACCTAGCTCCAGCTACTTTGGCGGCTTCCGGAAAATGTTCAGCCATGTCCGATGCTAACTGACGCACAGATCGCATGGCCAAGAAAGGACTACACTTTAATCCAAATGGAACCCTATTAAATTGAAAGGTTCGAACTTTCTCCTTTTCAGAAAAACGAAATAATATTCTCAAATATCTACGGTGGTCAACAAATACACCAACCTGCAAATACATCTGCTGTACATCTGCTGTCATCGCGACAGGAAACAGCCTAAAATCTAATAAAAGGAGAAACAAATCAGCCTGTAAATTTGGCCCTGAATGTAGTACATCATTGAGTGACAACCCAGTATGCGTTTTCGCACTAGCATCTAAAACAATGCGAGGCATAGGTTTGTCTGGACGCACTACAGCGTGGTGAGGAATATAATATCCATGTTCACCAATATCTGACTCTGCCACTTCAGAGAGATATCCCTTTTGAATGTAGTCATTTATTACCGAATTATAATTCTCCTGCAGACTCGGTAACTGCTTAAACTTTCTTTCTAATAACAAGAAACGCCGATATGCAGTATTTCGTGAGTTGCCCAAATTTTCAGGATCAGCACAAAAGGGTAGAGCAACAGAGTAACGACCTACCTCGTCTTTAGTCACAGAAGATAGAAAGGAGTTTTCGCACGCTGTCTCATCTGGACTTAAGAACTTTTTCACTGGGATTTCTTCCAACTCCCAGAACTTGTGTAATAATAAATCCGCATCTTTTACAGCCAATGCAGAAAAAGATTCGTGACAACTGTCTGCAGCTGAAACACTCTTTGGACAATCTCCCATCAATACATAGCCAAAGGACGTCAATAATGCAGGTGGCGCTTTCGACTTTGACTCTATTATTTTTCCCAAATAAATAAAAGGGAATAGTTGTGCTCCCAACAAAATGTCAACAACTCCAGGGACATTCCAGGATAAATCGGCCATTGAAATGTCCTTTAAATAAGTCATATCACTGTTATCAATGTACCTAGAAGGTAACTGATCGGTGATATGATCCACCACAAACGCGTTAACCTTGTAAGTATTTTGAGGATTGTACCTCGATTGTATTTCAAAATTGACACATCCATGTATCGGTCGTGCAGAAAGACCGATTCCTCTAATTACTGAATTATTTAGAGGAACAATATGTAAATTCATATTTCTACAACATTCTAATGTTATCAAATGGTTTTGAGAACCATTATCAACAAGACATCTAACTATCATCTTATTTTTCTTGCAATTTGACCAGGCAAAAACCTGTGCCGTAGCCAACAGCACCGTGCTCGCATTCACCCGAGCATTTGCACTTAAAGAAACCGAGGGTACACCCGACCCTTGCATATCATCACCTGAGTGCGACAGCTGATGTCCCTGCTCAGCATTCTTGACTACTCGTCTGGCCTTATTCTCCTTGTCGTCAAAATGCAGAAGGGTGTGATGTCCCTTATTACAAATTTGACAAGTTCCTGTCTCAGTACAATGAGACCAGTGGGCAACACTCAAACAACGAACGCAACCCCGTTTTGATTTAATAAATTCATACCTTTCCTTAGGAGAATAGCTCTTAAATTTCACACATTTATGTAATTTATTATGGTCGTTTCGTTTACACAAAACGCAAAAGAGAGTGTCCCCAGTAGACACTCTACCACTTGCGAGGAACGCACGACCACTCACAGATTTTGTCGTATTATTCCTCACGCGTGTATTCGAATGGCAAGCTTCGGAAACCGACTTCGATTCATTTACGTGCGATCTTTCCAAAATTTTGACCTGTTGTTGAACAAAACTGATAAGATTCTGACAAGAAGGTATTTCGATGTCTTTCAGCGAAAGCTCGAAGGCCATAACTGTAGACGAATTCAATTTACGCAAAGCGCAATTAAATAAAAGAAAATCTCCCACATCTGTAATACCTAATTGTTTTAATGCTGCAATGGAAGCGGCATACTTCTCAATAAAGCCATCAAGACAGGCAGCCGTGTGATCGGCCTTCTTTAAATCAAGGATATTATTTATGTAATATGTTCCTAGCGCACGTTTATCCTGATATTTTTTAACAAGACTGTCCCAGACCACGTTATAGGTTTCCGCTGACGGTACAATTCCCGAAAATATGCTCGCTGCCTTTCCCGTCAAGTTGCCTGTTAAATATTGCACTCTTTGGGCGTCTGACAACCCTGTATTTAGATGGACGTTTGCCTTAAAGGATTCAAAAAATCGTGACCAATTCTTTGGATTCCCATCAAACAAAGGAATTTGTATGGGCGGTAATTTTACCTCATATCTAGGCCCACTTTGAGTCGATACATGTGGTGTTTCGGTTTTTAAAATTCTTTCCCTAACATCCATTATTTTACTATAAAGTTCTTCAAAGGCCATAAGTGATTGATAATTTACCTTTGCCTCTGGGTCTATCTCTAAAGAAAGTGCATTTATTTGATCTATCAAATCTTCGTACTTTTTAACCCAGCTTCCTGCATCCTTGGAAGCCGATAAAAAATTACTATTCTCTCTGGATGCAAAATTAGAAACATTTTTTCCTAGTTTATATAAATTATTTATTCTTTCAAAATAAACCTTTTGTTTCTCTTTCAATATAACCAAAGTTCTTGTTAAAGCATCCGCCATGTTTACTATTTAAAATAAACAATAAAAAATGAAGAAACGGTAACAAAATCGAAAAAACCTACTTTCAGTTCTGAAAGAAGAAATCGATTTGCCTCAAAGTTGAATTTATTTTATGTCAGTATGTATCACAATATTTACTTTCTCCAGATAGTTTATTTACTAATGGAAAAAAAAAAACAATAACAAACTTGTAATGACATTTATATAAAAATATAAACAAAGGTAGGTAGGTACCTGTAGACAATGCTCAGCTGTATGAATACCTAATCTCTAATGGATAGGTATCATTAAAACTATAAATTTCGCACCAACAAATATATGTACCTACTGTGTATTCAACACTTATTAAAAAAATAACTACCTACATACAGTAGAATATATGACACTCGTTAATTTTTGTACAGAATATAAATCATGCTAGAATATAGATTCTAATACAAAGGCATATAATATTATGTTCTTAACAATTAACTATCGACACAGTATCCTTGAATATCCGTTTCATGTCAACCATTCTGGTTTCGATAAGGTTACGAAGGACCAAATGGGGTTCGAAGGATCAATGGGGAGGCAAGTTGTAAGTTTTGCCCCTCAGGGGGTATGTATATAAAATACAAAAAAAGCAAAGTGGAGAAACTGTAACGTATTCTCCAAATGAGGGATATGAAAATTCTAGAACTACTGCCTAGATATTTTCTCCCTCGAACAAACCGACCTTCAATAGGTGGCTTTCAATTTTGGACGACTTCCCGTACCAAAGAAGCGAAAATCAAAAGGGCCACACTCACCTCAAATTGTGCTCTGGTCCAAGATGATGCTCGTTTCTCAGGATCCTATGGAGATGAGCCTTGTTCACGAACTGCCACACTTGCAAGTTATAGGTAAAACAAACACACTCACTCACAGAATTTTTAACGGTAAATTTCAAATCGCACGCGAGACATATAAAAACGTGTCTACTTGTGAAGACGACAGAAGCGGAAGTCGTCAAATCTTGAGATTTCACGTTGGATGTCAAAAAAGTTCATACCGACATCTTGCGATTTTTATCCGCACTTTTTTCAGATTGTGAAAGTCCAACATGAAATTCGCTTCTTAGACTATTAATTAAAATTAAAAATAGATGACGCTATTCATGCGTCACCAACTATGTTTTGTAGTTTTTAATTTTTTTACTGTTTAATTGTTTAGAGTTTATTTGTTTTCTATATTTTAATGTATTAATTGCTTGTATTCCTTGACTGATAGGTTGGTATGCGGCTGACCACCTATACTGTAATCTAATCTAATCTAATCTAAGCTGCAAATATATATATCATTTAAGATTTATATTAAAAGCATTCCCACAAGCAGATATGTATAATTTCGCGCTAACACATGCCGCATGTGGACCTACAATATAAAAACCCAATCTCAAATGAACATAAGCCTTGCAACTCTTGCCGTCCTTCCCTGAAACAGGGGTGACATTGGCAAAGTGAACCAATTTTTTACAGTATGGGTGGTCAGCCGCATAACAACCTATAAGTCAAGGAACATACATGACAAATTACATTTTTAAAATCAATAAACAACAATATACCTATACATTGACATAAAAAACTAAATCACAAAACCAATTTTACTTTAACAAACCCCAGCCGCCAACATCACACATCAACATCAAAAAATGGTTAATTTTGCCAATGTCACCCCTGCTTCAGGGAAGGTCATTTGAGATTGGGTTTTTTATATTGAGGGTCCACATGCGGCATATGTAAGCGCGAAGTTATGCGTGTTTGCTTGTGGGAATGCATTTAATATGAACCTCAAATGATACATATCTTTGCAGCTTAGATTAAGATTTAGATTTTAGAAAGGAACGAATTATTTTGAGAACAATGGCTTATAAAGCAAAACAAATCAACCTGCATTAAAATGTGACAAAAATGTATGATTCACAATCAGGTCTCGACCAATCAGATTCTCTCTAAGAGCTGAGGTTGAATAATTCAAATCCCCAAATTAATAAATAATTATACCTACCATTATTCAAATTCCCCTACATTCATTAAAGTATGGAATTCCAAAATTGTTATTTAAATGTTATAGCAATGTTATTTTTTCTATCTCAAACAAGTATCACATCGATAATAATTATCTATAATCTATAATCTAAGCTGCAAGGATATGTTAACATTTAGGGCTCATATGAAATGCATGCCTACAGACAGGCACATGTAGGTTCGCGCCTACACATTCTGCATGTGTGCATACAAATAAAGAAAACCTCACATGGACATAAACCTTGCAACTCCTGCCGCCGTTCCCTTAACCGAGGTGGCATTGGCAAAAGTGAACCGATTTTTACAGCACAGGTGGTCAGCCTCGTACCAACCTATCAGTCAAGGAGCACAAAAAAATATAAATGATTTACAAAAATTCATAATGAGACACATTACAAATTAAAATAAAAATAAAGTAAAATTAAAAGTAATATTACACTTTGAATTAATGCTCTAGCCGCCATTGTTGCAAATCAACCGCCATTCCTTTCGGTCCTTACATACTTCTTTCATTTCATTCAGAGTCATAAACTTTCTCATGCACTCTCTCCTTTTGTTACGACTCTGAATATCCCATTCATTCGCTATTTCGGAAATTTGATCCATCCATACTTTTCTCGGTCTTCCCCTACCACGGCTTCCATTCATAGTTGCAGCGTACACTCTCTTCGTCAGTCTTTCGTCATTCATTCTTTCCATGTGTCCAAACCATTTTAACAATTAATCAGATGAAAATCAAAAAGAAATTGCACGAGAATCAATGACGACCTAGGATGATCATCACTGACAAATAAATCAATTTGGAGATTGATATTGTAGGAAGCAATATGTTATTGATGTCTTGTAAAAACAAAAACTATCCAGTTACTCCTCACGAAAGTAGTATTCAAAACAATTTGGTTTTTAAATTGTTACACAAATCAGGCCTAACCTGTAATGTGTAGCATTTTAAAGAAATAAATTTAAAAATCTACGTACTCATATACGAGTACCATCATATATCAATCTAAAATGCGGAATCTTCAAAAAGTAAACTAACTGGTCTTAACTTATTAGAAAAAAGGTTTACAAATAATGTAGCGAATACATAGTAATCAATTTTTGGTTTAGAAAGGTTTTAGATAATTTATTCTGAAGCTTAAACTAGATTTTCAGGTTACACTAAAACCAATTCCTCATTCATTGTAAGCAAATATACGCTTAACCACTATTTTAGAATTCTCTTTTAAAATAACATTCGTAGTAATGAGTTTTCACGTCGTATACATTGAATATGTATTCGAAATCGATGTATAGGGTTCCAGGTATTTTTGTTTTTTTCAAACTTGTTCTACGTAAAAGGACTCTGATAGTAAAAATTCACTTTCATGAAAAGATTTATATTTGTTTCAAAACTTTTAAATCTTTTTTTGGAAAATATTTTTTATATTTTTTCAAGAAAATCGAAAATTGATTTTGAATATTTTAAAGGCCTTTGAAAAATCGTAACATGGTTAAGAATTTTGTTTTTTAGCTTGTTGTAAAAAAATCCATGTATATATTGTAAATTCCATAGAATCTTTATGAAAACAATGAGAGCGCCAATTATTCAACGTTCAAGTAATTTTAATATTTGTACAACGCTTTAAAATAAAGTCAACAATCTGTGGTCAGCCTCATACCAACCTATTAGTCAAGGAATATGAATAATAAATTACATTTAAATATAAAAAATAACAAAACCTCAAAAAGAAATCTATACAAAAAAACTCAAAAATTTCTTATGCAAAAAATGTAGCAAACTAATAAACCAACATTACAAATCAGCATTGCAGATTAGCCGCCACTTCTTCCTGTCCTTGCATACTTCTTTCATTTCATCCAGAGTCATAACCTTTTTCATACAAGCTCTCCTTTTATTATGACTCTGGATATCCCATTCACTCGCTACAAAGCGCCAATACTCAAGCAAGACCCAGTTGCTGTAAGGCTGGATGGACCTTTTTGTGACCGGTCATTGGTAAAGGTTTATGAATTTTTCAACCCAGCGAAAGGCACATTCGAAATATAAATGGTATATTTTTGTGCTCCGCTGGGATCCGAATCCACAACCTTCCATTTGCGAGTCCGAAGTGTTGCCATTACGGACTACGGACCGGTCCAAGATGCCAACGACACGCGGTGTACCTGAGTGGTTACCCATCCAAGCACTGACCACGCCCAATGTTGCTTAACTTCGGTGATCTATGGGAACCGGTGCTTTCAACATGACTAACGTCGTTGACATTATTATATATTGAAGTTAACACAATTAACAACGAGTTTTTAGAGAAATCTGACCTTCTCTACATCATGGTCCACACTTTTTTTTTATTAATGTAATAGGTACGTACAAACATAAATCAATTAAAAAAATGTTAAATAGTTAAAAAATCAACCGCTTAGATACAACAAGTAGACTCTAGTTGTATTATTGCACCTCCAAGACGAGCTATTTTTTACTTTAAGGCTTCTCGGGCCCATAGAGGCTGTATCTCACACCCCTTTTCTTTCCTCTCCATCCACTCCTCTCCGTCCATCTTTCATTTTTCCACCCCTTCCCCTGCACGCTGGTCTCTCAAGCGATATGTAAGAACATGATGTAAAACTAGAAAGGGATGTGCAGAGACGAATTTTAGATTTGAATTTTTTATTCATATATTTTTAATTGTAATATTTTTATGTCAACATATCTTGAATCTACAACAAAAAGATAACGTTTTAAAATATTTCTATGAAAAACCAACATTTTTAAATATGTCATGTTTTGATTCAGGTGTTCTACCTTTGTAAACAAACATGTTTGAGGACAGCAAGTTATGAGATAAATGAACACAAAAGTAAATGAACATAAAACAACTTTGTCTATGAATTTTGTTTTGAAAAAAAGTTGTTTTGAAAATTATTATACAAAAATATTTGTAATAATTATGCTCCTGAAGATGCCTTATTAGGCGAAAACGTTTGAGCAAAAAATAAAATAAAAAGTCAATTAAAACTTTGTTTTTCCCAATTGAATTTTTTATAACACAAAAGTGGTTGAAAATTTTCAACAAAGAATTGTTCTAGTAATGTCGTAAGAAAATAATTACAGTAACAAATACTAATTTTTTTTTTTTTTAAAAGCGTGTGATGAACAAACTGACAGTATTGTTTATGTACATATGAAATACAAAACAACATGATGTACGATTTTTCATAATTTGTATGTTTTTTTGTTACTTTGTGAATGTTATGTATACTATTATCATATTTTACAATTTATCAGTATTTTTCTTGCAATTCAATGCAAATTTCCTTTATCATATACATAAATACTGATTTAATTTTTTTTCTGTTGGTCGTTTAAACAAGATTGATGCTCGCACTAGGTATTCTGCTGTGTGAAGATACTCATTTAGCCGCAGTCATTTTTAGATATATCATTTCAGAAGTGTATGGGTCAATTAATTGCCTAGCAAATTTTGAAGATTCATATTGTTGCTTTGACACACATTTTTGTCTTTTTCCGGTGCGACTGTACCCAGGTGATACTTGCCAGTTCGATATTACATCCGTATTATCATCACGATAGGAACGGATTCGCTTTTTGATACACCTCACCGCACCAAATAAAGGAAGATGAGCTGTTCAACTGGATTGAACTGATTCAACCCTGGGAGACTATCAAGAGCTGATCAGGTTACTAGAAATTTGAGTGATTTAAGCTACCTGAGGAGAAAAAAAATCGAAGTATACATCGCCTGACTATTTGTTCTTTCGCTTCTAACCACATATACCTGTACATCTCTTTATATACTCTTCATCTCAGACTTTTCTTGTTCACGGCTGCTAATAGGCTGTACAAAGTCATAAGTTATAACTAATATGCAACCCATAAAGATACACACATAGAACGATTTCTTGCCGTAGACTTCGAAAGGGTTGCATTTGGCCAGTAGATATTACGCCAACCAATTCACTTTAAGTAGAAGTATAGCTGCTTCAAGTGGGCAGGTTCTCATTTCTTGTGAATGCTTAGTTAACATTGCCGTTCAGGTTATCTTCGATTTGTAACAAATTTAAAAAACGCTACTACATAACTTACACAAATACGAGTAGCGTAACGTTTCGACGCGTAATCTCCGAAGGATTTCGCATGTGGCGAGTGAAACCTGTAAATGTTTACATGTAAGGGGGGCGGCCTTACGCCAACCACTTCAGTTAAAGTGGGGGGTTTCCAGCTCCCAAGAGGTCTGGTACTCATTTCTTGTGAACGCTGAGTAAGCCTTGCCGGTATTTTATTTTGGGGTTTTAAATAAAAACAAAAACAGGGAATAATTTCTGACACCCTCAGTGGGATTCGAACCCGAGCTCATGGCATGGATTGCAAGCACTCTATCAACTGAGCTATTAACCAGACCTCTATAATCTATAATCTAAGTTGCAAGGATATATTAACATTTAAAGCTCTCAAATGCATGCCCACAAACAATCTAAGTTGCAAGGATATATTATCATTTAAAGCTCTCAAATGCATGCCCACAAACAAACACGTGTAGTTCGCGCTCACAAATGCTGAATGTGTACTTACAAATAAAATCCAAACCTCAGATAAACCTAAGCCCTACAACTTTTACCGACCTTCCCTGACACAGGAGGGACATTGGCAAAGTGAAACATTTTTTACAGTATGGGTGGTCAGCCTCATACCAACATATAAGTCAAGGAACGTACTAACGGGAAATCATTTCTAACACACTTAGTTTGAACCTTAGTTTTATAGCTTTGACACCAAGCGTTCTACCAAATGATGTACATGTATCGGACTAATCATTTTATTTTTCCACTTTTTTCAACCCTTCCGTCTCTGCGCGCGGACTGGCCGGTCTCTTTCCATTCCCCGCCCCGTTCTGCATCCCCAGCGGGGCGTTATGCTAACACCGAAAGCTATTACGGGCCCGACTCGAGCATAATGGTCAAAATTGTTTTGGGAATTCCCTTCCCAGCCAGCGCACGGGAATGTCTACGGGAATCTGGATGAGATGAGGAAGAATCCGAGCGAGAAAGAGTGAAACGAGTGAGAAGGAGGGAAAAATAGCGTGGGATGTTGGTTTGTCTAGGACATGTGTAGACGCTTCAATCTTGAAGAATATTATTGCATTTGTCGTAAGTCACAAAATCAAATATTTTTCTTTTAGATTAAACTACTGCTTTAATATTGAATACATAATTAATTTTTTAATTGTATTTTATGAAAAAATAAAACTTTTTGCCCCCTTCGTACTTGATTGTCTTATGTACATCATAGGTAATTTCACATATGAGCAATGTTTGTATGTGTACTGGACCAATGTGTCTTGAGTAAACTGGAAATTGATGTAAATGTAAAACAACTCACGCATTATTGTGTTTTGCATTATTTTCTTAGCTCAGATTGTGTGGAATGTGGTTTTTAAGACAATTTGATTGAAATGTCATCTTTGAATCAAATGGTAGATAAGCCAAACAAGCAATGGGGGGACATATCGATATCAAACGATCATATTTGCCGGGCAGATTGCTTCTTGGTCAAAAGCAAGTAACATTATTTTGGTGATAGTGTATACATTTTCATTGTGGAGTCTGGTCAATAGCTCAGTTGCTCAAGCGCTTAAATTCAACGCCAGAAGTCTTGCGTTCGATCCCCATCAAGTATTATAGAAATTATTTACCGTTTTTTGGTTCACTTTACCAATGTCACCCCTGTTTCAGGGAAGGTCGGCAAGAGTTTCAGGGCTTATGTTAATTTGAGATAGGGTTTTTATATTGGAGGTCCACATGCGGCATGTGTTAGCGCGAACTTCTACATGTCTGCTTGTGGGAATGCGTTTAATATGAATCTTAAATTATGCATATCTTTGCAGCTTAGATTTAGATTTTATTTTAAATTTGCAGTTTATTTCAAGCTCAAAATCAATATTGCAAGCTTTACTCAGCCTTTTCAAAAAATAATTAATTGGGGGCTCGGAAACGCCAAGTGAAGTTTTGGCATAAGGTCGGTCCCCTTACCTGTAAATATAAAAAGTTTCCACAAGCCAAATACAACAACTTGGTAATAAGTTGCTCTATGTGCAGCTTATTTTCATTGCGTTATTTTACAACAACAAAATCGGAAAGAAGGACGAAACTTGTGATAATGTGTAGAACAGGCAGCCAATGAGGCAAAAATAAATTTACTTGTCTTTTAGTTTTTAGTGAAAGTTAGCAAAAGTTGATGACTAAATCATTCCCATCATAGCAAGAATGTTTTTCTTTGTACATACTTATATGTATGAACGATAACACAGAATAGTATCTTTCAATTATAGGAGTATCTTTTAATATTAATGAAAAATATTTTGATATAAAACACAAGTTTAATTTTCACGGTTTTTTGAAACATAATGCTTAAGTATATTTTTTATGGTTTTTGTATTAATATACATGTTTGTGTATTAATATATATGTTTGTGTGTTTATATAAATGTTTGCGTATTAATAAAATGCTTAAGCTTTAACAGACTTTATCCGTCTTACATCTTCACAAGCTATTTTTAAATATTTGCTGTATGTACAGACTGAATTCAAATGGGTAGAATTTAGGATTATTTTCAACTTTACATTAAAAAAGACTAGAAGGCATTCCTTACATTCTCTCTTTACGTTTCAATAATGTCAACCTTTTTTCGGATACATAATATTATATACTTCTTTCATATGAAGACTGTTACATGAAATGATCCGTAGAGGGCACGATACGCTTCAGCTGTTTGTTCAATTGCTCAAATATAGCGCTCGCTCCGTACATGCGTGATCTACCAGCCCTACTAAAATACTCGCAAACGGTTCCAAAAATAGAACCGAGTGTGGTGTAAGGATTCCCTGCAAATAGGGAAAAAATCCCCGCACACATTAAATTTCCCTAAACGTAATATTTTAAAGGCTTGTCTGCATCCAATTAACTTCAAGCCCACATAGCATAAAGATTTCTTGCAAATCAAAAAATTCCACCTCACATTAAAAGAAAAACAATAACGTTTTACGGTACTTAACCATACATATACTACAACTTTTTGTCGCGTTATCGTAAAAAAAGTCGCATGCCGCGATTGCTATCTATTCTTGATAACAGGTAAGGGATTACGCCAACCACTTCAGTTGCAGTCGAGGTTTCCCAGCTCTCGAGTGGACTGGTTCTTGTTTCTTGTAAAGGCTGGGTAAGCTTGGTCAATATTTTATTTTGGGTTTGAAATAAACACCGCAACGGGAAATCATTGATGACACCCTCAGTGGGAATTGAGCTTTTGATAGAAAAAGTGGTATAAAGATTCCATGCGAATAGGAAAAATCAAAGCATTACATTTTCATAAAAAAAAAACGTTGCTTAAGTTTCTGCGTCCAACACCCACATAGTAAATGGAGTAAAAGGATTCCCAAAAAATTAAGAAACCCCACTGTATTTCAATGTACCCAAAAAAACTTTAAAAAGTATTTTTGCGTTAAATCATCTAACAGCCCACATAGCAAAGGTGGTATAAGGGTTCCTTAAAAATATGGAAATAGCCCCAAACCATGAAAATTCAATACACAAAAATCAACGCACGTGTAAATTTGGTAAGTCTTTTTTACTCTCTTATCATTTCAGAGCTCACTTGGCAAAGGCAGCAGTAGGTACAAGTTTTCCCTAAAAATAGTGAAAATACTTCAAGAAAATTAAATTTCCCTGCAATATGCTAAGTAACCATTTTTTTTAAAGCCTGTCTTCATACAAAACTAGACGTCCTCTTTCCACATCTCTGAGTCCACACAACTGAGTAAAGTAAGTGTTCCCTAAAAAATGGGGGGAAATATTCCATTTAGCAACACATACGAGTATATACGCACATATCAATAGAATGCTACTAATTGCGGCATTGTTCCCGAAAATTCCACATTTTTTAAATATAAACAATTAATTTTCACAAATAAAGAGGCCAGTCTTTGTAGTGGGAGTTTTTCTGCAACCAAAAAACCTCATGCACAATTCTTATGAAAATTAAAAAATAAACCTTTACGGCGCTTTAATTATGTTAGGTCAAAAGTAAAATATTGTTGATATCCTCTGTGGGAATAGCACTTCAACCATATTGTTTTGAACGCAAGTATTTTACCAACTGAGCTTTACAACCAAACCGCACACATTTTATTTACATATTTGTGTTAATAAATGAAATTAAAATAAAAAAATGCATTACGAATCTCTCTTTGCAAAGCTTAAATGCAGATTTTAACTTGTCAATGGAAAACATACGAGCAAATGACTCATTAGATAATTGCGAATGTTTTTTTTTACATGCTAATAAACGTTCTAGAGATTTTTTTGTGTAAACATGCCTTTGACAGCTATTTTTCATATGTTTGCTTGTATAAACCCAAAATAAAAAATAAAAAACATGTCTTTTCAAAAAAAAAAATTCAGGTTTTTGATTTAATTTCATGAAACAAATAAACTCAGTTTTAATTTATAGATAAAGTGTTAAACCTTTATGGCAACAGTTTAAAAACTTTAATAATACCATAAAAACGTTACTTTTCTCAATTTCGTCCTTTAATTTTAATTATAATCAGAAATTTATTTTTTCGGTTTGCAAAAATTAAGCAACTTTGTTTTTTTTCATTACGTTTGAATTAGCATGTATTTTGTACGTAAATTGTTTGATAATTCATAAGATAAGTGTTTCATAATTCGGTATAACCAGAGACAACTGAAAATACATTTTTTTTTAAATTATCAAATACATTTGGAATAAACTTATTAAATTTAAAAAAAAACAAGAAAGAGATGAAAACTTTGCAAATATCCGACATATTTAATTTATTCATAACTTCCAAAAAGTGCGTGGTGGCTAATTCAATTTGAATTCCCCAAGAAAATAAAAATAAAAATGATATCATGGCGGACCCCTTTGAAAAAAAGATGGAAAAGACGAAGCCTCCTCGGTAATTCATCTTCCGAGGACATTTCATCCGTGTCTATGTCACCAAAGGATTACCGGACGCGTCCGCCATGTTTCTTTTTACATTTTTTTTCAGAGATTCCCGCCGAAAAAAATCTTTTAATATGGAAACACGAGGGGCTACATACAATTTTTATTTTACCCTTTTCGATGTGAGCTGCGAGAAAGTACTGGTTTTCGCATTTTGTAAAAAAAAACATTTTTTTTTTATTAGTTAACATAGCAGTAAAATCAGTGTCTTTTATGCATGCAATAAGGTGTATAGATTTATTTGAAATCTCGTGTAAAAACAAGCTTGCGAACGATGTTTGCCTGCGTTTCCCACGATTATAGTTCATAGCACCAATATCTAACACAGCGCCTGAGCAATAGAGAAAACAGCTGATATTTGTTACTATGGCGTAGACCCGATAGCACTAGGCTTTTAAACACATTACTAATTTCATTTTCACCTTCGCATGCGTCAAACATAATTATGATATGCATCCATTTTTAATGGTAAGTTTTGAACCCATGAAGTATATTTGGCCTTCACAAGGAAAATCCCTACATGGTGACGCATAATTGAGCGTCATCTGTTTTATTTTTAATTAATTAGTCTAAGAAGCGAATTGTCATGTTGGTCTGTCATAAACTGAAATAAAAGTGCAAATAAATCGCAAGATGGCAGTATCAACTTTTTTTGACTGAGCGACGTGAAACTAGCAATGGATTGAGGACTTCCGTTTCCGTCGTGTTTGCATGTAGACACGTTTTTATATGTCTCTCGACCGATTTGAAATTTAATCGTAAAAATCTGTGAGTGAGTGTGATTGTTTTCCATATAACTTCCAAGTGTGGCAGTTTGTGAACAGAGCTCAGCACCACAGGATCCTGAGAAAACGAGCATCATCTTGGACCAGCAGCACAATTTGAGGTGAGTGGCGGTCCTTTGATTTTCGCTTCTTTTGGTACGGGAAAGTCGTCCAACATTGAAAGCCACCTAGTGAAGGTCGGTTTTTATTTGAGAAGAAATATCTAGGCACTAGATCTATGTATTTCATATCTCGCATTGGAGAATACGTTGCAGTTTCTCCATTTGTTGTTTTTTTGTATTTATATACTCCCTGAGGGGCAAAAGTTACACCTTGCCCCTCCACTACATATAATGGTGTAAGAACAAAACTTACTTTACTATCAGAAGAAATATTTGGAAAGACTTGTAATTCTCATACATCAATCCATTTACTTTAAATACTATAGTGTTGTATTTTCCATTAGGCGATAGTTTTAGTATATATACACAGAATACCAGAGGTTTGCGAACAAAGACCGACAATTTCAGTTTAAATTTTTCCTCCAGTGATTTTTCTGTCGTAGCTCTTACTGAGACCTGGCTAGGCACTGACATTGATTCCAGAGAGTTAATCGATGACAGATACGATGTCTGGCGAAGTGATCGTGGTTCTTGGGGAGGAGGAGTGCTTTTGGCCGCACTTTCAGATCTTAATGCACGAGGTAATCCGGAGTGGACCTGTGATGCAGAGTCTGTTTGGGTTACCTTGCCAATCAGCTGTAGTGGTATCACTACCAAAAACTTACACTTGGCCTGTGTTTATGTACCTAAAGGCACTGAATACAATTCGCATATCGAAAGCTTCCTTAAGCTCCTTTCCAAACTTACAGAAGACCTACCAGATGATATCTTCTTAATTCTAGGTGATTTTAACATGTCAGATATCGAGTGGTCTGATACCCCGGGTGAGCAGTTTCTCTGTCCCACTAACTACTCTTCTTCATGCTCGAGTAGTTTCATAGATACATTGTCTTTTCTCGGCTTTTATCAATTTAATTCCATCAAAAACTCCCTTAATCGTACTCTTGATCTTATTTTGTGTAACGCTCCTCTAGTGTCGGGGATAATTCATTCTGGTCTTCCTTTCGTACCTGAAGACTCTCACCACCCAGCGATAGAACTGGTTTTGTCTTCTCAGCCACCTCTCCAATTACATGAACCTCAACGCATTATATACTTATTTAAAAAGGGTGACTACAAGGCACTAGGAGGTTTTCTCGCTGAGGTCAACTGGTCCGATGTTTTGACAGCATCTCCCCTTAAGACCGCTGTGACAGCATTTTATGATATATTAAATTACTCCATTGATCAATTCATACCTACCCGACGCTTAAACCGCAACCACCATTTTCCATTATGGTATAGTGCACCCTTGATAAAGATCACTAGGGAAAAAATTCGCTACCATAATAAATTTATGAAATTTAAAAACCCTTCTGACTATCATACTTTCACATTACTACGATCCCGTCAGAAAGCTATGGCCAAGGAGTGCTTTTCTCAGTTCATTATTTCCGCTGAAACTAACATACAAGAAAACCCTAGAGCATTCTGGAGCTTTGTTAAAAGCAGACGCAAAAATAATTCAATTCCCATGTGTATGTCTACTGATGGAACAAATTCTGTTAATGGTGGCAAGGAAATCTCCATCGCTTTCTCCAATTACTTTTTCTCTATGTTTGATCATGACACCCATAGTTCCACCGTTCATTCTTCTGAGCCAGGAAAACCTAACCTGACTGGCCTTGGTTGTTGTTCTACTGACAGAAATATTTTAACTACATATCTCTCCAACCTTGACGTAACGAAGGGTGCTGGTAGTGATGGGGTGCCGCCTCTGCTTCTTGCCAGATGTGCTGAGGTTGTGGCGGAGCCGCTCTCCATACTCTTCTCACGCTCCTTAAGAGAGGGTATTTTCCCTGACATATGGAAAGAGGCTCTAGTGTCTCCTATTTATAAATTTGGTCCCAATAATTTGATCAAAACTACCGTCCGATTTCAATTTTGTCTGCTATAAGTAAACTCTTCGAGCGTGTAATATACGACCAACTTTATGGTTCTCTCAAATCATCATTCAGCGACCAACAGCACGGTTTCCTTCGCAATAGATCTGTTTTATCTAATCTCTTACCTTTCACTGACTATGTATTTTCTAACATGCACAGTGGATTACAGACCGACGTTATCTACACCGATTATGCCAAGGCTTTTGACAGAGTAAATCATAACATTCTGTTGAGCAAATTGAGTAAGCTCGGAATCCACGGTGATCTTCTAAGATGAATAGAATCCTATATCCGTAATCGTCGTCAGGCAGTGGTAATAGGAGACTAGAAATCAAACTTTGTCACCATTCCTTCCGGTGTTCCCCAGGGATCGCATTTGGGACCCCTTTTCTTTACTTTGTATATCCACGATATTGGTGACTGTTTTCTTCATGCAGAGCATCTCCTATTTGCTGACGATATAAAGATTTTTTTGAGAATCTCTGATTCATCTGACTGTGCAAGACTTCAATTAGATCTCGATCGGCTTTCAGAATATTGTGCTGCCAATAGACTATCCATTAATGTTAGCAAATGTCACAAGGTCTCGTTCTCACGTAAACTTTCACCCTTAAATCATATTTATTATATTAACAATTTTCCTATCGAGTCTGTTGACCGGGTACGTGATCTGGGTGTCATAATGGATAGCAAACTCACCTTCGTGAATCATATTGACAATGTCTTGGAGAGATCATTCAGGGTGCTCGGGTTCATTTTGCGAACTTGCAAACCCTTCAAAAAAGTTACGGTATTAAAAGTTCTCTACACAACAATGGTTCGCTCACTTCTTGAGTACATGTCCCCTGTTTGGTCCCCCTCTTATGCGGTGCATATAAAACGTATCGAGAGAGTACAAAAAAGATTTATAAAACACATAAATTATAAGTTTAACTTATCTTTTCCTGATTACAAGTCACCCCTTGACTATCATAAGCTGGACTCTCTAGAGGATAGGCGTGTTGTTTGCGACATGATGTTAATCCACGGCATTTTGCACAACAAAATTGATAACCCTGATATTTTGTGTATGTTATCCCTCAACATTCCAACTCGCAGAACCAGGCACACGGTAGACCAACTCTTTCATCTCCCTGTGTGTCGCACTAACTATGCTCAGAGCGCGCCAATTTACCGGGTGTGTGAAACTTATAACAAGTGTTTCAGTAGCATTGATATTTTTCATTTAGAGACGGCGCACTTTCGCAAAGCGGTGGGTGCGTCACTCAGGGAGAACTGATTTTCTTTATTTTTAAATTTACATCATATTCTGTTTTGAGAGCAGTATTTTTTTTTTTTTTTTTTTTTTCTTGTAATTAGTTACTTGTAATAACCATCTTGTAATTATTTCCAACTTCCTAAATTTGATATCCGTGGCAACATATAATTGGCCATGTTTTTTTTGTCATTGCTACTATTATATTTCTTATGTAACGCTGTTTGTTGTCCTATTAAAATAAAATAAAAATAAAAATAAAAATAAAATCAAGTCAAACAAACAAGGCTTTTAAATCTGAACAAAATATTCAAGCAAATTTTTACAAAAATGATTTTAAAATACCTAATGTTTTTGTATGCTTTACTAAATGATGATCTCAATGAAGACGACCAAATCTTAATTCAAAATGTGGAGAATATTGTATAGTTCTTGCTTTGTGTGATGTTTTATAGATAAACACAAGAAACTTTTTTCCTTTTATAACAGAAGGGGAAGTGCTGCCTAACTCTTGTAGACTCGTTTTAATATTCCATCCGCTACTTTAGCCCATTTGAATAAAAAAATATGTCTGTTATAATATTATTTTTCTATTCAATTACGAGGGATTACCCCAAAGGATATTATTATGGAAATTCATCATATTTTGGGGTATTTTTTTCACATCAACGTTTTTTTTTTGTTGAAGCAGATGTTGAACTTTTCAGTTTTTTTTAAACTTCTTAAACGCAACGTTATACTTCAAACCTATTAAAAACATTAAAATTTTTTTTTAACCATTCTGCTTCTGAAGATGCCTCATCAGGCAAAAATGTTCGAGCACAAAAAATTTAATAAATAAGTGAATTCAAACTCTGTTTTATCCATTTGAATTTTTAAATAATTAAAAAAATATGTTGGAAATTAAGAGTTTTGCGTGGCTATCTAATCTAATCTAATCTAATCTAAGTTGCAAAGATATGTTACATTGGAGATTCACATTACATGCATTCTCACAACCAGACACGTACAAGTTCGCGCTTGCACATGCCTCATGTGAACCTACAACATAAAAACCAAATCTCAAATGGACATACACCCTGCAACTCTTGCCGTCCTTCCCTGAGACAGGGGTGACATTGGCAAAGTGAACCATTTTTACAGCATGGGTGGTCAGCCGCATACCAACCTATAAGTCAAGGAACACACACACACGACAAATTACATTTTATACATCACCAAATAATAATATCCAAATACAAAATATCCATTTACAAATAAAAACAAATTCCAATTTAATAAACCCTAGCCGCCAACATTACAGATCATCATTTAGATTTTAAATATTCGATGGCAAAATATTACACTCTTTGATCAATGACTAATAGATTGGGATAAGATTTCCAGCTCCTACAGACCACGGCAACAGATCCCGGAAAACAACTCTCCAGCATCATCAGTCGGACGTGTAAGCGTAGAACTTCTATGATTTCCATTATTTTTATTTTACTAGAATCAGATCCTATCAAATAAATAAAGTAACCTCCTTTTCTTGCTTTATTTTTTTATGATAACGAAAAAATCGAGTTTAATACAAATCTTCTGAAGTGTCTTAAGAAAATCCGCTTGTTTTTTGAAAAGTCACGAGTTTTATAAATATTTATTTATCCAAAAATTGTATATTTGCATGAAAATACAAGGTTCAAATACAAAAAAAAAGATACAAATGAGCCTGCTTTTTTCGTTTATAAATATATTTCTTTTTTATAATGTTTACGTCCATTGTATAATTTTCATTACAAAGACGTACTGTAAATTATACACATATTTCTGTATTGTAAAGAAAGATCAGTTTTTTCTTCGTCTTTCTCATCCCATGTTTCCGTCGTTGCCGAATCGAAAGACTTCAATTATTTAAAATGTTTAAGCCTTCTCTTTCAAATAAACGTCAATGGGACTTAATGAATGGTGCAGACAGTGCGTGCCTAAATAACTCGACTCGAATAGAGACATCATTGAATTGAGAATCAAAAATGAACACTGTTTTTTTTTTGTTTCGTTAAGCTTGATGTCACTATTTTGTGTTCATTTTTTAGTGTTTTTTTTAAGCCACTGTCATAATCTGAATTAGTTATTTATATAGCGAATTTATATTAAATGTTTGCTGTTTGACCCAAAAAATTAGATTTTTTTTTTTAAACGCACAGAATGGAAAACTACAAAAAGGGAAAGTTAGGATATTATCAAAGAACAAAAAAAATAATAATTATTTAAAAAATTCAAATGGAAACAAAGTTTTAATTCACTTATTTATTTCTTTTTCCATTTGAATTTTTTAAATAATTAAAAATGGACTTTCACTGTGTTAATAAATCCACCCTAAAAAATTTAAAAAAATAATGGTTAAAAAGTATTGAAGGCTTAGCTAATCTAATATAATCTCAGTTGCAAAGATATGTAACATTAGGGATTCAAATTATATGCATTCTCACAAACACACACGTACAAATTCGCGCTTGCACATGCCGCATGTGAACCTGCAACATAAAACCCAAATCTCAAATGAGCATACACCCTGCTACTCTTGCCAACGTTCTCTGAAACAGGGGTAACATTGACAAAGTGAACCATTTTCTACAACATGGGTGTTCAGCCGCATACCAACCTATAATTTAAGGAACATGGACAAATAAGTACATTTTTACAATTAACAAATAATCCATAGATACTAAAACAAGTACAAAATACTAAATTCTTATTTAAAAACTTTAGCCCTAGCCGCCAATTTTACAGATCAACCTCCTTTTTTCTGTGCTGACATACGTCTTTCATTTCATCCAGGGTCATCACCTTCTTCATACAAGCTCTTCTTTTATTATGACTCAGCATATTTCATTAGCGCCTGTTGAATTTTGTACTTTATTATGGAGTTCTTTATCTGGAGTAGACTTGATGTACCTATAAGCTTGAAACATTTTAGTCTAACAACATCTTAGTCCGAGACCTTTTCGAGATTCAAACCATGATGTCGTGATGTCATCTACACAATAACATGTTAACTGATCGTGTCACACACTTTTGGTTCGACAATTTTTTTTGAAGATAATTGAAACAAGCCAAATCTTGAGCACTTTTGAAAGTATTAATACTGTGGCACAGAAGCTTTTGGGGTTGTCCAAAACATTTAAAACTATTTAGGGTTCCGGTCATGACTATTCTGAGGCCACATTTATTAAATGTTCCACCCGTGGACTAAGATAATGCCACACTTTTATTTTAAGCTATGTTCCTTAGAAACCAAACATAAAATATATGTTTGCCTTTTTTCTAACAGTCTGGTCGAATGACATCACCTATTTTCACATTTATTAAAATGAACCGATACCAATAGATTTGTTTTTGAAGATCACTTAAATGAGTCTCGTAAAATGGTCAGCTCTTGCAAGTAACATTTGGAAAATGCTTTTGCCGATAGGGCCCCGGCTTCCATGGAAATGCCTTGTCAATCCGAGTTATATGAACTGATTTTCAATAAGGGGATTTTTCACATTTTCGCTATTAGCAATTTTCTGGTGATTGAAAAAAAATATCGAAAGAGAAAAAAGGGGGCAGAGCGTGGGCGTAATGCCCTGCTTTCTTGCATTATTTATTATTATTGAATATTCCCAAGAGTATTTTTTTGTTTGCTGAAATAAAAAGGAATACTTAACGGTTTTCGTTTTAAGTAAATATTTTTTCATGGAATAAACAGCGTGCTTTTTAATGGTACATTTTTTAACAACAGTATTTTAGTCTAGTGGTTTTGAACTTTGACTTACGATGCATGATGTTTAAGTGTCATCTTTATAAATACCAAAAAAAATAGTCAAACTTAACCTGTAATTTAGCAGTCACATAGCAAAAAATATTTTTTGATAGATTTTTTTTTAAATAGAATACGAGTAAAAAAAAACAAAGCACCTACCTAGTACACCTACATAGGTGACTAGAGCACTCTAGAACATTTAAAGAATTCACTATAGTATGGGCAAAGGATCTCAAGCAAAATTGGATTCTAGTCTGTTCTCTAGCACTTTATTAAGATATTTATCACCAGTTTGTGACAGCGACATATAATCTATATCTTAACTAAGTTTTGTATTAAAAAAAATATATATTTAAAATAAAGATAAACCTCAACTGTCATATTTTTGAACAACCAAAGAATTCTAAGACGTAACATTATGGTAGATTTTGTTGAGTTTAAAATAGTTGGTGTACCAGACATTTTTCAAATTAGATACCGCTATTAACAAAACGACTTATGCGATTTTATACAAAAAAAATAGCAAAAAGAAAAATTCAATTTATTTCGTTGTTCAAAACAAAGGAAGAACATATTTAAAAGAAAGCGATTTCACTTAGCGTGGAATAAAATTTAGACTTGTCCGTCATTAAAAGTAAAATAAAATCTCCAGCGGAGAAAAATTAATATCAAATTTTTACTTTTTCTTTTGAAAGGCAAATATATTTTTTATGTGTCACGAGAAAAACGTAGACAAGTACAAAATATTTACAATACGACAAAACATGACAAAGGAAAGGCAAAAAGTATATACATATACACAATGTATATGGCTGGTGATTTTGCCTAAGGGCAGATGAAAAAAAAAATGAAATGTAACATTGGGAAAAATACATTTTGGATAATACTCCGGGGTATTTGAATGCTGGAAAATAAATACGTCTATATTATATTATTATTAATATTATGTACAGTGTATGTATTCTGTGTGGAGACAATATTTTTGCCGCCTGAAGCGTTGCCCGATTTAGAAGCAACTTTTCGGAAAATACTTCAGACCGATCCGTAGTCCAGTAAATGATGCAACAGAGCAATCAAAAAGGTGTGGGTTTGATTTATTGCGGGGCAAAAAATAACTAAATATGCTCTTCGTTGTATTGAAAAATATACCTACCTCAAGACGGGACACATGAGATCCATCTAGCGTTATAAAAACATAGTCTTGCTTCAGAATTAGCGCTTTCTATAGCGACCAACCAGCTCGCAGAGCGCTTTTGAGGTGTGATCAACACATTAGTACCGCTCACCACATAACGCAAAAAAAAACGCAACTAAGCTACACATATAGTGTAACTTCTTGCCGCGTTATCCCCGAAGGAGTCGCATGTGGCGAGTTGAACCTATTTATTTTTACAGGTAAGGGGGCCGGCCTTACACCAACCACTTCAGTTGAAGTGGAGGTTTCCCAGCTCCCGAGAGTGCTGGTACTCATTTCTTGTGAAGGCTGAGTAAACCTTGCCGGTATTTTATTTTGGGGTTTTCGAAATAAACATCGAAACGGGAAATCATTTCTGACACCCTCGGTGGGATTCGAACCCGAGCTTTCGGCATGGAGTGCAACTCTACCACCTGAGCTATCGACCGGACTAAATAACATAAATTATCCAATACTTTTATTACCGTTATTTTTGTTTCATCAGGTACAAATTATTACTTTATGAGTTATCCTTACAAATAATCAATGCTTAAAATGTACTGTTCCCTACGCCTTTGTACCATATTTAAATGTTTCACTTTTGAATACGACCCTCGTGAAATGTTCCCCACTTTTCGACAAAAAAAAGTTTAATTTGTTTTTTTTTTCTTTTTAATTTCACATTTTCCTTTGCAGCCCGAGAGGCTCTTGCGGTGGAAGCAAAAAAAATATGAAAACTTGGAGATTGTTTGTGTTTTTTTAATGACGGATAAAAAAAACTTGAATTTATCATTTTGGCTGTATTGTGGCATTGAATTTGTTTTACTTTGTAAATCGTTATTACTTAGTATAAAAGAAGCATAAAACGTAGGGATTAGTTTTTTGAGCAACAAAAAAATGTGTTTTACAATTTTGAAACAAAAAATATATTTCTTCACAGTCAAGTGGTTATGAACTCACTCTACTGATAAAAAGGTTTATGGTTAAAATCTTGGTAACGACTAGAGTATAAAAAAAACGATAAATACATTTGCAAAAAAAATTGTAAATTGATATGTAGTTCAGAAAACGCTTATGTTCAAAACCAGACCACTAAGGTATGATCTACACTAATTATGCCTGAAATGATTTTCCATTACTGTGTTTTTTATTTTAATCCAAAGTTATAGTGCCAATGTCACCCCTGTTACAGGAAAGGACGGCAAGAGTTGCAGGGTGTATGTCCATTTGAGATTTGGTTTTAATGTTGTAGGCTGACATGAGGCATGTGCAAGCGCAAACTTGTACATGTCTGGTTGTGAGAATGCATGTAATGTAAATCTCCAATGGAACATATCTTTGCAACTTAAATTAGATTTGATTAGATTAGATAGTACCAGAAAGGTTTATTTAGCCATAATTACTACTTAAGTCATCATCCAGAAATTATTATTATTCATTAGGTTTAAACAAAAAAGCATGACTAACAACCATTGATTATATCACAATTGATCTGTTAGGTTTGGGTGTTTCAAACTTGGCTTATTTGGCTTTTAACTGAAAAATATAAGTGCACAAATCTCACAAGATTGACCTTGTCTTAGATTACCTTAGTTTAAAACACCCGGAAATCAGACTATCATCAACTTAGCTCTAAAATCCAAACTGATAAAACATAAATGTCGTATTAAGTACTTTTAGTAGAAATATATTATGTACCATTTTCAAAAATAATTGAATTAAATAATATTATGTATGAAAATGAATTCTTATTTGAACATTTGAAAATGAGCACTTTGAATACGCGCGTTTCTCAAAACCAGCCACAATGTGCAATGGAAAGAAAAGTCGTAATGCGAACGAAAATTGTAGATGGGAACACGATGGCACAAGAAAGGGAGGTTTTTTTTCGTGAATGACAATACTGGATGAAGCATTGCCCCGCGAAGCCTTTTGACAGCTGTCTCAAAATTAATACGTTTTTTTGTGGGTCGGTTTTTTTGTAAAATTTAAAATGGAACTTTTTTTTCTCCTTAGCGATTCACACAATTTTTTTAAATTAAAGTAATTGTCTGAAAGAGATAAAGAGATGTTTCCTTTTGTGGTTAAATTATTTTTTCAAGATGTTCTGCAAAATTGTTTTGGCTTATTAATTGAGATAAAATAATTGTTTGTTGTAAACATTTTTTGTTGTTACTTTAATTTGAGAAGCAATTTGATTTAAATAATTTTTATGTTTGAATAATAATTTAAACATCTTTTTAATCTTTTAAATAAATAAAATATGCAAGAAGAAATGATATACTGCGTTCACATGAAAACATTATTTCTCCTTCTTCTTCTTTTTGTGCCACTTCTATCGAAGATCAGCGATTATCATGGCTATTTTGACTTTAGATGCTGCGGCTCGAAACAGGGACTTGGTGCTTTCTGCCGAACCACTGTGACAGGTTTTTCAGCCAGGATGTCTTTCGGCGTCCCTGAGATCTTCTCCTCTCAATCTTCCCTGCTTAATGGTAGGCAGGAGCTCCTTTGTAGTGCGCATTCCTTGAAGGACTTCTTCATTGGTGACTCGATCACGCCAAGAGATCCGAAGCATTTTTCGGTATAGACACATCTCGAACGCTTCAATTCGTCTCTCCAGTACCTGCGTGAGAGTCCATCCTTAATTTTTCTCCTACTTATTGTCAAATACCTACTCGTACTTGTAAAAAGTGTAAATTCATACCGTGTGGTTAGAATTCTATGGGGCAAACTTTTAATTTTCCCAGGTAAGGAAGCCAGCGCTACGCAAAATACTTCACATATAATATGGAAATTTATCTGCTCCTGTGTAAGTTATACTTTTTATGAATAATACTTGGATGATTTATTTGGTGAGTTCTGTTTTGTAGAAATCTCACATCAAAAGTCCTCTACGAGCTTGGTCGTCACTGTAGATAGCGACAATTCTCAAGCAAGACCCAGTTGCTGTAAGGCTAGATGGCCTTTAAGTGACTACTGAACTACGGACAGGTCACAAAATCACAAATTACTGTCATATTGACTAACCAAGTAAAAATCAAAGAATGTTGATAAACGGATTTTTGTCAAATCCGTTTATCTATAAGATACACCCAAATAATCCTTTAAAAACTCAATCGGTAAGATCTAGAAGTATGTAAAATCTTTAGCAACAATATATTACTTGAAGATTTAACAAACCTGCTACCTTGTTATCAGGTATCTATGACAACAACTTAAAAAAAAAGACAAGATAATCTATGTAATACGTGTAATTATTCCCAGTTAAAGAAAAACAGTACCATAATTGGTCATTTTTTTTAAAAAGGAATAGAAGAAAAATTGACAAATTATATTAATTTTCGGATATTTAACGAACCGTTCGGTGAGAACTTACATTATTCTCTACGTTTCGTCAGCGACGTAGCCGACGTAATCAGGAGAACATCCTATAGAGTTCATCCTCAGTCGCCGTACAGATAGGATGTTCTCCTGAAGACGTCGGCTACGTCGCTGACGAAACGTAGAGAATAATGTAAGTTCAACATCCTTAGAGTTCATCCTCAGTCGCCGTACAGATAGGATGTTCTCCTGAAGACGTCGGCTACGTCGCTGACGAAACGTAGAGAATAATGTAAGTTCTCACCGAACGGTTCGTTTAATATCCGAAAATTAATATAATTTGTCAAAATGTCAAACGACCGTAATTCTAACTTAAACCTAACTAGAAGAAAAATTGACAGCTGTTGCAAAATTTATTTGATTTCATAACGTGTCATATTTTTGTTGAACTTTGTCTTGTTATGTTGGAGTAGTCTCATAAAAATCCATTTAACTTTTTTGCCTTGACAGCAAAAAACAGCATCGAGACACACGAAGGTGTCGCAAAAAAAAACTTTACAAAATTTATCTCGACAAACTATTTATCGTCAAAATCATGTAGCAGGTTTCATTTTTCATTTTACTCTGTCGTAGCACCCAGAGACGTGAATGAAGTTTTCATATATTTGTAGCTAGTAACAATTTTACTTGTATAAGATATTTCGTAGAAAGATTCGTAAGATTCGAAGGCGGTAATGTAGGATTTTTAAAGAAAAAAAATATGTTTCGAAACACGGAAAAAAATATTCCACGAGTTTTCCTGTATTTATTTAATATTTTGTATACAACCTAGATTGCCACTTTTGGTTATTTACGACTCAAATTTATTTTTACCTAAAATATCTCGCACACGTGTCTGATTTGATTATCTTGAATAGGAGTTGTTATTTAAAGATAAATGTTATTGTAAAAGTACTTCGAAAGAATATCTAAAATTATTCACGGCAAATAAGGTTCATTTTTCGTTACTATTTTTGGAGGAACAAAATAATAAAAGAAGCTTTGAATAACATAGACATATCTAACTGATAAGATTTTTTGTCATTTTTTTTTTTATGTCATTGTTACATTTACAATAGGCCTTTTTTTACTTTAAAATGAATTTCACTAGGCTAACAAAGTAAGAAGACCTTGAGAAATTGATTTGAATCATAGATGGATGAATCTTTTTTATTTATTTTCAATAAAAACACACGAATAAAAGGATGATTCGTAAGGATTTAGGTATGCAACCATGAGCGTTAAAATATGAAACAGAAATTTGCTTTTGAACATGATTTTATAAAAAGTTTACTTGAGAAAACAATCAGTAATGTTAATCACTGTCAATGTTTTTCACAAACAGTTGATCCAAAGCTGAACCATAGATATTCCACGGATTAGTTTTACATAAAAAAAACATTAAATTCTATTAAAAACTTAAAGAACTTTAAAAATTCTAATAAATCATTGTTTTATTGTCACAATTTTAATGTCATTGTAAGAATACAATAGTGTGTTGTTAGAATGTTTAAAGTCCTTTAAAATTTAATTTAATTCAATCTATCTATCTATAATCTCTATAATCTAAGCTGCAAGGATATGTTAACATTAAGGGTCATATGAAATGCATGCCTACAGACAGGCACATGTAGGTTCGCGCCTACACATTCTGCATGTATGCATACAAATAAAGAAAACCTCTTATGGACATAAATCTTGCAATTCCTGCCGCCGTTCCCTGAACCAGGGTGGCATTGGCAAAAGTGAACCATTTTTTTCCGCACGGGTGGTCAGCCTCGTACCAACCTATCAGTCAAGGATCGATCAATATGAATTTTCACAGTATTAATACACAAACCATAGCAAATATAAAAAGCATTATGTATTGCGCGCTCACAATACCATCCTGATGTTTTATTATACCTTCGTAATTGAGAACTAAAAAATGTATGATAATATATATAATATACATATATTATATATTATTATTATTTGATTTTCTGTTAAAAGTAGCCAAAGCCTCTTTAAGATTGCGTCAATAAAGTACTTTGTAACAAATAAAAAAAAATCTGAATTAACTTTTAAGAGAAAACTCATACAAGAGAGGTGTATCTTGCAAAATACAGTAAGCGATGTTACTCATTAGATCACGAAGCATTTTAATATTTTTCGTAGATAGTAAAATTTTGCTTCTACAGCCATGTAAATTTCTTCTTTACATTTCAATCCACCTTTTCCACGTGCACCCAGTTAAAGCTTGGCGTAGATCCCGGCCAACATTTTCAGTATCATGTTCGTCGTAGAGGTTCATCCTTTGGCGTAGCACATGCACCCGGGTGGCGTAGAACAGTGATTCTCAAAGTGGCTTAAGAGCGCTCTCGAATATTTTTAATTTTAAAATCTGCGTTCGCTTAATACCTATCTATGCCACAGCCGCGCGCTCGGAGCTCTTATTTTGTAGTTTTTGAAAGGTACGTATATTAACTTATAATATCTGTGGACTAGAAATTATTTTAACCAAAAAAGACATATATATATATGTCTCAACTTACTTACGAAAATGGTCATTAGTAATAAAAATAACAAAGAAATTCACAGTTGCATTTCATTAGTAATAAAAATAACAAAGAACTTCACAGTTGCATTTCCATGTGTACAAAAAACTCGGCACAACGAAAAAAAAATCTTGAATGTTGGTGCCATTTCAAATAACAGCTGCCGACTAGACCGGAAATAACTAGAGTTGACAGATAACACACGTTATAAATATTGTGATCGCCAAAGTCGTGGCAATATTTCATATTTCATATTTTAACTTTATCATTCATTTCATTATAACCACTGCAACGTGTGACAGGAGAGAAACGCAAGTGGTAGCATGTCGCTGCCTTTGTTCTTGTTTGCCGTAGAGACCATTAAGCTAATTTTACATGAGCAATTTTTGCATGTGTACTGGACCAATGTGTCTTATGAAAACAGGAAATTGATTTCAAAAATATTTAAAACAACTCTCACATTACGAATTTTACGCTTATTCTTAGCTCAGATTGTGAAAATTTTTATTCTTATGACAACTGCAGTATGTATCAAATCAGCACGTTAGTTTCCGCTCCTCTATGTTATTACTCATAGTAGCTTGCAGTACACTTTTTGGCAGCCATTTTTTTATGCCGGTCAGATAGACTCAACCTTTTCCATCCTTCAACATCAAAACTAAAAATGTTCAACAATAAATCAATAGTTTCGCAAATTATATTTTTAGTAATATTAATATCAGGATGATTTTTGCGAGCGCTGTTTTTGTGTAAATCACACCCCAAGAGCCCCCAGCGAGCTTGGTCGTCGCTAAAGAAAGCGTCGATTCTCAATCAAGACCAAGTTGCTGTAGGGCTGGATGAACTTTGGTGACGGGTCTTGGTAATGGTTTGTGTATTTCCACTTTATTAATTCATTAGAACTTTGAAAAACATTAAATAAAAAAAAACAAGTTTTTAGTTACTCGTAAGCGTAACTACAGATGTTATGGATATGTGAAGGTTCCAAGGAATTTTATGAAAAAAGTGGTCAATATAGTGCATACACGCAGAATTTCTTAGTAAATATTTAGTTTTTACATACTGTAAAATTGCGTTTCCTTTCTCGCAATTTCGCTTTCTTGATGACTAAAATTATTTTTTAGCGTAAAATCCGTAGGAAGTAGAATGTTGACCGATTATTTCTAAAATAGTAATAATAAATTTCTAAGTTAAGTATCAAAGTCTTAATCTAAATTAAAGTTGCAAAGATATATATCATTTCAGATTCATATTAAATACATTCCCACAAGCACACACATAGTAGTTGAACATAAGCCCTGCAACTTTTGTCGACCTTCCCAGAAACAGGGGTGACATTAGCGAAGTTAACCATCTTTGTACAGTATGGGTGGTCAGCTTCATACCAACCTATAAGTCAAGGAATGTATTATTAAGAAATTGTTGATTGCAAAAAATAATATTTTTGTAAAAATGTAACATGGAAAATCGTAAAATGTTCTCGCTTCGAAAATGTTGCATATCACTTGCCGACGAAACAAAGGTTTGTTATGAGATAGTTTTAGCGAAAAAAAAAAAGTGCCGCAGGTCCCGCCTTCTGTGAGCGTTGGCGCTCGACTGAGGTTTACCCCGCGAATCTCGCATTTAAAAGCCATTTGTAAAATAATAATAAAAAATACATCTTGTGAAATAAAAAATTTGAAAAAAGATACAACTAAGCTCAAGATTATATTGTTCAATATTTGAAAATAATTGGGCACAAATAACCATTTTTTGAGATTTTATTCGAAGATACAATGTACACTTTTTTGTCCGTTTTTGCTTCTAGATTTTTTTTTTTATTTCAGTTTTCTTCATCTGAATCACATTTTAAATCACACCACGAACTAAAACAGGATATAAAGTATATTTGTAATTTTTTTTTAGATTTCAAAACACTACCAATTTACAGAAAAACTGGTTAAAAAATTGTATGTTTTCCACTTACCGCAAGAAGGTGTTCGTAATTTTTATTTTTTCAAGTAATAAAAGCGTTTATAGACATATTTTATTTGATGCATATTGCAAATGAAATGTTTAACTAACACTTAAAGTTATCAAAAATTTATATTTGTCCATATTTATTGAAAAAAAACCACGTCAAAAACTGTGTTTTCGTGAAATTTCCTAGCACCCTCTTAACATATTTTTTAGAGTCGAATCTGTTATACTGGATATTTATTGAAACAAATAAAAAACTGTGGGTCCATAAGATGGTCAAAGGGTTGTAGGGGTGTAGATATTATTGAAATAGTGAAAATTACACCTATCACTGCAAATCTAGACAACATTGTGCAAGCTATCTCAAATACATTAATAAAACTGGTAACAAACTTGGACCGGTCCGTAGTCCGTAGTGGCAACACTTCGGAATCGTAAATGGAAGGTTGTAGATTCGGATCCCGGCGGAGCACAAAAATATACCATTTATATTTCGAATGTGCTCTTCGCTGGGTTGAAAAATTCATAAACCTTTACCAATGACCGGTCACCAAAGGTCCATCCAGCCTTACAGCAACTGGGTCTTGCTTGAGTATTGGCGCTTTTTAGCGACGACCAAGCTCGTACACCTCTGCGGCACTACAACAAGTGTCATAGACCCCTAGAGTCTTTAGAATCTAGGGAGTCTCCCGCACAGGATTTCTTAAAAAAAAAAAAAAAACATCTGATGGTGGCAATTTGCATTAGATTTAGTAGCAGCTGCAATACCTATTTCTTTGTCAACTCTATGCCAAATATATTTTTAACAGTTTATAATTTGTAAATTAAGAAGACTTGTGATAATCCAAAGTATGAAATCTCAAAAAGCTTTGCTTACATTTTTAAATCTACAGTATGATCAAATAAGGGAGATTTCTGAATCTAGAGCTAATATATTTAGTAAGAATTAGCTCAATAAAAATAATCGTAGGTGTATGATCCTTAAACATTAGAAAATATCCCAATAGGCAAGGGCGTGCATCCCATACAGGCACATGCGCCTAAAAGATAGGCAAAATATGATAAAAACCCATTTCAGCTTGATATTCCGATTTAAAATCCAAAATTTAAGTTCGATTGGAGTTATTGTTAGCACTGGTTAAAAAGAATAGGAGAAAATATTTATTCTGAAAGGTTTTTGCCTCTATCCTTTGCACGCGCCTGCCAATAGTGGAGTGGCAATACTTTGTAACATCCTTGGTTAAATTTTGAATAAAGCAACCAAATATTGCCACATAACTTACGAAAAGGCTACGTTTGATTAGTTGAATGTATTTTGTTTCATATGAAAAACCAGCTGTACACCAACCTTTATATTTTTACAAGTAGATGTTTGATGAATGAATTCATTTGACAAAGTTTTACATAAGTCCTAAGAGTTGGAGTGGTTTTTGTAGAGATTCGTGGAAAACTGTATGTAGTCTACGAATCAAAGAAACTTTGGGAACTTCTAGTGTAGAGCATCGTAGAACATCATGAACGTTCTACATTTTATCTGCGCCGTGATGGAATCTTCTGGAATATTATATCTTGTTCTGCGGTCGCAGCAATCCGAAAAGTTTTCTCTCTACGACTATTGAATTTGCGCTGGGTTCGCATTCTACGAATTTCACAACTCGAAATATTTAATACTTCGGAATTTATTATCTTGGACTGGATTTTATGTAATTGATATTTCAAATGCTCGTATAAGAATATATCTTAAGCCAAAAAGTGCACTAGAGATATTTTATTTTCGGAATTGGGATGATTTATTTGATGAACGCTGTTTTTGTGTCAATCCCAACTCAAGAGCTCTCTGAAACTTAACTCTTTTGCACTTTTTTGACCTTTAACATGAGAGCGTTATTTTCAAAAGGTGGGTTTTCTTCAAGTCTATTATCTACAATATAAGCTGCAAACATATGTTGATTATTAAGAATTTTATTTAATGCATGCCAACAAACAGGCAGGTATAAGTTTGCGCTTAAACATGCCGCACGACCTTTGATTTTGATTTGACATTGCTGATTGAGAGTTACATCCCTGTAGTTAAGTTGATGTTGGAATTACGGTCGTTTGACATACGAGTATTAACTATACAGTTTAAAGATTTATTTTTAAAAAAACAATAAAAATTATTTTCTAAAAATTAAACAAAAAACTTTGTGTAATACCACTTTACACAAAGTTTTTTGTTTAATTTTTAGAAAATAATTTTTATTGTTTTTTTAAAAATAAATCTTTATAATGGCTTACCACAGTGTTTCACTAAACAAATTTGAACTCTTATACAGTTTAAGTTTTTACTCCGATATTAGACGAACCGTTATAAGAAAACTTACTTAATTTTCGACGTTTAGTTAGCAACTTATCTAACGTATTCAGAAGACACCCTCTCTGCACGACGAATTCATCCTCAGTCATCGTGCAGAGAAGGTGTCTCTTGAAAACGTTGGCTACGGCGCTAACGATTCGTCGGGATTTTTTTTTTAAGTTTATGTAAAAGTTTATGTTAATGCAAATATGTAAGTTTTCCTATAACGGATCGTCTTATATCCGAAAAATATGTCAAACAACGGTAACGTCACCTTTAACTTAGCCTTAATATTCCTCAATTAGGTTTAAAAACAAGTAAATATCTTAGCTATTTTTGAAATCATCACTTTAGTCTATCCAAAGTTTACATTCTAATTCAGGGATTTATTCAATAATCTGATTTTATGGTACATATATGTTACTTACCTTATCAATTTACAGTAATATTGTGTGGACCTTCTTGGTACACGTAAAAGGATAGATCTACACGTAAGTCTACCTTCAATTAATCGTCATGAAAGCCTCCCACGCATATCAAAGCTCCATTCCGATAACTGGATATGCGATGTAATTGTGTACAATCAACATCAGACACAGAATATCCCAAATGTCAGGGTATGTCTGCAAACAGATGATATACTGTGTATTTTCCTGTGCTAATGTAGGGTGTACCCAATTATTGAAGTATAATGAAAGAACTGAACGAAAAAAAATGTAAATTTTGTTTAAGGTATCTATTAACTTACACACGTCTGTGTCTTTCTACAAGGACATGAATTTAATATAAATTAAAAAAAAAAAAATTATAATTTTTGAAGGAATTCAAAGAAAACACTGTTTATTTTCACTAAAATTTATTTAGAAAGATTAAAATCTTTAAAACAAATTACAAACGCGTTTTCGACCTAGTAGGTCATCATCAGGTATGATTACAGTCAAACAATACAAAATATAAATTTAAAATGTTTTTTTTGTATAGATTTGTGAAAAGGAATGCAATTCACTAACATATTTTGCCTGTTTTTTTATTGCCAACACCTTATCCTCTCGACCCTACCAGGGACATGAACATAAGCCTTGCATTGAATCTAGGGTGGCATTGGCAAGAGTGATACACTTTTAACAGTATAGTGGTCAGGCTCATGCCTACTTTTCATTTGAAGAACACCGGTAAGAAATTACGTTTAATTATACACAGAAAAACAAATCTGTAAAAAAAACATACTTTCAATACCTTCATGTAAGAAACCGTTCCCACTTGTCGGGTATATTCATCGGAGGTTACAGTTGTATGGCATTTTGGACAAAATCGGTTTCCGACAAGTGTGAATACTGGAACCACTGGAACCTCCGATCAATATACGGATCCGACACCCGACAAGTGGGAACGGGCTCTTAGATTTAAAAATTACAGATCAACTACCATTTTTTCTCTCTTGTCATACTTCTTTCATTTCATTCAAAGTCACAACTTTTTTAATGCCTGCCCTCCTTTAGTTATGGCTCCGGATATTCCATTCAGTCGCTTTTTCAGGAATAATAACGCAATACGCAACTAAGCTACACATATAGTGTAACTTCTTGCCGCGTTATCCCCGAAGGGGTCGCATGTGGCGAGTTGAACCTATTTATTTTTACAGTTAAGGGGGCCGGCCTTACGCCAACCACTTCAATTAAAGTGGAGGTTTCCCAGCTCCCGAGAGTGCTGGTACTCATTTATTGTGAAGGCTGAGTAAACCTTGCCGGTATTTTATTTTGGGGTTTGAAATAAACACCGAAACGGGAAATCATTTCGCTGCCTCAGTTCTTGTTTATCGTATACGCCATTGAGAAAATTTTACATGAGCAATGTTTGCATGTGTACTGGACCAATGTGTCTTATAAAAACAAGAAATTTATTTAAAAAATATTTAAAAGAACTCTCACATTATCGAGTTTTACGGTTTTTCTTAGCTCAGATTGTGTAGAATTTGATTCATAAGACAACTGCATGAAAAAGTCATATTTGACAGGATTGGCGTATACGATAAACAATAACTGAGGGAGCGATTTGTGACACCCTCGGTGGGATTCGAACCCGAGCTTTCGGCATGGAATGCAAGCACTCTTCCACTTGAGCTATCGACCGGAATAATGAAATATTATAATTATTAATATTAGAATAATTTACTAGTACAGCGGTTTTTTTGCGTAAATTACATATCAAGAGCAAAAAACATATTATTACATGACTTTAATACTTGTAAACGACAGAACAATTTTATATGCTGTTGTTACAAGTCACACACATTTTTGGCTTAACTAACATACTGAAAGACTACGGCATATTTCGCAAGTTATAATACCCTTGGCGGAGTTTGTTACATTGTAAAGTTTCAGTTAACACCCATGTTTCACTTTGAACCTGAAATATACGTGTTTTACGCAAAATAAGCATGTTTTAGAGCATTATGTATCTATGTACCTTCATAATGTAACAGAATGGCTCACTAAGCCCCATTTTTGTATCTTATTTGAACCTTAAATGAATATGAAATCCAGCAACATTGACGACTCAGACGAGTAAATGGCTTAATGATATTTAAAAGGTTTTTTTTTCAGAACCAGTGGTTTATTAGTTCAGAAAAAAATGATGGCTGATCTATAATGTCGGCGGCTAATGCTTTGAAGTTTTCACTTTTAATTTTTAAAGATGTTTTGTAGCTTTTAGTTTTATTGTTTTTGCTTAGTGTTTGTTTTGTATACCTAGTTGGATGTTTATTGATTGTATTCATTGACTTATAGGTAAATAAGAGGCTGACCACCAAAACTGTAAAAAATGGTTCACTTTTCCAATGTCACCCACTGTCACCGTTGTTGTATGCTCATTTGAGATTGGGTTTTTATTTTGTCCTTTTTTATGAAGTCCACATGCGTCAAGTGTAAACGCGAACTTACACGTGTCTAAATGTTGAATTGCAATTAATATGAATCTTAAATGTAACATGTAACAGGTTGACTTAGTCCAGCCGTCACGTCAGACACGCACTAATTTTGGGGACCGTGCTTTCCGGTTTGCGGGCCCAATGGAGTGGAACAGACTACCACCTAATGTGAGGAAGGCAGAAACTGTTGGTGCCTTTAAAGGAGCACTAAAGACGCATCTTTACAAAGAATCTTATCCGTGATTTGAGAGGGCCCTTGAGGTGTGACACACACAAAAACGGCGCTCTTTTATTATGTGTACCTTATAAATAAATTATCCTTGTATATATATATATATATCTTTGCAACATAGATTATAGCAAAACCATGGCTCATCCGCAACCCACCTTGAATTTTTCAAGCAAAAAAACCTAAGATCCGTACATCAGCCTTGGATCAAATGCTTTGTGAATGGCACTGATAATTATTGTTTTCATAAATTTTCGTTCTGTTTGCACTGACAGGTACAACACTGTGTGGGACTAGAACTAATATATCGGAGCAATCTAATTACGCCACGCAATATTTTAGTTGCGGGAAAACATAAATAAACGGAGAAAGTTCATGTGGTATTTATGAAAAAGCATTCTCTGAAGTGCTGCGAATCACTGGGGATTAGTGAAGCCAACTCCAACCTTTTTCATAGACTTCAACCTTATTTTTAGGCTCGTTCACACATCCAAAAATGTATAAGAAGTGAAAAAGATGATTGTATATTGTTTGTGAAAGATATCGCATTAGCTTGGTTTAATAAAAAGTGTTATAGTAATGGACTCTTTCTTCTTCTGTTTATTCTTTCTTTTATAGATCCGTCGTGTTATGATTAATTTCGGGTTCACTTTTAATAAAATTGCAGTTGAATTTATTTGTAAAAATTAATTCCATAAGATTTACTATGTAATTTTTGTATTGGCGGTTACACGCTAATGTGGAGACTGATCATGCACAAAACCGCAGCCGGTATTTATATATGACCCAAGGTCAAATCTCGCATGATCCAGACCATACGAGATGAGTGTAAAAGTGTAAAACATTCACGCCTACACACACACATATATATATAGCAAGTAAATACGTCTTGACACACAATCATAAAACACATAGTCATGAACTTATACATCCGTAGCAGTAGGATCAGTTTGCGCCATTACTTCTCCTGTAGCCCGGTTTGAAAGCTATCACATCGTCTCTTGCGAGGTCTACCTGGGGGGCATTTTCTGTTGGGGTTACTTAAAGAACGACACGTGGGATCCTATCGTTACCCATTCTATTGATATGCTGGTACAAGAATCGTCTTCGATGTCTTCTGTACTACACATACTCCTTACTTGAGTGTTTTGTAGTTTATCTAGTGGTGTGTTTCCAGTAATGCATATTTGAATTTTTATTTCAAAATCCCTCAGAAGAGATTTTGTCTTCGAGTAATGGACGATAATCAGGGTTTTTTTCTAGTTCACAATACTGCCAGCCGATAAAATTTGGTATCTTTTCAAGCTACCTATATAATATTGTATCGAAATTATGACGCTTTGTACTATCTGTAAACCGGCTAAGTGACGAAACAAAATATTTTTCAGTCCTTTGTGGTTGGATCAAATTCTCCAGTCTCAAAGTTCACTGAGTCTATCGTTAGATAAAAATGTGAACAAGAAAGAAATTCATGAAAGCTCTTGTTAGAAGCATTTTGTTGCAAGGTTGCGAAACTTAGACCATTCAAAAATACCAAAGAAATCGACACAAGAGGAATCCGAGAAGTGAATTTGGAGGAGATGAGCGAGATACCACGGGCTGAAAGGAAGACCAACAAGAATGTGGTGTACATGTTGAAGCAAAAAATCTGTAGACTACATACTTGTATTTGTCCAAATGATTTTTTATCCGCACACAATGTTTTTGTTATATATGTAACTCTCCATAAAATCAATGTTAAAAATCAAACCCACATTTTTCCTTCAGTCACACATGAAATATCGTCATGGAACCGTAAAAACTCTAGCTAGCAGACATTTTTCCGACAACTTTCAATAAGCAGCCCAAGCGTAAGGAATATATTCCGAATGCGTGTGACTTTGGTATCACTGCTCGCAGCTCCCTCCCCGTGGTAAACACGCCCCGCCATAAAAAAATAATAATGGTTTGTGTTTCTGGGCACGTCCTACCCCGGGGACCCTCTGATGGAGGGGTGAAAGCGTGCTAGGAGAATTACACCCCATGCTGAATAAGATTTTAAAAGTCTGCACTTATCTAGGACACTATCCCCCGTATTCACCATTCTTACTACTACTTACCGTAGGCCACACTTGCGTAAATTTATTTTATGTACGATCCAAACAATGAAAACTTATGTTTTTAAATGTTGGGTTCTTTTGAATTAAACTGTTATTTATTTATTTAACAAGAGTTATTTTGCACAATAACGGTTTACAATGTTCTGATTACTTTTCTTGCTCTAGCTTATTGACTTGGCATCACAATGTTTCAAGCGAGTCTGACCCTCCACACTATTGCGGCTCATATTTATACCATACATACAGACGCTTCTTCTATATTCCAGATTCTAAAGTGGATTTTTTTACACATATACTACTCAGCGTGCTTAGGCTCACGTATTAAAACTGATATAATAGATTATATTTACTAGAGCAGTCTACTGCAATCCATTTCATCATTTTACTAGTGGTTCGACCCTATTCCAGTTACGCACACCAGCAAGCTACGTGCTTAGGTACATAGCTTGCTGGTACTTAATTAAAGAATAAGTTGGATTGATGAATACAGGTGGTAAGATTGTAAGGTTTCGCATCTAAGATGTATGACACTTCTTGTCCCATTATCACCGCAAAGGTTTTTTTGGCGCTAGAATTTTTGTTGTTGTTGCAAATAGCGAAGCTATGTATACTTTAACCGCTTCGTTTTGAAGTGAGGAATTTCACTGATCTCATAGAAACAGGTTCTCTTTTCTAATTTAGGAAATATACGAAACTGGAAAACATTTCCGACACTCCTTTAAATTGTATCCTAGAATTTTGATTTTGAAAACAAAAAAATTGTCGACGAAACTTCCAGACTGATACAAAAATTAATTCATCAGTAAAGTCACCCTGTGTATGAAAGAAACTAAAAACGTATCAAATAAATAAATTAAAAACAAGCTAAAAAAAAAAATGCAAAATAAAAAATATTTTCATTTATATTGTTCATACAAAAAAAAAGATCAAAAGAATGAATTAATTCCAAAACTCCAGTTAAAATATTTTTTAGACGTCTGCAATTAGAAGATTAAAAAAACTTATTCTTTTGTAATCTTTTTTTCTCGACAACTTTTGTGTTGAACTAGCTATCTGTACCTACTGCAAGGTCAATGAAAATATTTTTTAGTCCTTTGAAAAAAAGTATTATCGAGAAGAATTTCTGATTTTTGTTTGACTTCTTATTGTGTGATTGAATTTAATTAAAATTAATAAAAAAAATGGAGTTCACGACTACAACCAATTTATCTTGCCTTGTAGTTTTGTATTTTATTTATCAGGCTACTCGTGATAAAGCAACCCGAGTGCCACCCGAGGTATGCAATTAGCTTCAGTAACATGTAACTATATTATTACCCATGAGGCGCATCTGACTTAGAGATTCTTATTTTGTCATACCATTGCTTTTAATTTCCCGGGAAAGCCTTCAAAACATATAATGCTTTTGAGTACCGTCCATGTGCTGTGGGTCCTTCTGACACATGCATACGGGACCTGTAGGAGGTGGGCTTGAACAACGCAACTCAACGTAACTAAGGAACATATATAGATTAAGCTCTTGCCTGCATTATCCCCGAAGGGATCGCATATGGCAATCCGTGACCTATTTATTTTTACGGGTAAGGGGCCCGGCCTCAGATCAACCAATTAAGTTGAAGTGGGGGATTCCAAATTCTAGAGGGTGCTGGTTCTCATTTATTGTGAAAGCTGAGTAAACCTTGCTGGAATTTATTTTGGGTTTGAAAAAAAAATCGAAACGGGAAATCATTTCTGACATCCTCGGTGGTGATTGAAACCTTGCTCTCGGCATGGAATGCAATTAATCTACCAACTGAGCTATCAACCGGACTTTTTACGAGCTGTGTCGTCGCTACAAAGCGCCAATTCTCAAGCAAGACCATTTTGCTGTAAGGCTGGATGGATCTTTGTTGACCGGTTTCTTTTGGTAAAGGTATAGAAATTGTTTAACCCAGCAAAGAACATATATGAAAATATCTACCGGGATTTGAACCCACGACCTTCCATTATCGAATACAAAGCTACACCATTAGACTTCGGATCGATCTGATTGTCTAATCTAATCTAATCTTATCTAAGTTGCAAAGATATGTTACATTGGAGATTCACATTACATGCATTCTCGCAACCAGACACGTACAAGTTCGCGCTTGCACGTGCCTCATGTAAACCTACAACATAAAAACCAAATCTCAAATGGACATACACCCTGCAACTCTTGCCGTCCTTCCCTGAGACAGGGGTGACATTGGCAAAGTGAACCATTTTTACAGCATGGGTGGTCAGCCGCACACCAACCTATAAGTCAATGAGCATACACGACAAATTACATTGTAGCATTGTTTATTTATTATTTCATCGGGTAAATCGTCTTCGCTACCACAAAATCATCTCACTTCGATTCTAGATGGACGGCGGAATATATAAATCGCGATTTATTCATAAATATTGATCAGCTCTCTGTGACACAATCATAACTTTTCCACAGAACCCATCACTCTGGACGTTTGCGGCGGCTTCGGAATATTTATAAGGTACTCCAATCATTTATTTACCGCCCATAAAACCCTCACTACTCCAAGCATCAAGTAAACGTCCAAACTCAGCCAAAGCGTTTACCAAAAAATGATTGAAATGAAGTAAATGAAACAGCGCCCTTTAGTTTTCATATATATATTTTTAAAACGCTATAATTGAGTTTGAAAGTTATGTTCTATACTTGGGATATTCAAGACCTTGAATGGTGTCTCACAGAGGTGATAGAATATCTGAATATCAAGTCTTTGAATAATTGAAATGATTTTTTTTTCATGTTGTTTATTTTCTGTTGGAATAATTTGATTATATTTTATTCATACATAATATTTGATTCTGTTTCTGAAAGTGTTGGGTTACTTATGGAAAATGAAAATATTTGGAGCACTGGGTCTAAAGTCTCAACGGACGTCGCGTCGGTAGATCTTACCGTGCCTATTTGAAGATAGTTCGCAATAAAACTTGGCGGCGTAAAAACAGCTGACGCATTTTGTACGGTACAGCGGTCAGCTGTAGGCACGGTCATTTTTTTTTTATTATTTATCATCTTCCAATAGACAAGGTAAATAGACAGATGTCCGTTGAGACTGTATGGGCTGGAGTCGATACATATTTTATTTAGATCTTATTTATCCAAGGCTAAACGTCACACTTGTAGGGAACTACCTTAAAAACCAATCACATAATATTTATTTGATTTTTCTCTTACAAGAAGGCCGCGGCCGTAAAACATCACAACTTTTTCCGCGTCAATTCGTGTGCGGATTTGAGTGTTTATTAATTATGAGAGCATTTAATTCACTTTTAAGACTTACAATAATTATTTTTAATTTTTGCGAGTTTCTTAGTCAAGATTGGATCTTTTTTTTGTAATTACATAGTGGCAAAAGTTGTAGGGTTTATGTTCATTTGAGGTTTGTGTTTTATTTGTAAGCACACATTATGCATTTGTAAGCGCGAACTACACATGAATGTTTGTGGGCATGCATTTGATATGAGCTTGAAATGTTTATGTATCTTTGCAACTTAATTTATAGATTTTAGTAGGTACATTGGAATTAAAAATGCATTCTACAGATCAATGAATTCACATAAAAAAACTAAATGTAATTGAAAAGATCAAATACAAACGATGTTTTATAAATATCGCGTTCACCAACAGTTTTTTTTCCATTATCAATACATTTGTGAATTCACGTGACGTGAAATACAGTCCGAGTTTTTCATTTGCATGACACTGAATGGAAAAGTAACGTCATTATATTTCGATTAGCAGAGTCTGATGTAACTTTTTACAAGTGAAATTGCAGTCGCTGGCTATTAAATACACATTCAGTTCAAATATAACGATATCTATCTGTACACTGTACAGCTGCAATATTGATGGAAAAGTTTTTAATTTGTTTCATGTTCAGAAAATTTACACGAATTTCTACAAATTATTACTCCCCTAAGGCCCGATATTTTTGAGTTTTGTAAAGTTAACAAAAAAAGTTAACTCGTCAAATTTCGACAGTAAATATTTTGTTCCTATAACTATTTTCAATATTGCGTCGTCTAGTAACTGACAGCAACTGTTTTAGAAGTTGCCGCCAACGAAACATGTTTTGTGTCGTTTTCCTTCTTTATGGCGTATATACATTTGATTTTTATGTGACCAGTTGTTTGTTTTACAGCATTTGAAATGCATTCAGCATTGTAATGATTTTTTAGATTTTTAAAGTCGCTTGTCACTTTGGGTCTATTCGGTTTTTAGTTAACTCAAACTGGATTATCTTGAGTACCTAAATTGAAAATAATGGATAGCTCAAATGTTACAGCAGTAGTTTTTAACTGCTGTATCATTTCAGAACGGTCCTAAAAAAAATTGCTTCAAGTTTGTCAGCTATCATTTGATTCATATAAATTCATCAAAAAATATCTAGTAAAGAAAATAAATAAACAAGTTTCAAGGCGATTTATGTGGTGAACAAAATTATGTGTTAATTAAACCTCAAGAGTTAAGAGCTCTTTACATGCCCTCACTGGAAAACGAACTCCCTAACTTCTGTTAAGGAGTCTGTAGCGTCATATGCGATGCTTACAACAAATCTGATAACAAACAAAATATTTAAAAAAAAATGTTTATAAAAACAATGTGCTCAAAAATTGTTGAAAACAAAATCTTTGATCCTTTCAAATATCAAAGTTATTCAATTTTAAAACATTACTAACACCATCCACTCTCTCTTTCACGGGTTTTCCTCATTCATCATTCATTTTCCCTCGTAATGACTTGGTAAACGATTCCAGCTGATTTATTTTGCAGCCAAACATTCGACGTTTTACAGAGGCCATTAGTAACCTTCTTTTTTTTCATAACGAGGTGCAGTGAGGCTGGCCACCCCGAAACTTTCCAGCCGACCGGCCCGCTAAAGGTGCCGGTTGCTAATTAGTATTTTAGGGAGGCCTGAATCTGAAAGTGGAGATTCATTTTGTAACCAATGATTTGCCATTATGATACCATGATGTTTGGAGTTTTTTTTCTGTATTTATTTGATCTTGGAATTTTTTAAAACGTTTTTGTAAAATTCAATGAACGGAACTAAAAATATAAAAAGTTTTATATAAAATGCAAAGATATATATGCAAAAAGAGTAAAACTGATCCTAAGTTGGACATTTTCTTTCTGTCTGCACAGTCATTGAAAAAGAGGATTTTGAATCTTGCAGGATTTGAATTACATTTTTGAATCTCATTTCTAATTTCTTTAATCATTCCCAATTCCTATTTTGTTTTTATTGCTTATTAATCATCATTGACGTGTTTGGTGTGCGCATTGTTTTTCTACTCCCTTCCCTTTCTCCTGACCTTTCTTTCCTTATCCCATCATGAGGTTGAGATTTGATTTTTATGTTGTAGGTTCACATGAGGCATGTGCAAGCGCGAACTTGTATGTGTCTGGTTGTGAGAATGCATGTAATGTGAATCTTCAATGTAACATATCCTTGCAACTTAGATTAGATTAGATTAGATTAGGACGAGATTTATTTTTTATTTTTATTTTTATTCTGTTTTGATTTGTGTATTTCTTTTTTTTTGGTTTTGGATGCTGCTTCTTTTTGTTTTTCTTTACTTTTTATTTATTTACCTGGCATGATTTGTAATTTAAAATATTAATTTGTAGAATACAGTAATAGGCGACATGAATTGTAAAAAATATCTTATATGTATACAAAATTATATTCAATGCTGTTGTATTCTTGTTTAAACAATAAAAAAAAAAAAAAAAAAAAACGAGCAGTGACAAAAATAAGACTTAACCGAATAGGAAACATTATTAAAAACTGGAATGTTAAAGAGTAATGTAAAAAAATATGTAAGACAAAGTTGATGGGTAGAAAGAATTTAAAAATGGTATTTAAGGATAGCCAAAAAATGGAGGCAACTCTGGAAAGGCTCTAGCCACTCTTAGAGAAATGGAGAAAGAGATATGTACAACTTCAGATACTGCTTTAAAAATTTAATATAAATTTCACTTAATTGTTCGTTTGTTATGTTATTTGTCGTGTACATGTTAGATTAAATAAATTTAACATAACACGAAGTTTTGAAACTCCTGGCACCTTTTCCTGAAACCAGAGTGATATTGGAAAAAGTGAACCATTTTTACAGCATTGGGGCTCAGCCTCATACTCAATTTTAGCCAAGGATTAACAATATAAGGTTGTCACAATCAAATATCGATCGATCTTTTCATTTAAGTTTATTTTTTTAATTCAAATACAATTGTTTTTTTTTTATTTACTTCGAGGGTTCAATGACATACGTATATGGCAAGCTTTAAAAGGTTTTAATCTATATGGCTTTTATTTGTGAAAGTTATATGATAACATTGTATGTGATTTAGCAATAATATTAACAACCCAGATAGATATTGGGCATCGTAAATATGGGATTCGAAGCTATGTACTCGTAGCTCTATATAAGAGACCCACTCCCTAGTTTCTGATATTATTATGTCCATTAGAAACCGTAGGGGACTGACTTCTAAAACGCACCCTTTTGGTAAAATTGTTTTTTGAAAAATTAAAGCATTGAAAGTGTTGCAATTGTGTATTTCAGAGAGCCTCAGCTACATTTTTCTGTGAAAATCAGAAATATCTTGGATGGTTTTATAGAATGAAAAAAAAACGGATTTTACTGACCGTGCAAAAGATAAGGACGATTTTCTCTACGTTTCGTCGGTATCAAATCCGACGTCCTCAGGAGATGTGTCTCTTCTACAAAGAAGAACCACAAACTGTGCTCCGGTGCCCCTCTGGTGCAAGAAAACTCGGACGTCCCAGGATGCGGTGGACAGACAGGACAGTAAGGGGACCATGGAGGGAAGCGGCACAAGACAGAGAGTCAGCCACACAGATTCTTTACGGCTATTGAACCGAAGAAAATAAAAGAAAAAATAATGTATTCAAATTTTAAAAAGCAGGAGATTCTGCAAAAACTTCAATAAGTACCTACCCACTATTAAATGAACAAGCTTAAATTTGACTAGTTATTTTTTTTCAGCGCGTATAACAATGAAATCAGTTATCTTTTACGAATAGCTTCCCTTGTAGGACCTTGGCCTCCCTAGCCCAGCAACAGACTTATTAATATGGCGGTGTGATCGTCATATTGGCAGCACAAATAACGCAGCTCAGCCATCCACCCTACAATTACTTTGTCAACCCTTATCGAAATGATATTATACACCCACACGTGTTATTACGTTTGGGGGAGGTATTTGATCAAGAATTAGGAACGTGGAGAGATTAAGGAATTATCGTACGTACCTAAGTTGTAGTCCGATCGATAGTTCAGCTGATAGAATACTTGGGTTCCGTGCCAGAGGACTTGGGTTCGATCCCCACTGAGCATATCAAAAATGACATCAACAATTAAATGAGCGAAATATCATGCTTATCTGTCTATACTTATAAAAAGATAGCTGTCGATTGCAAAGTTGATAGAATGCTTGCATTCCATGTCAGATGGCTAGGGCTTGATCTCCACCGAAAGTGTCAGATGTGATTTCTAACTAGCGTAGGTAGGTATATTTCTCAAGCCTAAAATAAATAAGTAAATAAAACAAAACTTACTCAGCCTTCGCAAAAATACGAACCGTTTGTTTTGAGAGCTAAGAAACCCTAACTTCAACTAAATGATGGCCCTTTACATGTGAATAAATACTTCCCAACTCGTTACATAATGAAATATTAAAAAACATAAAAATATTTTAGGAACCATGATGTAGAGGAGGTCAAATATTATACAGTTAGTTTAACAAGCGTACAGGAAGCAGTTTTTCAAAAAAAATAATAAAGGCATAAATAAGGTATCAAGATGTATTTGTTTTTTCAGTAAAAAATATTTTCACAAAAAAAAAAAGCATTGCTGAATTCCACACAACACTTTTTGCTAATTATTTTATGATAATGGATTTATGTTCTCGGAAAACCTTGATGAAAAACTTATTTCTTTCAACGAAAAAAGGAATGTGTTTTTTTCTCAATTTAAAAAAAATCTTGAAAATCCATTTTACATAAGAAAAACAACATTTGATTATTCAATTTTATATGCTTGAAGTTTTGAAACAAAAAAAAAACACGCTAACTATTCTATAGGCTGAGAAGTGGCATAGATCTTTTACAAAAACGATCTTGCGTACAATTATAAAATTATCCGCAACAATAATTGTTCGCAAATTTGGCGAAGTTTTCCCTAGAATCACATCTAGATCTTTCTATCTCACTCCTTCTTATTTCTTCTCGTATTATTTCTCTTTCTTACCGGCACCTACGCAAGTTTTGCATTTTGATTGAGCGAGGAAGAAAATTTAAACATACACCTCAGTGTACAAACGTTTCGGTAGACGAGCGCGTTTGACACCATTATAAAATCCTTGACTTATAGGTTGGTATGCGGCTGACCACACATGTTGTAGAAAATGGTTCACTTTGCCAATGTCACCCCTATTTTCAAGGAAGGTCGGCAAGAGTTGCAGGGTGTATGTCCATGTGAGATTCGGGTTTTAATATTGTAGGACCAAAACGGCATGTTTAAGCGTGAACTTGTGAATGTCTGTTTGTGAAAGTGCATACAATGTGAATCTTTAATGTTACATATATTTTGCCACTTAGATTAGATTAGATTAGAGTACCTATGTACCCTTTTATAGAAAATTTAAGACTTTGTTTTTTTTTTGTACATTTAATCGTAGATATCCTACCATTAAAAATGCATGTGTTATGCACGTTAATAAGCAAACATATGTCAGTTCACGATTACACATGCTGCATGCGTAGTTCCAAAAGAGAACCTCTACTTCGAATCAACGTAATTGTATTGAAACTGTGTGACATTGGAAAAAGTAAGCTTTTTTGTTCAGAATAAGTGATCATCGTCAAGTCCTTAAATTCATTCTTGCATTTTTTAACAATTCATTCAAAATAATGCATTATCACTGAAGACAAACGTTTTGTTTTCAGAATCTTTATAATATTATCTATATTATGCTTGTTCTTAGCGTGTTTTCCATTACGTAAGCCTTTTTATTTGTAGATTTTTCTTAAATAAGAGAGCATGCTGAATGAATAATACTTATACAATTTCAATTAAAAATACCGAAACCTTTCAACTTCTTATTTTTTTTATCTTCTTGTTTCTGATCAGCGTTTCATTATTTGGGGTCACCGAACCGAAAAAGAAATATCTCCCAAATAGATACATAATAATGTTGAATAAAACCTTTCTGATATAACGTACTTTTCCTAGCGTAGACACAGAAATCTTTCATTTTCTTACAGACAGTAAATATTATTGTACGCAATGCGAAGTAGTTGGGAGCGCTCCACGACCGGTCAATAGCATTCCCTCGAAAAGCACAATTCCCCATTGTCTTCTGGGATTCTTGGGAAGCTCGGTAGTTGCCAAACAACCGAGAAATATTTTATATTCATGGCTTGGTAATTGGCTGTTTTGAAATTTCTCCAAATTGAAATGTTTCATTCAAATAATTGAAATAGCGCCGCGCCGAGCGGGATTTGAATATTTCAGTTGATAAATTTCATTACCGAAATATCAAATAATAAATTTATGGAATTAAAATAATTATTTTATAGCATTGAAAAGTCTTGGAAGTTTAATATACGTCTTTGAAAAAAAACGTGATTGAAGTGTGGTCTCTTACCATTTTATATTTTTCAGTGATTTAAAATATTATTTGAATTCATCTAAATAACCTATTTTTATATTTATTAATGTTTTTTTTTTAATTCAAGTAATCTCTTCGAGAAATATAGGATTAAAGTGATTCACATTTAGATAAGTGACTTTATCGTGAATTAAATGACAAACTTGTAAGAATCGTACACGTGATTTTTTTTTTTTGGTTTTAAGTTGCGTAAGCTAACGGAGCAACACACAGAGCTAAGAAAACAAACCATAGACAAAAAAATCAGAAAAGAATGGTTTGTTTACATTTACGTCATTAAACAAGGACAAACACCTTATGAAACAACTTAAAAAGCAGAGGTATTGTTAACAAAATGATAAAAAAATGTCGTGTTCAAGAAACATGATCAACAACCGTCAAATGAGTCATAAAAAACATACTTACGACATGAAATAACAAAAACAAGACCGGATTTACGTCATTCAACCAGGAAAGAATAAAAAGAGCGTCAGTCTAAACCAAATTATTACAAAATTTCCCATTCAAGCAATTCAATTCGATGGCATTGATGACTTTGGGAATTGAATCAAGTTTAAAGGTCCCGGCGCCACCTTGCGCCTCCAGCGGCGCTAACGGATGCGCCTCCGTTATTAGATAATAAATTTGCATAGTTTTGCCACCACGAAGGCTGTTCGGGGGCGGCAATTCACCCACTCAATAGTGCACTGTCTCCCAATGATTGGATTTGTGGCAATCTTGCATATTTCATATCTCGGGGCTGAGGTGGAATTTTCAACGAGTTAGAGAAAATATTGAGAGGGAAGCGAAATAAAAGAAATCTTCTAAGAAAACGATTTTTGGATTATTAATATTTTGATTGAATAAATAAAGTGGATTGAAACTTAATTTGTAAATCATGTACGCCGAAATAAAATATTTTATATTATGCAAAAACAAGAAAGACTGTTTTTTTGTAGGCACTAATTTTGTTTTTTTTTTTTTAAGTAAATCGGTGGAGTGAAGCGCAATTCATACAACCTGTTTTGCTTTGCTAGAAATAGATGCTCCGATTTTCAATCAATTATTTATGAATACCTATTATTAAAGGACAAAATTAATAATTGAATTTAAAAAGTAACCGTAGCGTCGTGACCTGTACCCTTAGTACGAGTTGCAAAACTTGAGAAAAGTAAAGTTTACGGAAAATATTAAAGCGTGATTTCTCCCAAAATCTGCCGTTTTTGTTTCTTACACTTTGTGGTCTTAGCAAAAGAATTACAGTGATGAAGAAAATCAAGTTCAAACAAACAAAAACGTCAGATTTTGGGGGAAATCACTCTTTAATAATTGCCGTAAACTTTACATTACTCAAGTTTTGCAACTTGTACTAAGGGTACTGCTTGGCCATACTTGCCGACTAACGTGTAAACGTAAAGTTATATAAATATTTAAAAATATAAATGGTACAACATTGTTTTAATTCACTTTATTTTTTTATTTTTGCTCGAATATTTTCGCCTAATGAGGCATCTTCGGGAGCAGAATGGTTACAAATATATTTTTTATAAAATAATTTTCGATGGAGTCGAAACAAAAAAGCCGGCGAAAAAATGTGATGTCATATCACCGGTCTGCTTACCTACATACGTGGTTAGCAACACAGTTTTATTCCGCATTTATATTTTTAAATATTTATAAAAATGGACTTTCACTGTGTTAACAGATTTACACTAAAAAAAAAAAAAAAAAATATTGTAAAGTTATATACTTGGGGCTCTGGATTATACTAAATCATTACTATTCGGGGCCCCATCATTTTGAAATATGTTATTTCGTTTGCTTCCAAACTTTTGAAAGCTTGGCAATAAATTAAAATCTGTACTTTGTTCCAGCCGTGCTATCGGAAATATCGCTTCCCTGATTATGACAAGTTGCTCCATACTTTTTTTAGTTTATCGGTTTTTGATAGATTTTTTTTGCACATGCTGTTTTTTTTAAGTTGGAAGATTTATCTCAAAAAAAGTGGACACGAAATGTGTTGTTTTTCTCTGAATTTATTGGGTCACAATAACAAGTTATTTTTGAAGGGAAATAAAAAGATAATCAAAGCTTAACGATAATAACATTATCATACTAAATAGAATACCTGCCTTCGATTAAATTAAATAAGTATAAAAAATAATCAGTACCCTATCAACTTATTAGTAGGTAAGTGGTTCGATCTCTGGTAGAGGCTACCTACCTAATTTTATTTAAAATACTGAAGGTAGAATGATCAAAATGGTACCCCGAGAATTAAAAAGTGCGTAAATCTCATCTTGTTTGCGTATTTCGAAAAAGTATGGAATAAACGACGTCATTCCTAGTGAGTGGTTTATTTTTCATACATTTTTTCGATTTGTGCAATTTTGTTAACAATTTTCACGCCATGTGTTATTATCGTAGTACAGTTCAAACAAAAATAAACAATTATTTAAGTTTCAATGCCGAAAATTCTTCGAAAAGTGTTTTTTTTATTATTTTAATAAATATTTACAAGTACATCGTAGAAGTTTGTTCTTTCTTGTATTTCAAAGAAGTACTAACTTTTTTACTTATTCAGTCCATGATAATTTTCAAAATAAAAGATTTCTACCTTTTGAAATATTTTTTCCAAGTCGGTTTAAAACCAATGTTTTCAAAATATGAAATTTTTGATTAAAAGGGAAAAGTAAGTGAAAATGAAATTCCCAAACAAGGTTGATATTTCTATAAAATTGAAGCCTAAATAAATCCAAGCTCTTACTCCCGACATTATTGCGCATTATTAAAACATCAAAAAACGTAACGAAATTTTTCCAATTTATTATGTTAAAAAGCTTAACACCTTTTTCAATCTAACTCTATAACCATTCATCATAAGAACCGTAGCACTTGCGCGCCAAAGCCTCCCGAAGGCTGCCTTCCAACCCTTGGCGGCCGCATGACGTCACGGGGGAGCATGATAAATGTTGGCCCAAGATCCCGATATCGTTAATTTTTCATCATTTCTGTACCGGCTGTGACGCGCGCTCGGGTTAAATTTAAAAATAATGTTATGAAATATCCGAGTTTAAAATATTAAGAGTGTGTTTATTTTTGTACATGAGCTGTTTTAAGCTAAAAATAGAATCATATTTTTTTTATACGTAGGGGAAAAGTTGTAGCGTTAGCCCGCCTTTTTTCTTACCAAATAATTAAATATGACTTGTTTTTCAAACTAAACATAGAATCGTTATTTTCTTTAAACATGAAGAAAAAAAAATGTGTCGACACTTCACTTTTTTGCTTACCAAATCGTCCCCTTAGTGCTTGTTTGTCTTATGTCCATCAGAGGTAATTTCACATGAGCAATGTATGTGTACTGGACCAATGTGTCTAATGAAAACTGGATGTTGATTTTAGAATTAATTAAAACAACTTTAACATTATCATGTTTTTTTGTTTTTTTCTTTGCTTAGATTGTAAATAATGTAATTCTTAAGACAGTTTCCTTGCAAGGTCATCTTTGAATCGCATGGAAGGTAAGCCAAACAATCACTGGGGGGCGAAATGGCCAACTGTTTTTTTTATTGGAATCTCAGGACCTTATTAAGACTGAAAAAAGGCCAAATAAAGAACGGGAACGTGTGGAGAAAAAGATACAACTATACGTCCTGTACCAAGACGTTAATATGGCCCGGTCAATAATAGTCGGCTATCTGCATTTAATACTTAGTCATATCCAATTGATAAACATCAGAGCCTGGAAAAGATAAAAGTGATGACGTACCCAGTCTTACAGCAACTGCGTCTTGCTCGAGAATTGACACTTTCTATATTGCCAAACAAGCCAGCTGAGCTCTCTTGAAGTGCAATTCATACAAATATAGCGCTCACAAAATAAATTATCCTTATGATTTATTTCTCTATGTATCAAATGCAATTTTCAATTTTCGTAATAGGTAATATTGGACCAGAAAAGGAGAGATACGTGTGGGTTAAAGCATTCGGTAGTTACTTAGTTCATGAAAAAGGCAAAGATCCACAACACTTCTTTCTTCCTTAGATGATTTTGATGATCTGTTTAAAACAATAATTTCATGTTCACCTCTATTTAACCTTTTATTTGTCGTCTCATTAAATATTTGGTCTCTCAAAAAATTACTATTCAAGGCATGAAGCTCAAAAATATGCCACGCAGTCGTTATAAAATAAAAATACCCCAAATTAGGGTAATTTGCATTTTTAATTCGTAGACCTCATGGGTAGACTTGTATAATTAGAGGCCTCAATTTTTTTTACGTAATGAGAGAAAAACATCAGGTGTATGCCGTGTGATTTAATTTATTTAATTAAACAGTTAGTGTTCGCGATATTTATTTAAATGAATTTTTATTTGCTCCGTTTAATTTGTTATTTTAGTCATTCTAATTGTTTTTTTTAACTCAAGGAGTGTTTTTTAACAGGTTCCGTTTTTTTACATTCATTTTTTCGGCTTGTTAAAAAAAACTTATCATTTTAATATATTAAAATTTATAAAATAATCATTTCCATATAAACGAATTTTTGAAATTAAAATAGGCAATTATTGATTTAAATATGTGATAATTTAGTGATAAAAAAAAATTAATGTTGGTGTGGAGTTTAACGTCATCTCTATGAATGATGCACAACTTTTTTGACTTTTCCAAAATCGATAATAGATTAGCGAAGAAGCGAACCCATTTTAACAATTGTTAAAGTTGGAATTCGAATCCAAAGATGGCAGTCGTTTTTGCATTATTTTTTGTAACCATTTTGTAACCTTTTTTTTACTTTCTTGCTATAGCCGAAGGCTATAAAAGAAAGTTATGATTTGGTGTGAAAAAAAATTTTCGAGGTTTTCATGGAAATGAGTTGTCCTGGTGCAGGACATGCCAAAAAACACTATCTTTCAAAAACGTCCGTCTGTATGTATGTATGTATGTATGTATGTATGTATGTATGTATGTATGTATGTATGTGTGTGTGTCACTTTCCAAAGTATAAGACCTAGAGATACCAAATTTTGGCTACATCAACTTTTTTGGACATGTATTAAGTATGCATAACATGGCATTACACCAACTTGAAAATTCAAGATGGCTGCGATACAAAAAAAACATAAAATTGCACTTTTCTCAAAAACGGCTCCAAGAATTTTTCTTAAATTTTCAGAGTTGCCACTAATTAATTTTTAACTTAATAAATTAGTTATGGCAACACTCTTACTAATCTGTGTCTATGGGCTGTTATATGAAAAAAACAAACGATTGTGATTTTCTCGAAAGTTAAGGGGTCAACAAAAATATAATGTTCTACAATATTATGGAAAACATAAATTTCTACAAGTTAACAAAAAAAAAATTTTGAAAAAATAAATATAAAGCACCGTTTACACGACCTGAAATTTTAAATCGAAAATATTACAAAAACCTATTAAAATGCAAGGTATTTAAATTTGTTTTAGATTTGATAGAAAGAACAAACTTATCACTTTAATTCGTAACCATTTTTTTTTTACTTTTTTGAAAATTCAAGATGGCTTTCCAAGAGCTGAAAATTTAAAATGCGATTTTCTCAAAAACGGCTCCGACGATTTTTCTTAAATTTTTTGTGAATCCATTTATATAATAGTGCTATCTAATAATTATAATCATTTCTTCATCATAATCTCGGTTTAAGGAGTTGCCATATAAAAGAAAACAATAATGGAAAAATCCTCGGCAATTAGAGGGTTAATAAAAAAATAATGTACTGCAAATGTAAAACAATAATAATAACCTATATATTGCCATCATTATTTTTTCCAAAAAATGAATCAAAAGTATAGCCGCGATACAAAGTGAAAATTTTCCATACAAAATGTATTAGCAATTTTCTTGGTAGTCAAAGGGTTAAAAATAGATAAAAGGCTGCGATTCTTAAAATTTTATAAATACCAATAATAATCAATCGTTACTTTTTCAAAATATAACTAAAAAGTTTACCCACCATACAAAGTCCTAGTTTGCATACAGAAGGGTTCAATGACCATCTATAATAATCTAGAATATAAGTTGCAATGAAATATAAACATTCAAAACTAATATGAAATGCATGCCCACAAACAGGTACGTGTAAGTTCGCGCTTACGAATGCTGAATTTGTACTTACAAATTAAAACCAAATCTCAAATGAACATAAAACCTGCAACTCTTGCCGACCTTCCTTGAAACAGGGGTGACATTAACAAAGTGAATTATTTTTTACACTTTGGGAGGACTGAGAAATGCGAGAAAATTGAGATAAGACTGAATGAAAAAAGAGTGGAGGTCGTGAAAGAATTTGATTATCTGGGAAGCAAGTTTGAGTCGAATGCGAAATTGACGAAATAATTGCAAAAGCGCGCTAGTAGAGGAAGAAGTGTAATGGAAACGATTGGAAGCATTACAAGGAATAGGAAACTTACGAAGAATATGAGATCGGCGGTCCACAATGGCATATTGGTTGGTGGAAGTGAGGCTTAATGAATGTGAGCTGAGTAAAGTATGTAAGTACCTACGGTTGAAATGGCTTACCTGAGAGCAATGGCTGGAAAGACACTGAGTGATAGAGTACGTAATGCTTGAGTGATGAACGAGTGTGGTATAAAAGAGAATATGAGAATGAAAGTACAAAAAAGTACGATGAGATGGTTCAGACATCTTGAAAGAATGGATGATGAACAACTAACGAAGAAAGTGTACAAAGGAAATGTTAGAGGAAAGCGCGGAAGGGGAAGGCTGACGAAAGAATGGTTAGACCAAATAGGTGAGATTGCGAAAGAATGGATCCTGCAGAGTGAGAATAAGAGAAGAGTATGTATGAAAAAGGTGATGACAGCAAAAAGTGGAGGCGCATCTGCGGAGGTACCGGCCACCCCTAATGAAACGGTGGCAGGATACAGTACAGTACAGAGGTCAGCTTCATACCAACCTATGAGTCGAGGATCTTTCTTGTGTAATTGGCGCTTTTTCCAGAGAAGACCAACCTCGCAGAGGGCTCTTGAGGTGTGATTCACACAAAACGGCGCTCACCAAATAAATCATCCAAATATTTTTTATTCACTTAAGAATTTAGATGGCTATTTCCATATTCGCACGGGTATGCAGGTACACACCGCGGTGGAATAAAATTGATTTATTATCGATATATTATATTTTCATTGAAACTGCAAAAGCTGGTAGGTGATTATAGCTTTACAGTCATACAGTGGGTTAATTTTTGCAAGAAAGTCGAGTGCAGATTCTGTGCAATTTATTTGTAACCATTTTGTAACCATTTTTTGCACCATTGTTGTAAAAGAATAGATTTTTGCACTAATGGGTTTGTCAACTTGCGAAGACGTCTTCTATGATTGGTTGAATCCTGCAACACGAAAATGAAACTTAAAAAAAATTGCAGAGGTTTTCATTTCACCGTTTTGAAACAAAATTTAATCAAAGAATAGGTGTCTGCCGTCTAACAGTACTATTTTTAGAGATTTTGGTCGTCCGTTGAGCCCACGCTTTGGCACACTAATGATTCTTGCGCTGAAAGTCTCACCAAGGTACCTACATACATCGGTAATATTTGTATGAAGAGTATCCAAGATGGCTACAAATAAACAGCTGATTAGTCTTCATACAAATATTACCAAAATTCGGAAGATAAGAACGACCGTGGTGATGAGACTTTCAGCCCAGGCATCATTAGTTTGTCAAAACGTGGGCTCAACCGACGGCCAAAATGTCTAAGAATAGCCCGGTTTGACTTTATAGGTAGGTATGAGGCTTACCAGCCATACTGTAAGAAATGGTTCACATTACCAATGTCACGCCTGTTTCAGAGAAAGTCGGCAAGAACTGCAGGGCTTATGTTCATGTGAGATTGAGTTTTTATGTTGTGAGTCCACATGCGGCATATTTTGTTAGCGCAAACTTATACGAGTCTGCTTATATGTATAATGCGTATAATATAAATCTTAGGTAAATAGAATAGATATATATTAGGTCCTTACATATGAAATTGGAGCTTTGCCGTACTGGCCACTTTGATCTCACATATCTACTCTTTGGATACGAGTTCCAAATTCAAATTAAGACAGCTATTTACTCATGTATTTGTGTTTCGAAAATTGTAATTCATTTATTCGTTTCTCAATTGTTTTTTTCTTTGCGTCACTCATTTAAAAAAATGTAGAACTTGAAATATCGCGTTATTTACAAGTACGAGTTCCACCGTGGCACCAGTGCTGCAGAAACGGTTTGAAGGATTAATAATGTGTATGGTGACGGTGTTGCAAAATAAAAAAAACAGCGCTTTTTTAGTTCCAACGTTTTCGTTCTGGAAATTTCGGCCTGCAGAACAAGTCCCGTGGACGGCCTGAGACCAAAGTTGATAATGAGGAATTAAAGGCTATTGTGGAATCAAATCCATTGCAAACTACGTCCGAGTAAGCTGTAAGCTTTGAAATTAGTAATAAAACTATTTTAATCCACTTGAAGCAAATTGGAAAGGTGAAAAAGCTTGAAAGGTGGGTACCTCACAAATTGGATGAAGCAAGTCAACAAACGCGCGTCGACTGCTGCGTTACATTACTCAACCGGTACAATAATTTAGGGATTTTAAATTGAATTATTACCTGTGATGAAAAATGTATCCTGTATAATAATCGGAAGCGCTCATCGCAATAGCTGAACCCTGCTGAACCAGTCAAATCATGCTCCAAGATAAAATTGGCTGAAAAAAAGTTACTTGTGAGCGTTTGGTGGACTAGTGTCGGTGTCGTTCCCTACACTTTTCTTAAATCTGGTCAGACGATTACGGCAGATGTCTATTGTCAGCAACTGCAAACCATGATGGAAAAGCTAGCTGCTAAACAACCGAGGCTGGTCAATCGCTCTAGGCCACTGCTGTTTCATGACAACGCTAGACCACACACTACACAACAGACGGCTACCAAATTAGAGGAGCTTCAATTGTAATGTTTAAGACATCCCCCGTATTTTCCGGACCTTGCTTCAAACCGCTTTCAAAGATTGTATTGACTGCCATCCGAATGGTTATTTTCGTAAAGGGATCAATATACTACCTATGAGATGGTAAAAGTGCATAGATAGCTATGGTACATATTTTGATTAAATAAATATATGAGATTTAACAAAAGATGACTTTTTGTTCCTCCTATACAAAACGCCAATTTCATATGTAAAGACCTAATATTTTTGCAACTCGGATGATAGATTATATAGATATTTACCAATATTTGTTGCCTTTTAGGAATGTTATTTTTGAATTTGCCATTCATACGGTATGAAATGCACCGTATTAAAAAAAAAATCAAACTATATAGGCCAAACATTTGACCCAATTTTAATTTTAATTGAATTTTTTATCTAATGTCAATCTTGATGATTGTATAAAAAACAGAACGAAATACAATACCTAAGAGGCTTGCATTGTGACCAAAATATAAAAAAATAAGAGAAAAAAGAAAGAAAATACGAAACAATTAATCATCTACAAAATGTGGTGATTCTGATCGTGAAAAGATTTAATGATAAGAATTGTAGCGTTGTATTCAAAGTCTTTGTTTTTCTTTTAGAAATTCTTATTCAATCATTCCAACCAAAGGGAAAAACCCTTCGACCGTGAATTAAATATAATCAGCAAGTTTTTGTGAATAATAAAATATCTTGTGTTATTCAGAGTAAATAACTTTTTATTTTAGCCATCAGATTTATGTTGGAATTCATTTTGGTTAAGAGTTGAAGCGTAGATTATTTTTTGTTTATGGGTAGGAATAATATTTGGGTCAACGAAACGAAAAGCTGAATGGGTGAAAATGAAGCACGTAGGAAAGGGAGATGGGAAATACAGTATTTATCTTTATTTTGTGGTGTATAAAATATTTTTAGTAAACATCCTTCTCCATCTTATCATACAGGGTAAGATTGTGGGGAGAAGAACTTTGAAAGGACGCTGAAAGACATGTGCCAATTGTTCGATAAAATAACCAAGTCTCTATTTCGAACCGCAGCATCCAAGGGGAAAAATATAGGCATGATGATCGCAGATCGATAGAAGTGTAACCAAAAGAAAAATAATAATATGTTTTCCACATTTTTAATATTTTTTCGGATACTAATGTAAATAGGTATTGTTCGCTCTCTAAATAACCCACTTATTTTATTTACAACCTTTGACTTAAATGCAGTCTATTCGATAGTTTATTCCGCCACCTGGATAAGTGATGATTCACTGATCTGAGAAATCGTGGATGAAGCATTTTATTGGGTGTAACTTCTTATAGTATACAAAATAAATAAAACCTCACAAGAACATGAAACTCCCCTGAAACCGAAGTGGCATTGGTAGGAGTGAACCATGTATTTACATCATGATGTTCAGTCTTATATAGTCTCATACAGCCTCATACCAACGTATCAGTCCAGGAACCCATACAAAATACATGCTTTGGGTAAATCAAACTCCCAATTTTACAATCAGAATCTGACTATGTAATACGGCAATTTCCATCATCACAGACATGTAGATGGACTGGGGTTAATATCACGCCACTCCATGTCTATATTTGCATAAATACCGCAAATATTTGTCGGCCCGGCTTCCCCTTCATATTACTCCGGACAGATCAGCTCTGCTCATTTCCATATCCACTGTGCGGTCACACAATGTAGGGTCAGATTCTCAGGTGAATAACTAACCGAACAGTACCACCCGATCCGATGTATTATCAACATAGACCATAACAAAACTATTTCTAAAATTGGCATGCCTGTGAACGCATAATGGACATATTCTGAATCAAATCATTTACGTTTAACTGTCTCAGCAAAATACGCAACGCAACGCAAACGCAACTAAGCTACACATATAGTGTAACTTCTTGCCGCGTTATCCCCGAAGGGGTCGCATGTGGTGATATGAACCTATTTATTTTTACAGGTAAGGGGGCTGGCCTTACGCCAACCACTTCACTTGAAGTGGGTGTTTCCCAGCTCCCAAAAGAGCTGGTACTCATTTCTTGTGAAGGCTGAGTAAACCTTGCCGGTATTTTATTTTGGGGTTTGAAATAAACACCGAACCGGGTAATCCTTTCTGACACCCTCGGTGGGGTTCGAACCCGAGCTCACGGCATGGAATGCAAGCACTCTACCAACTGAGCTATCGACCGGACATTCATACAGAAAGTTTAAGCCCAAACATGATTAATGGGTATGCATTTTATTTTATTTTAATTACTTAAAATTTTCTAGGGATTGTGCATTCACGGAGGGAATATTAATTTTTAACTATAATTTGTTTTTTTTTTAAAATAATTTTTATAACACAGTTTTATTTTCACATTTTGAGTTAAATTGCCTATCGGCTATCGGACTTAAGCCGCTCATCTTCAGAGGTAAGGTTAAATTGGTTTTCTAAGGCTTGTGCAAAATTTATTTTTAATTTGAATTGAATTAATTTAAATTGGTGATTGATTCATATACTTGTGATTACTGAATTTACAAAAACAAAAATAGGAAACGTTCCTGAAAGGTTTGAAAATCATAGGCGACACTAGTTTTTTCAGTAAATTCGTAATGGCAGCTGAATTATCAAGAAAGAACAAAGAAACTTGAAAGTACTACAGTAATTGTTGGTGCCTACACTTGTATTTGGGACTTTTGCGCCTTTAAAAAATCTCAGGGTTGGATTAATTAAATGATCTTACAAATACACTTTCTAAGCCAACAACCCTTTTGTGTTTTTTTCAAGAATTATAAAAATATTACGAAATAATAAACTTTTGTTGTTTTTTTGCAATCTTTATCTCATCACTGTATGATAATAAGTAACTTTACAAGAATTTTTTAATCTATAATTCAAATTGCAAAGATATATTGGCATTGATAAATTCATCTTTAAGTAATGTATGCTCACAAGTGCGAGTTTGCGCTTACACATGTAGCGTGTGTATCGAACAAATAAAAACCCAAATATCAAATGAACATAAGCTCTAAAACTCTTTCCGTATTTTCCTACTACGGCGGAGTCATTTTAAAAGTGAATAATTTATTACAGTGTAATTGATCAGTTTCATACTAATCTTTAAGTCAAGAAAAATCATAAAAAAAAAATGTTCAGGTAAACAAAAGTAAATTCTTCTTAACATCTGTTTTAAGGCTTTCACCAAAGATTCAATCGCCCTGAAAAAAAAAGTAAAATTTCGGATTTCTCCACTCATAATGCTTTTGATCTGGGATATCAATATGCAAATACGTTTCCAATACAAAAAAACGATTAATCGCGCAAGCCATTAAGCCCCAAGCGATGTACCTAGCCAGTATGTAACTACGGTTCGAAATCCCACAACACGAAACATCTGTTAAGCCCCTCTGGATTTCCGTTGATTAAAATTTACCCTCCCATTTGAACTTGGATATCGATTTGTATGGATTATAATTATTTACAAGCGATACTCTAAAGTAAGGGATGTTTTTGGGATAGAAATTAAAATACACTTTTTTGTTTTACAACGATTAAAGTGTTTGATAAAACAATAACTTTATTTTAAATCAACATATTTACATATACGTATTTAAAGGATACTTTTGACTGTTAAAATAAAAATTTAAGATTTTGTGTAAGGTGGTAAAGCACCCTTACCTGTGAAAATAAGTAGGTTTCACATGCCAAATGTGAGCCCTTCGGGGTCGACTCGGTAATTTGGTGCATATGAGAAATCTACGAATTCCATTTTAAATTTATCAGTTTGAAATTTATAATTATTTTTCACAAAGGTCTACAAGTAGGTATAGAGCTATGTAAGTGAAGATTTTATTGGAAGTGAGGGTTATCTCTGTACCTTGAAGGCAGAATTTCCATATTGTTTTCATTCTAGTATTTCAAGTTATACTCAACTAGCAATGTTTCAACGTATGTGTTTGAACTGAGAAAATGAAATTTTCATGTTTATGATTTTTTAATAAAAATCTATCAGCACAAATTTCATTCAGTAGGTATAAAGTCACAAAGCGTATTTTGGGCTTAATTTAAAAATCAACTTGTTGACACAAAAAATCTTGCAAACGTTTATTTGACGCCTAAGAATGTTCAAAATAACAATCAATCCATATCAAACTTTAAGTATAAAGCTTTCATATTATATTCCAATAGTATTTCATCTCCGAAATGCATTACAGTTTCTAGAAGTTCCAACTTTGTTCAACGTGACAGATTACTTTGATTGCTCCACTAAATGGGTCGCCAAATGAATAGCTCTGCTTAAATAGGTCAATCGACAACCGGTCAAATGACCAACCATAAATCGGAAGAGATCCGGAAGAATGACTCTTAAAAAAATCTCTACCCGAAAAACTCAAATCATCTGTTTTTACGATGCATTTATTTAACTGCTTTTCTTAGCGGAATACTTTTTATACGATCTCTTTTCACTATATCTATCTTATGTCTTAATCCTAAGATTGTCTTGCAGTAATTTTCTCGCCATTCATTCCTATCTTTGGCAAAACTATTATGCTCTTCTTAGAAGGAATATCACATATGAGCCAATATATATCTTGTAGGAACTCTCGACATGGCCATCCTAAGATATTTGTGTCCTAGATCATTCCATAAATTATGGTATATAAGAGACTTTAAGTAAATATAGAATAAAAGTAAATGACGACCAGCATTTATTATATAATGCGAAATTTCATGAGAAATTGTTTGAATATCAACACAAGGCCGATGTTAAATTGTGTTTTATTATTTTCGAGGAACTAGGAGGGTTTCTAGTTCTACGAACAAGTATTGTTTCTGAGACAAAATGGAACTTTGTACTTTTATCCAGTTTTTTTTAAGTATACAAAACGGAGAAAAAATGAAAGAAAATTTCAAGGAATATTTATTGCATTATTTATTTTTTAAGAGTTAAAAAAACACTCTTGTTTAATTTTATTTATTGTAGCAAAATAATGTTAATTAAGTTAAAACAACTACGACTTAAACTTCAATAATTTGGTTAAATAAATAATCTAATTTATTAAATCAATTATGTGACATTCTGTAAAAATATAATTTATTCTACAATTATTTCAAAAAATTTTTTTCGTTTTGACCAATGGTTTTCCAAGTTAATCTAAGTTTTTAATTAGCCAATTGGTGTGTCATTTACAATTTGTGAAAAAAGCTCGCGTAGGTTGCAAAGGGAATGAAAAGCCGATTACAGATATTTGAGAACGCTTGCTGAATACAAATTGCCGAGTGATAGGGATGCGTAAGAGAGATTGTAATATTTACGCAATCGAAATAACGATGTGGAACCGATACAGTAATAAGTTGTATTTATATTTTTTTACTCCATTATTTATTTCTGAATTTTTCATTTCTGATATTCAAGCATAATTTAATAAATGAAGTGATTTTCTTTTAATAATTTTATTACCTCAGTTTTCGGTCTTTTGATTGTGATATATACGTTTTATTTTGAGTAGTATTACATAAATATAATACCCTTTATTTCATATTTTTTTTTGCAAACCGTAATAATAATAATATTAAGATGATTTACTTGGTGAGCGCTGTTTTTGTATGAATTACACCTCAAGAGCCCTAAATGCTTAATAAGATCCTTTGTTTTCAAACGAAGTTTTAATTAAATGAAAAAAATACTTTTTAAGAAATAATAGTTATTTATGCCATTGCCAAGTAATGATAGTCTTTTTAACACGAGTGCTAGTTTGTGCCATGAGGCGCAGCCGAATGGCACAATAGAAAGCACGAGTGTTACAAAGACTAATTACGTGCAGTGGCATACAATACTTTTTCTCGATTATTCTAGACGAATTGAAAATCTGACGGACCCTAAAATCAATTTCACGGATAATTCATCATCTTGTAGGGGCCATATCTCCAGGGGCCCAAGTTAACAACTTTACGTCTCTACTCGACCATGGCGTCAACAAAAATTATATGCAAACTTAAAAAACACCTCTACAGAGATTTAAGTATCAACACATTTTTTGAAATACGCCATGGTTACGTTGAATCGAAAGAAATATACTTTAGTACAGATAACATACGCATTGGAATATAAAATCATTCTCCATACTGGAATTTTTATTTTTTATTTCGAGCTTATTCACAAGGGGGCTTCGCATATCTATATCTATAAAGAAGGATGTGTGTATGTATGTATGTATGTATGTATGTATGTATGTATGTATGTATGTATGTATGTATGTATGTATGTATGTATGTATGTCCCCTATAGACTCATAAACCGCTCATCCGATTTTGACGAAATTTTCAGGAAACATGTAACATATTCTTAGAACGAATCCTGTGAAGTTTGATGGTGATCAAATAAACAGTGGTTCTCAATTCTCGATATTTCAGCAACGAGGTCGGTAAATTTTGAAACCACCCAATAGAAGAAGACCATTATATTCAACTACAATACATAATCTTAGTTGCAAATATACATTTACATTAAAGATTCATATAAAATGCATGCTCACAAGTAGACACATGTAAGTTCACGCTTACAAATGCTGCATGTGTACCCACTCATAATTTAAAATCCAAATCTAAAATGAACAACCCAGTAACTTTTACTTTACGCCTAAAAATGGGAAAAAAAAAAAAAAGTTGGGAAATTTCCCCAAAAGTGGGGAATTTTTTTTTTCCCCAAAAGTCGGGAAAAACCTAACCTAACCTAACCTAACCTAAAAATGGGAAAAAAAAAAAAAGTTGGGAAATTTCCCCCTGCGCATTGTTCCCACTTATCCCCCTGCGCATGGTTCCCACTTTCAAATCTGGGAAAAAAAAAAAAAAGTTGGGAAAATTTTTTTTCCCCAAAAGTCGGGAAAAACCTAACCTAACCTAAAAATGGGGAAAAAAAAAAAAGTTGGGAAAATTTCCCCAAAAGTGGGGAAAATTTTTTTTTCCCAAAAGTCGGGAAAAACCTAACCTAACCTAAAAATGGGAAAAAAAAAAAAGTTGGGAAATTTCCCCAAAAGTGGGGAAATTATTTTTTCCCCAAAAGTCGGGAAAAACCTAACCTAACCTAACCTAAAAATGGGAAAAAAAAAAAAAAGTTGGGAAATTTCCCCAAAAGTGGGGAAATTTTTTTCCCCAAAAGTCGGGAAAAACCTAACCTAACCTAACCTAACCTAAAAATGGGAAAAAAAAAAAAAAGTTGGGAAATTTCCCCAAAAGTGGGGAAATTTTTTTTCCCCAAAAGTCGGGAAAAACCTAACCTAACCTAAAAATGGGGAAAAAAAAAAAGTTGGGAAAATTTCCCCAAAAGTGGGGAAATTTTTTTTTCCCCAAAAGTCGGGAAAAACCTAACCTAACCTAAAAATGGGGAAAAAAAAAAAGTTGGGAAAATTTTACTTAACTTTACCCACTTTACTTAACTTGAAATGGATGTTATTCAGCTCCTGAGTGGCTTGACACTCATTTCTTATGAAGGCTGAGTAAGCCTTGCCGGTATTTTATTTTGGGTTAGAAATAAACACTGAAACGAGAAATAATTTCTGACAACTTCAGTGGGATTCTAACTCGAGATCTCGGCATGGAATGCAGTTACTCTACCAACTAAGCTATAGACCGGACTTTTTACAAATATGGTGGATCGATATCGGTTTGGTTAGGGGTAAGCAACCTGCGGCTCACCAGCCACATGCGGCTCTTTGGGTGTGAAGTTACGGCTCTTTAGCTTCATACGCAAATATAAAAAAAACACAGAATTATACTTCTGATCGAAAAAAACTAAATCGTTCTGAATCGATTAACGATCTCTCCGCTACTTGTACTCGCTTTTCACCCCCCACCCTCCCCCCAACTACAATATAAAAACCCAATCTTCAATGAACATAAGCCCTGCAACTCTTGCCGACCTTCCCTGAAACAGGGGTGACATTGGCAAAGTGAACCATTTTTTACAGTATGGGTGGTTAGCCTCATACCAACCTATAAGTCAAGGAAAAACTTTGAAATTTGTAAATTGTAATTTTTGGCTCTTCCGACTCAAAAGGTTGCCGACCCCTGGCCTAGACAAAAGTTCCAAATTAAAAAATGTTATTCAAGTATTCCAAGTTGAATTTTAGAAATGTAAGAAAGCTTTTATATCCCGCACTTATAAAAAATACGATAAACAAAAGTTCGTAGGTCACAACTAGAAGACCATATTGAAATATATTATTATTATGAAAACCTTTTATTGAAACATACTTTTAATTAAAATATACATAATATAGTTGTTTTTTCAAAAAACGCATTTCTGTAAAATTATATACTCACCACAAATTTAAAGATCGTTTTTTTCTCGGCGGTTAAACGTCTTTCTTCTATGTGACAATGGTCCAAAGCAACCAAGATAAACAAAATGTTTGCCTTTTACCTAACCCGGCCGTGCGACTTACAATTTTGTTGTCAATAGAAAATGTTCCGTGTGCACTACCTAAAACTTTCACTTATTGAAATAATGGATAGAGCACATTTTAAATGTGGGGAAAAAATGTGAATTCACTTGGCCGGGATAAAGACAGGACAGGGAGTCAAAAATTCAACATAAATTAAACACTTTCATGGAGATAGTTGAAAAAACACTTAAGTGCATCATATTGTATGAAGCATTTTCCCCAACTGCATACGTTTCACAGTGCGGTTACATTGAAAAATATTCCTGATTGTTTGGAATACATTTATTTCTTCACTTTGCTCAAAGAGTATAGTGAATTTTATAGATTAGTTCTTTAATTGTATGATTATAAAATTTAATGTATTGTTTATATTCTTTTCTTTATATTCTTTTCTCGTTCCTTGACTTATAGGTTGTTATGCGGCTGACCACCCATAATATAATAATTGGTTCACTTTGCCAATGTCACCCCTGCTTCAGGGAAGGACGGCAAGAGTTGCAAGGCTTATGTTCATTTGAGATTGGGTTTTTATATTGTAGGTCCACATGCGGCATGTGTTAGCGCGAAATTATACATATCTGCTTGTGGGAATGCATTTAGTATGAATCTTAAATGATATATATCTTTGCAGCTTAGATTAGATTAGATTAGATTAGTATAGGTCAATATGCATCTGACCAACTATAAATAGAAAATGGTTCACTCTGCCAATGTCACCCCTGTTTCAGGGAAGGTCAGCAAAGAGTTGCAGGGTGTATGTTCATTTGAGATTTGGGTTTTTATGTTGTAGGTTCACACGCAGAATGTGCAAGTGTGAACTTATACGTGTCTGCTTGTGGGCATGCACTTAATGTGAATTCCAAATGTAACAATTATATCCATGCAACTTAGAATAGATTAGATGAGTGACGTTACATAGCCGATTTTTTTATCTTAAATATAAATGGAGCACCGCAATCGATTTTCCCTATGCTTGGCTCTGCTGCTTAACAGTTGTACCTAGACCTTTTTTTTTAGAAAACGTGAAGATTAACCTAGAGATAAATTGTGTGAAGCTTGATTCCGATTAGCACACTTTTTTTTTTGATCCTGTTGTTTCCTCTTTTATCTGTAGAAAAAAATTGATACCACATGCCCAAATGGCGTAGTGAAACACGCCGGGTACTGCTAGTTTTTAATAAAATAAAAATGTACAAAAGTTTTATTGTATTTTTAAGAATGTAATATAGATATTAGGATGGTAAATTTTATTCAATGAGCGTACAATCTTTAAGAACACATACCCAGCATTTGTAGTGCCGCCAATTCATGGAGATACCTTGAATAGGTGGTTTTGAACACAAAAAAGAAGTCAGCAATAACAGAAATGAACTTTCACCACTTTTTTAAATTTCTATTACATCTACTTATAATAATTAAATATCTAAAACATACAACAATCTTGGCAACTGAGACTACACATTCACTTTAATGCATCAAAACATTGACGTTGTTTCTATTAAGTAGATTGTTATTGTAAAATGGTTTCCATTAGGTACTTTGTATGGCAGTGAAGCGTTTGCATAACATCCCCTAAGGACTGAGTGTTCTCTTCGTAGAGAATTGCAATGTTTCAGCGGGTCTACGCTATATTAGTTTTGTCTACGGGTTTCTAAGTAAACTTCACTCCTAGAGAGAATTTATTTACATGGGGTATTGTTTTTTTTAATAGATTTGTGAAAAGGAATGCAATTCACCAACGTATTTTGCTTGGCCAGTTGTCTGCATGTCAAAGCAGAAGCTTATGTGCATGCAATGGCATCTGTTGAACTAAGGTCGAAGTTATGGTCAAGTGCACCAGACGCAGATTCGAACCAATGTAATTTTGTTCCATAGATGCTAGTCGAACATGCGCCTCTACCCCTCGGCCATAACACCGACTTTTAGAATATGCTATTATAATATGATAAATATATTTTTTAATAAGAGTTAATCTACTGACAAACTTGAATAAAAAAAATGTTTTTTTTTAACATTAAACCGGTTAAAATTGATGACTGCAGTATGACACAATAGAAAGCACGAGTGTTACAAAGACTTATTACGTGCAGTGGCATACAATACTTTTTCTACGACCATGAGAGAATTAACAAAATAGTGAATAATAGTCATTATAATGTACTCGTCCATTTGAAGTAATTAAAACCTTACCTTTGTCAAAACGTGTGATTTATCATTCCCTTCGATTATCTAATCTAACCTAAGTTGTAAAAATAAATTATATTTAGGTTTCATATTGAATTCATGCCCACAAGCCGACACATATGTATAAGGTCGCGCTTTTACATCCTGCATATAAGCTTAAACATTCAAACCCAAAACTCAAATAAACATATGCCCTGCAGTTGTATTGGCAGGTGAACCAAATTTGTACAGCATAGGTGATCAACCTCATACTCACCTATTAACGAAGTAACTTTTTGAGTTTGTTTATTTTTTGCGGTGAAATTTTTTGTATTGTTTTCCTTTCAAGCCTTTTATTTTCCATTGAAAAAAGGAAAGCTTTATTTGGAGCAATCCGATAAATAAATTCGATAAATTTTAGCACTATTAACAATTTTTATTTGACTCTACACATAAAATATACTTATTTATTTTCATGTGAACAGGGCTGAAAGTCTCATCACCACGGTAATTCCTACCTACCGAATATCACTAATATTGTATGAAGCCTAATCAGCTGATCGCTTGCGGCCATCTTGGATTGACAGGTCTTCATACCCCCATACAAGGTTGACATTTGAAATTAAAAAATGGTTCCAATTCTGACAATGCGCATGCGCACATGTTCATTTTAACACGGTTACCGGTTGCATAATGTAACATTATGCAACGGGTGTAGAAATGTATGGCATTGTGATTGCGTTAGCCGTTTTGTAATTAGTAAATTACCAAATGGGAGTAGAAAAACACTTTTTTCTGAAATGTGTTTTTTTTTGCAATTAGATAAAATAAACATACTGATGTAAAGTGGTTTCTTCCAAACAATAACGTTTTTTAGTTACGATACTTTAGTTATATACTTAAATGTTATTTATTACTCGTATTCCTTGACTTATAGGTTGGTATGAGGCTGACCACCCATACTGTACAAAATGGTTCACTCTGCCAATGTCACCCCTGTTTCAGGGAATATCGGCAAGAGTTGCAGGGCTTATGTTCATTTGAGGTTTGGATTTTATTTGTAAGTACACAATCAGCATTTGTAAGTGCGAACTACACGTGTTTGTGGGCATACATCTGAGAGCTTTGAATGAATATATCCTTGCAACTTAGATTATAGATTATAGATACTATTCCTTGACTTATAGGTTGGTATGAGGCTTACCACCCATACTGTAAAAAATGGTTCACTTTGCAAATGTCACCCCTGTTTCAGGGAATGTCGGCAATAGTTGCAGGGCTTTTGTTCATTTGAGGTTTGGATTTTATTTGTAAGTACACAATCAGCATTTGTAAGCGCGAACTACACGTGTTTGTTTGTGGGCATACATCTGAGAGCTTTGAATGAATATATCCTTGCAACTTAGATTATAGATTATAGATACTATTCCTTGATTTATAGGTTGGCATGAGGCTGACCACCCATACTGTAAAAAATGGTTCACTTTGCAAATGTCACCCCTGTTTCAGGGAATGTCGGCAAGAGTTGCAGGGCTTTAGTTCATTTGAGGTTTGGATTTTATTTGTAAGTACACAATCAGCATTTGTAAGCGCGAACTACACGTGTTTGTTTGTGGGCATACATCTGAGAGCTTTGAATGAATATATCATTGCAACTTAGATTATAGATTATAGATACTTATGTAAGACTTTATACAAATATTAAAACTGGACTTCTACCGACATCACTCAAGTTTTTCAGATCCAAGAAAAGATAGCAAAAACATAAAATTTCGCATTAGGTACACTCAAAAAACGTAAGTTGTATCTGATATCAAAAAAGTTTATTCGTACTCGTAACATCTCTGTTTCCAAGAGATATTGCTAAGGTCTGGACATGACCACATTCCTTATCATATTATATTCCTTAGAGCAGTATACATAGAGGGAGATAGATGGTGTGTTTTTTAGCCCGGCGATGCCATTCTGAAATAATGAGATTTATTGAATGTACCATCTCACAAGAGAAATTTACATTTATATAAGGTGTGCTGATGAAAAATGTGGTAATACTTTGGCGTTATCGGAATAAGCTTTTGAAAGAACCGCGCGCGGCGACGCCAAAGAGAAGTTTTTTTTCGTCGCCCCATATATTAATTCAAGGAATTAAAGGAAAAAACAAAAACTTTTTTAAAAGCCAGGTGATATTGCTTGCCTTGCAAATAATTTTTTTGCAGTTTAACAAAATGTTTAAGAATGAGTTTGTTTCTTGTGAATGATATTGAAAAAAAATACATTCGTTTTTTTTTAACTCACACTAAGGGATACTAGAGGTCAGCAATGGAAATGTTGTTTTCGAAAATAAGATTAATGTAAAGAAAGCACAGTTTCGAAAAAAAAATCTAGATTTCTGTTATTGATTCCATATTTCTCAAATATAGATTTATATGTTTTTACGTTTCAGACTTTCACGATGACCTTTTATACATTTACTTTTCAACGCAAATAATCTAAACTAATTAATTTAAGAGAATTATTGATTTTGAAGCCTTTTAGAATTTTTAAAGTTTCCCTTGAAACATTTCATAAATTTGTATCATTTTACGTATATTATAAAATAAATACGTTTCCAGAACTGTCGTTTTACCTGTTTTAATAATTATAACAGGTAAAACGACAGTAATATAATCATTATTATAAACCTAGAAGTTTCTTAGAATGAATGAATATCCGACTTCAACTATTCACAAATATTTATAAAATAATAATGTTAGATATTTTTTTTAATTTTAACTCAACCAAAGCGTTTAATAAAAAGTAAATAAAAGTAAAAGCCGATAGTGAAAGTTTTTGTCTCGATACATTTTTTGGTAAACAGGGTATTTGAGTTTTAACGTTAAATTTTACATGCATGAAAATTTTATAAAATCTTAAGCACTCACTAGAGGCGCTGTTTTAATTTTTATACATTTTTTGTTTACATCTAACCGAGTTTAAGCACAGTTATTTTTATTATAAGTGCAGTTAGTTTTCCTCAGTTTTCACCGCCAGTATTTTTCAGTTCTCACATTTCTACACTCCCCGTACTGCGGGTCATTATCATAACTCTGAATGAAGCCTGCTTATATAAATCACAGCGCGGGCATGAGAAGGGAAGCCCCGAAATAATTCACCATCATTGTGTTATGATTATTTCCTTATGCCGCCGAATAAAAAATCTCCATCATTCTTTCTCTCATAACAAGGGGTCTCAAATGATGATGCGCATGCTGGATGGGTATCAACAATACCAAAATATAATCATAAAAACCATTTGATGGTTTCCCATTTTTGAAGACATTACAGAGAAGCTAGTCGGTAGTATAGTGTTTAACGGTTCTTTGTGGGAACCGGTCGTGGGTTAGATACTCTTCTTCTTTTGGTGCCACATCTATAAAACATCAGTGATCATCATGGCTATTTTGACCTTGGATGCTGCAGCTCAAAATAGGGACTTGATGCCTGTGTAATTGGTGACATTTATGGTGACGGCAATGCACGCAAAAGCTGTTCGCTGCTTTAGTTCTTGTTAATCGTATACGCCATTGAGAAAATTTTACATGAGCAATGTTTGCATGTGTACTGGACCAATGTGTCTTATGAAAATAAGAAATTTATTCAAAAAATATTTAAAAGAACTCTCACATTATCGAGTTTTACGGTTTTCCTTAGCTCAGATTGTGAAGAATTTGATTCATAAGACAACTGCATGAAAAAGTCATATTTGACAAGATTGGCGTATACGGTAAACCAGAACTGGGGGAGCGTGTTGTGGTGTGGTGAAAACAAAAACAGCAGTCCGCAAACGAAATATCCTTTTATGTATTTTTACATGATAAACAATTTGTTTGGCAATTAGAATCTACATTGATTGAAATGCTACTATAAAAATATTAAAAAGGTTTTAATCATAATAACTTACAACGGGTAGAAAATTTCCTTGTCATTTTCATGTTTGCTTACCTGAAACAAGTAAAATCACATTATAAATTAAAATATTGGAAATTTATTACAGGCTAAGAAAACCGGGACGAATTCAGAAAGTTTGAAGAAAACACTAATACAAATCATCAAGTCTTTTACACTTGAATCGGAACTGCAGACCACTACACAACTAAGTTAGCACTACAAACTTTTCACTACAATAAAAGTACTACATTTTCATTTTTGTCGATGCCTTTTTTTTTAAAAAGTAAAAGATTTTTTCAGATTGTTAAGCAAGCCCAAATAAAAGTTGAACGCTAGTTCACTGACCAAAAATGGCATGAAAATAAAATGCAAAACCAAGCGAAAAAGCGACTACCTAAAGGCTTAATGCATGCACACGAATGCGATCAATTTTATCAACCTTAGTTTCGGCAATCGACGGACACCGATTTTTGCGGAGCTTTTCGATGCTGTGCCGATTTTTCCGGTGCTTTTTTGACGTTGTGCCGAATTTTCCGGAGCTTTCCAACGTCGCACCGATCGTTCTCTCTTGTATGGGCGTCAACTTTTAATTATATTTTTCGGTGTCTACAAAAGAATTTTCAATTCCCAGGCAGCATAAAGCGCGTTTGTCGAAAAATAATAACGAAGTTTACGAAATTCCCGCAAAAAAACCGCAAACTGGGACGTTTATTAATTAAAAGTGCACATTTTGTTTTGTTTTTATGCTAATTCTTTCATGTTTTGAACTTTTTCAAAAAAATTACCGATGTAAAAAATATTTGACCCAGTTACTTGTAATGATACAAAATAAAAATAAATTATATGAAGGCTTAATGATAATAAATAAATAATTGTTATTTTTAGTATTTTATTCTTACTCAGCATTATTACTCCAAGTTGCTCTACGTTTTACACAGTAAATTTACACAGTATTTTTTGCTCAAAGTTTTTTGTATGTTTGTACGCATTTAAAGTGTTCTATTTTTTTAATGTAAAACATACACTCAAATTTGAACATTTCATAAAATGTACTTAACAAGGATGATGAAAGGTTTTTATTTACTTTATTCTGGAATTTTAAAGGGTAGTAGGTACTTAAATAATAAATTATATGTTTATTTGTAATTTTGTGTAAACACTGTTAATATTTTATTTAGTAGGTATATTTAGTCTCAAGGGAATGGGAAAAAGCATAAATATTTAATTTATTTATTTCAAGGGTCAAAATATTTTTAACTGAGTTTGTTATCAAATTGGACTCTTTTTAGAAATAAAATAAACAACGACTTTGAATATGTGGAATTGTACAACACAAATTAATTATCTTTCATAAAGTTGCAAAGCAATAATTTACATTGAAAAATCGTATTTCATGCACGCCTACAGGTTACCATGAAAAAAAAGCGCGGTAACCTCCGAAAGCGCTCGAGGTATTAAACTCATATCAACTGTTGAAGCAAAACTTTGTTTTCATTTTTGCTTTATTAATTTAAAATGAATCTTCACAATGCCAATAGACGAACCCTTAAACTTTTAAATCATTCTAATGTTTACTTTATAATATCCAGGATAAATGTTAAAAATCTTTGTACGAGTATCTTTTCGACAAATGATTGTATACAACTCAAAAAACAACGCGTAAATTCCTGACCTTTCGTTTTATTCAAGGATTAAAAAAATTACGCAAAATTCAATGCTATCTGTTAAAACTCAGATCAAACGGATAAATCAGCATTTCATCATGTCGCACCTGGACCCGCAAAAAATATAATTCAT